>SRMA01025248.1:0-589535 GCA_007224835.1 Danionella cerebrum
TTTAAACTGCTTTAAAGGTAATTTAGTAGAGCAAATTGTAAAGTAGTTAAAAACGTATGGAGTAACCCAGCAGATAGAATCAGCACGACAATAAAAAATCCAATTTGGTCATAATATAAAACAGCCTGGAATTGTTTGTATATCTTAGATGTGGTTGTCATACAAACAAAAATTGTTTTTTATATTGAAATTGCAGCCTCTAATGCAAAACATTACCAGTCGACCAGTAATTCTTGACTTGGAAGCATATTTAAAAAACCATTACAAGGCCTTCGATTTGAAAGTTTCAGCATAATTAGCTTATTTGAACTGTCTCAATCATTTTCTATAACCACCATATGTTCAATCAGCAACAGAGCGTATACAATGCTCAATAATCAATCTAATCTTAATTAAAAACACAGTTTCAAATTCTTTTAGGTATATACCAGACTAAGGAATATAGATCCTGTTACCAGCTTACAATTTCCAGCTTTAGTTCTGCAGCAAGTGATTCTTATTCCTAGGGTGAGTGCTAATGAGGAGGGCTATGATCCTATCCAGTGGAACACAAGTACCAACACACATCCGCCTTGGCTTCGGTTTCACCTTGGTATATCTCGCTGGCAGATGTATCAGCAGAAGGACCCTAATTTGTCAGCGCTGACTCAGCAGCTGGCATCCCATCGCATTGTGAGTGCAGGTAGGTGACCTTCAGTTTTGCACAGCAAATCATTTGTGTGAAAGACAGAGGGAGGTTGGAAGAGCAGATTGTTGAAACAAAGATAAATAAAAGCAAAGCAAATGATCCAGGTATGTGGTGCTAGAGAGGAGGACTGATGTCAATTCCATTGTTAAAATTAAGCCAAAAAATAAATTACATTCACAGTGGGATTAGTGGAATCACAAGCCCTGCCCCCTTGGTTACTGTTGCCAATACAGACAATCAAAGAGCACTTTTCAATGGGAGTAATACCATGGGTTCATATACCATTTATGGACATAGAGATCAAATTTAATCAAGGGCTATAAAATGTGACTTAGTTGTGCAATGGAGAGACAATCAATGTAGAAACAGTGGATTATAGAATTAAATTAGAGTTGCCAGGTGCGTGACATTCCAACCAGAAAACATAATTATAGTAACATATAGGATTAAACCATTGCAGACACCCCAAGTTCAGATTTGATTCATGTAAATGGTTAAAACCAATTAAGCTCAAAAACAGAAAGATAAGTGGAATTTTACACAAGTGCTAGCAGATGCTAACCTTCGCTTGGTCTGGCAATACAAAACAGATGCAAGTTCAACAACCTGTCCAAATCTGAAATGGAGCTTCATTTAGTTTTTACTTTGTAAACAGAATAAAATAAACTCCATTGCAAACTCCATTTTATTAAGATTTAATAATGTCATATAGCAGTTGAAACGAAAACTTAAACTTATCCAAGTGTAGAATAATGCTTAACTGTGATTGGCTGATCGCTCCTCTTTAGGAGGGTTTTTATATATGAGATCTTCAGCAAATATGTCAAAAACAAATCAAATTTCACTTCTAATATATTGTTTTGTGGTGTTTTCAGTGCAAAAATCAGGTGGGACGCAGCTGAAGTTGGTGATGTCTTTTCCAAATTACGGACAAGCGCTCTTCAAACCCATGAAGTACTAAACTACTAACAGAGAATCAATACATTTATTCAATTTTGTTGCATTAAAACATTTGAAGGGTGATGTAATTATGTAACCTCTATGATGCAGTCACTGATGACACACACTGTCACATAATTGGCCCCAGCCTGCTGGTCACGTAAACAGTTAAAATGTGAAGAAGTGAAAATCTTCCAGTAAGATGTAAGTTACTGGAAATAAGCTGCAGGAGCTTCAATGAGAAAAAAATGAAACATCTTCCTCTTTATTGTTTTAAAGCTTCTGAGTTTACATTGCTGCCACCCCAGACACACAAATATGCAATAAGACACTGGTGTTGTTAACTTTGTGGCAAATTTTTTAAACGACCATATAAACATTGAAGCGGTTTCAGTAAAATCAGTCTGTATAGGGTTTCATTGCAGTTTTCGATAGATATTGTGATGCATATCGTGTCGTAGCCATAATATCGTTTTTATGAGCAGTGTGTATCCTCCTATTAAGTTGTAATTCAAAATGTTTAGTTTTTTCCCCGAACCATAACATCTTTGTTTAATCAATTTTGTAGGATTTTTGCTGGAAAAACAACTTTTCACAAAAAGAGGACATTGACCTCATTACATACTAAAAGTCTCAATAGCTTTAAAATTTGTAAAAAAAAAAAAAGTGAAATGTTGCAAGTTGGTGTATAATATTTAATTATTTTATTTGGCTGAAGACAGGAACGGGACGAAGAGACCAATGTGAATCTCTATTACTTTTCTGATTTTGAGAGGCATAATGCTGAGATTGCAGCCTTCCACCTGGACAGGTAAGAATGACTGTCTCTGACTTTTTTCCCCAATTAATAAAGTAAAAGTCAGAGTTTCAACTGTTTGTTTTAGAATTTTTAAGTATGTTTGGCTCGCATTTCTTCATAACTCTAATAGCTCGATGTGTCTGCGGCTGTGCTGGATATGTTACAATAATTTCGACCCATTTGTTTGAATAAAACATCAATAACATTGAGCTGAATTAAGCTAATTATTGAACTAACAGTAACTGTATTAATTACTTCTTTTAATAGTTTGCAAAGTTTACAGTTTTTTTTCAGGATTAACTGTTTCTCTACTTTAAATACAGTTCAGCAATATTTAGTGACAATTCCTTTATTCCTCGAGCAGAAATGTGATGATCATAAGTTTTTGTCTAGGTACCAACTCAGCCCGGGTGCACTAGGACAGCTCACCTCGTATGCTTACTACCGCACTTGATGGCTAATTAGCATAATCAGGAACTAAAAAGAAAACACATTTATATACTGATATCCGCCAGCCTAGAGTTAAAGAGGTGTAAAGGAAGAAAAGCGGTGTGAGAAGCAGTGAAATGTGGTGTGGGTTGCATTTTCAAGGGGGGTTATTTCAGCACCTAAAATGTTCTTTTCATTTAATATTCCAGCTCATTGTCTTTTTTGATTTTTTGTGTGTATTTCATGTCTTTCTAATATTCAACATGTAACTTTAGGATCCTGGGATTCAGGAGAATGCCTCCAGCTGTTGGGAGGCTTATCAATGTGATAAAAGAGGTCAAAGACATCACCACCGACCACAAACTGGTCACAACGTTTTTCACTTCCCCCGGTGAGTTCCCAGTGACTTGTTTTCCTCCAATCACTTCTCTCGTTTCTTTCAGTCATCTGCTCTCTTTCTCTTTCCTCAGTTGGAAATGCATGCTTTTATGGCCAGTGTTCATACTACTGCTCCACGGAGCATGCTATCTGTGGACGCCCGCGAGAGGTGGAGGGATCTTTAGCTGCCATGCTTCCAGATGAGTCTTTGGCGCCCCGTCGCTCCTGGAGGAGTCCCTGGAGGAGATCCTACAGTCGAAGCAAGCTGGCCGAGTAGGTTATGATTCTAAAATATGAAATGCCGGCCCCTATTGTTTTTATTTCATGTTATTTTGAGCCACGGACATTTTTTTTTTTGTGTACTATGGGAATTCTGTGATTTCAGCTGGGAGAAATATTCCAACTATTGCGACTCTGTTAAAAAGATTCCTCCCTATGACCGGGGCACTCGACTGGTGGATTTGATTGACATGACCATTCTGGACTTTCTTATGAGTGAGTTTAGCATGTTTTGGAAAATTTTGCCCCTTCATTGAAAATGATTGCCCCTTTCGCTGCTTTTCTCTTTGGTCTGCCCTCGGCGTTACGCTGCCAACGATATGTAGAAGTAATTCTCAAATTCTAGCTTATATTAACAAAAGAATTGTATAGAACAGGCTTCGTGTGACCCATGACTGAAGGTAGAGCTCTGAAACCATGGTCGTCAGAAAGTTGCGCGTGTGTGTGTACCCTTACTCTGACTGTCATGGCGATGCTCATATCACGCCATGATTGCCACAAATTAGCCCAATGGCTATAAGCGGTGTCATGTAGTCCATCTTTTTTCACCTGCCAAATCTGCTTGCATATGAACAGTCATTTTTTTTGTTACACCTTTATTAACTAAGTTTTACAGAAGAGTATGATGAGAATAAAATGTTGAAATTAAAAATGCTACTCTCTGAACGAACTGAAAGTAAAGAAAATCCATTAAAAATAAGGATTACAATAATTTTAGTTTAGAATACGATCAACAGATGTTTACGATCTTCATCCAAACCATCTCTTTCCAGGTAACATGGACAGGCACCACTATGAGACATTCGAGAAGTTTGGAAATGACACGTTTCTCATACACTTAGACAATGGAAGAGCGTGAGTTTTCTAAATGTGTGATCTATTATTTTTCTGGCTCGAACTCAAATTCAGACAATGCTGCTTGGGTTCTGCAGGTTTGGACGATATTCGAAAGATGAACCCTCGATATTGGCTCCTCTAGTGCAGTGCTGCAGGTAGAGGCAACATGCGCGACACTTGATTAAAACTTAGTTGTGCAACTGATTCACTTGTTCTCTTCTTCAGGATCCGTCGGTCAACTTTGCTCCGTGTACGGCTACTCTCTCTGGCACCTTATCGTTTGAGTGATGTAATGCGTGCATCTTTATCCCAGGATCCCCTTGCAGAAGTTGCACCCCTCCTAACTGAACCCCATCTTTCTGCTCTGGATCGTCGTCTAGAAACAGTCCTTCAAACTGTTCATGAATGTCTGCAGCAGCATCAACATCACAGTGATGTCATTTATGATGACATCATAGATTACAGAGAGGATTGATGCTCTATTACTCTGTAAGTTTGTTTCTTAAGCTTTCATTTGTATTTCCCTACATTGACAAATAAAGTATCTGAAAAATTATCAGTTTTCTTTTTTTTTTTCCTATTCGGACAGCTTTTATGGGCATGCTTAATAATTGCCTCTGTTCAGTGGCAAAGCTTTAAAAGAGAAAGAGAATTGTCCTTGAGTTACTATCATTATGACACACTTAAAAAACACTAAATATAACTGGAAGGCAACACGTTGCAATGAATACTTAAAGAGTGAACTCCATTTATATTATTTCATTTATGCAGTTTGTGTAGGGAAAGTTTGTTGGACATTATGGCACTTTGAACTCTGTTTCAAACAAATGTCACAATCACAATCTCACTAGCCAATAAGAGTGAACCGCATGTTCAAGAGATTTTTGCCAGAAAGATGAATGCAAATTTGCTAAACAAAAACTCTGAAAGCACAAACTGAAAATCTAGCAGTGCATTTAAAACCTTGGTCAGTGATAAGCCTGTCAGAGTGAGTTTATTTGAAGACGCTGTTCATTTTTTGTTTCGTTTTTTTTGGCACAAAGCTAATATGGATCTGATCAACTGGTCTCTAAATGCAATTGACACCATTTTCTCGACGAGGAGCGTGGGTTCGGGGGAACCCACCTGTCCTGCTGGAACTTATGCTGCTGGCTACACGATGGACTCCTGGTCGAAGTGGAGGATCGTGTGCCTGGCTGCTCTGTCCCTGGAGGATGTCGAAGACATCTACATAATTGGAACTGTGATAACTGGGATTCTGCTGATTGGAATATGTGGAGCTCTCGGCTATCGGCGATTATCAAAAGCGGTCAGTGCTCAAAGCCCCACTAAGCTGACCGACTGGAATGGAATGTTGACTGGACTTAAAACTGTCGGGACTCATGTAACGGTCTGTGACCGCAAACTGGATTTCATCCTGGAAAGGCTGGCAGAATTGAAACGTAAGTTGGATAATATGGAGACCGGGGAAAGACTCTAAAATCTGGAAATTTACAGCTTTTGACCTAAATTAACTTCTGTACCATCTGGCTTCCCTTATCTCCTCTGGCCTTGGAGGCCGCGAAGAGGAGTCTAAACATCCCCCGTGCAGAACTCGATAAGGGGACTCTCTCAGAACCCTCCCCTGCATCCACTTATCTCCGCCAGCTATTTTTCCCCACCGCTGTAATCTGACGGGTCATTGGACAGCGCCCCCATGGCTGCAGAAAAATGCCGGCTGCGGACTACAGCGACTACACCACTTCCCCGACCCCTACCTCATCCTGCAATGTTCTTTCCTGTATTTGTCAATGTGCTTGATTGCAAATGGCTTTTTTTTAACCTGCTCCACAGTGCTCTTTTCTTTGAAGGACAATGCGGAAAGGCTCTTTTTTTAAGCTAATTTACCTAATGTATATCTATTTTCTCTGTTTCTCTCTGTAAATGCTACCTCTCAACACTGGCCTGTTCCCACCCTGTCTATGTCTGTGGCCAGAGGGGTCCAATTTCACTACATGTAACAGTGTATGTGACAAATAAAGGCTAATTCAATAATTCCATAGTCATCACTACATTCATCCATTCATTCATTCGTTTTCCAAGGTGCTTTTTTCCCTTTCGGGGTCACAGGGGTCTGCTGATCTCCAGCTCACTCCCTGGACAGGTCGACAGTCCATCGCAGATCATCACTACAATCTAACATTTTTAATAACAAAAGTGTGATCGTATATTGAGAGAAGATAAAATGAAAAGAGTGAAGGCATGCCCAGAAACAAACTGCACGCAGGTTTTTGGTCAATCATCGCAGATTGCTTTACGTAAAGTAGGAGTTTTATATGAATGAGTCATAAAGTGATTCTTAATAACATACATTCAAAATGTGGTAAAAAATAAATGTGTATAAAAAGAGAATTAAGGTGTTTCAATCTGATGTAGACTTCAAAAACCAAATAATCAAGTTTGCAAAATAATGATACAGGCTCTTTAACTATTTCACTTTAACGAAGCTGGGATCAAATGCACTGCAACATATTATCTCTGTAGACAATTCAATATCTGTTGCATCAGGCAAGTACATTTTGCAACTTTTCAGAGTAGGGAAGAAAAAAGTATTGGTCAACATAATTGTTCTTTTTGTAAAATTGCTCACAGAAAACAACATAAACAAGAAATTTGGTAAATGAGGATTTCTAATGAAGATTACATGTACATCTTAAAACGATACTAAAAAGAACAAAAATCAAAAGTAGCAGTCAACTATTGCCCAACATTTTTAGACAGGAAGGAAATGTGATCATCTGGAACTTTTAGACATTGTCATCACTTTTGGCGATCACTCATCGCTTGAGACATCTGAGACTGTGTGTGTAATTAGCTTTAACACATTGCATTAAGGAAAATATACTTTGAAAAAGATACATACTTTTATTTTCACATTTCTGCACAATTGAAAGTCCATATATGGCTTTTAAAGTCACCACGCTGGTTCTACTTCTGCATCTTTCAGGTAACATCATGCATTTTGAGACACTCCAAACATATTTATGACTTGCCGCACAGAGGTCTGTAATTTTGTTTGGTTTGTTTAGGCTCTCGAACACTTGAGGAGGTCACTGTAAAATGTACAAACATTTGTGCTCTGATGGAAACCAACGCTCAGTTGGTGTGCCATTATGATTTTGATGTTAAAACAGCATACTGGTTCACTTGGAAGCAGAGAACAAACTGGAAAGATACGAATGAACCAGAAGACTTAACTTTGGACATGGACTACTCGGGACGAGTGAATCAGACATTCAACAAGGAATCGTCAACTCTCACAATATCAGATCTGAGAGGACAAGACTCTGGAGAATACCAGCTCATTTTCATCATGGAGGATGGGGTTAAACGTTTTGCTTCAGCTGCGGTCAATCTAACAGCCACAGGTGAAACTACAGTAGTTTCTGAATGCTATCCGGTTTTAGTCAGACTAAGTATTTAATAATTTGCAACTTTCCAGATTTGCAGGTTAGTCCTACAGACCCCAGAGGGAACACTGTAAAACTTGCCTGTGATACATCCTGTGATTTGACTGTACAGCCACAGAAATTCTACTGGAGAAAAAACGGACAATACATGCCAGAGGAAAAATTTTATTCAAGATTCATTACTGTGCCTCCTGCAGGCAGCTACTCGTGTTCTCTATATTACCTTCAGAGTTCTCCAGTCTGTAAGTGTTATTTTCAAAAATGTTTTAGTGACTGCTTTAAGGTAATATGTCATTTTTGTTACAGTTTCGTCACGTACCGACAAACTCAGAGTAAGAGTTGATTTCAAAACACAGAAAGGTTTATTGGAGGCAAAAATAACATAAAAGTCCCACGAGGGGGAAAGGTCTCAATATCATACATTTACATTTACGCATTTGGCAGACGCTTTTATCCAAAGCGACTTACATTTAAAAGAATGAATACGTTTTTTTGGTCAGTTCTTGCTTTCCCTGGGATTTGAACCCATAACTTTTGCGTTATTAGCACAATGCTCTACCATCTGAGCCAGAGGAAAACTAATAAAACATGACTCTACAGGAGTGACATAAACGGAACTAAGGCAGAAAATACAGCAGAATAAAAACAGAACTCAGAACATGGTCTTTTTGATGAAAATGATTTTAGTTTTGGTCACCTTTTATTCATTTAAAAATCGTTTTAGTCAGCAAAAAAAATAAAAATAAATAAATAACAACAGGTTTTAGTCTAGTTTTTAATATTTAGTTGATTCAAATAATCTTTTCTAGACCCACTGGACCAAACTGGGATGTTCCAAAAGTCGAATTGTATCTTGGGGTCTTTCAAATCATACAAATTGAATGTTTACACACGTACAGACAAAGTGATCAGATTTATGTTTATGATTAAATTTATGATGAAAAAAGTTCTTAATGACGTTGGCTGCATGTTTGTGCTTTGCTCAGCCTTGAGAACAGAACACTATTAAACCTTAGCAAATCTCCAACTACATTTGCAAAAATGCAGCCCCAAATGTTCCAGGAATGTTCCAACACTACTGTTATCTCTAAAAAAATAGTAAAATAAAAAAGTGAAGGGTTCCTTTAAATAGTTTAACATTACAATAGGACAGAACTCAGATCTACCACATATAGGACACATTAGCTAAAGACTCGGGAGGGTTAGGCAACATGCTACGATTGTATTTTGTTAATCGCGCAAGCTTGATGAAAGAAACTCATTTCTTAGTCAAGTAAAAACTTTTGGAGTGAAGCAATCTTAGTTGTTTGAAGGAGTTTATATCTATGACTTTCAGGTGTTTCTGAGAGCGCCTGCTGGAATGTGGCTTACCCCTCACGAAGAGTCTGTGCTTTGGAAGGATCGACAGTCGAGATTTCCAGTTCATACTCACATCCGTCTGGTTTCACTGTTACAAAAACCTTCTGGCATTTGGTTCAACCTGGAGACTTCAGGAATCTTCAAGAGGAGGATCGGTTTGCTGGTCGGGTGGAATATGAGGAGAACAAACTGCGGATAAAAGAGCTCAAAATGGACGACTCTGGACAATATCAGTTCAGGATCATCACGGATAAAGAAGGGAAATTTTCTGGTTCACCTGGAGTCATCCTGACTGTTACAGGTAGAGTTTCAAAAGTGGTATTACTTTGTACCTTTGAGCTTCAACTAAACTGAGTTTTGTTTTAAAGACCTGCAGGTGACAAGCCATCCAGACGCAACAGCAGATGGAAAAGTGATACTGAGCTGTGCGACCAGATGCACTCTGAGCGAGAAACACACGTTCATCTGGTACAAGAACGGTCGACGAGTAACGGATGGATTCACTAAAGCCAACAAGCTGTACCTGGACTCAATCGGCAGTGAAGAGTTCTCCTGTGCTGTAGAGGGTAATACATCTTCCAGGACAAATAATTAACAAGAAATTAAATGTACCATTGAGCTTGTTTAATTTTGAGTGTGTTCTTGTAGAAACGGAGGGACCAGAGGAGAATGATGTTCTACAGAAATCCATGATTTTCATATCTCTGCTTTTGATCCTTGCTCTCATAGGAGTTTTGTTTTTCAGGTAATGCTTCAAATGTCATATTTTTTACATATACAGATTTCAATTTAGAATAGTTTATGAGCCATTCCACTCAATGATTGCCATTTCTGTCCCTGGGACTTGTAAATAAGCATTAAAATTGCTTCAAAATACATTTTATTATCAAGCAAAATGTACTACATACGATTCTTATTGCAAATTCAAGCTAGAACATTCAAAATATTGATGGAATCTAAATAAAACACTGAAAATAGCATTACCGTAATTGGTTGTTCCCAGTCTCTGATACTACGTTACACCGCAGGATATAATGATTAATATCTTTTAAAAAGAAACTTTCTTAGATATTTATTTATAATATTTATACTACAAATATTTTTACTTTCTTAGATAGAAAAGTTTGTTTTTATCATGTCCCCAGCTTTTTACTCATTCCTATTACCCTAAACCATCCCCTCCATGGAAAACCAATTTCCATGTTGGTTTTTCAGCATCACTTTAGAAGGTCATGGGAAGTTTGTGCACAAATAGTTTAGTGTAAAAATGCACATATTTGGTAAATAACTGTATTTGCATGTAGCATGTATTTGCTAATTCTTTGCTAAAAACTCAGTCCTGTTACTTTTAGTCCCGGAACTTATACAGAGAAAAAACGAGAGTGTTAGTAACAAGAAAAATTGACTCCATCTTTTGATTATAAATCCAAGAAAATATTTAAATAAGTTTCTTAAGATGGACCAATATGCATCTGGAATATGTTTTTTGAAATAAGGTAAAAAAATAAGTTTTAAAAAGCAAATTGAACCCAATGGGAACCCAATGGAACCCAATGGGTTCAATTTTCCACCTCAGTTTGATGGAATGGGTCTGTATGGCTTCAGTTAAACATCTTTGAAAATCATGTTAGCAGGCTCCATTTTCTTAGATCTCCAATTGAAAACAAAGGATTTAAAATTCAAATTTTTCCTATCACTTAACTCTACCTAAAGAGAGATCAGCGAGTAAAAGTTGAGCATTTTACAGCCAACGTTAAGTTTCACAGAGATGCATTGAGGTCGAGGGTACACTGATGAGGCTTCCATTATTCCATTTTTCAAAACAACAAAAAAAGACTCAACAAGAGTGTTGAGGGGTTTTTGGGTAACTTATTTATTCTCATATCACTAGCTTAGCAATAAAACAAAGTTGACATCTGCTTTAGGTCTATATTTAACTCACTGAATGGCGTTGAATGGTTAAGATTAGTGGCAGTTTGAAAAAAAAACCCAAAAATGTAATAACATGCTTTTTTTCTAACTTCACCCAGTTTGTATCAGAGGAGACAGAGAAAAAAGTCACAACATGATGATGTCACAAAAAATACTGTACTGGTGAGATTATCTAAATCCTCCACATTTGTACTTCGAGTTCTCTCATTGATTTTTTTTGGTTCTTTTCTGTCTCGATTCTCAGTGTGGTTCATCAAGAGTGTGTGATAACGCTTCTCAGCCAGTTCAGATGAAGGACGAAGACGTTCATTACTCCTGTGTGGATTTCAAGCCTCATATGAATGAAATGCCACTGACACCTGTTAGGGAACAGTCCAACTCGTATAATGTTGAATATGCTAGTGTAAAGTTCAGATAGCACATGATTAGTCTTGTCAGGAAGTAAACATAACAAATCTAAATTTAGTTCTGGTTTAAAGACACGGCATGAACTGCAAACCTGCAGAAGTTCTCAGTTTCTCAACATTTTTTTAATAATCTGTTCCTATACATTTTAAGTAAACTTTCAGTTTACTGGACACATTGTTAAAAAGTTGAGACAACAACAAATTTCTAGGCAATCTACCCCAGTATTTATGGATTTGGATGGCTACTTTTTAGTACGAATTCTAACATTAACTAAAGAGGGTTTCACAGTAAGTTTCCCTGAATTTTTTTATAAGCCACAGTATATTGGTTTTCACCACTTATTATTTTATTTTGGCCCTTTGTACCAGTTTCAGTGAAAGAATGACCACAAGCACACAGTAACAGTGTTAAAGATTTGGTTAGCAGGTAAAAACCTTAATGCCTTGCAGTGACCCAGTCAGATTCCTGATTTAAATTGATTATTGAGAACTAAATGGATCATTTTAGTTTAACTGTAAATAAAAGCTGAGAAGTCCACAATTATGCCTCTTGTACATTGACTTTTAATCTTTTGGAAGACCCCTCTGTGACTTCCGGTGAATAAAACTTTGAGAAAAGATAATTTAAGGCAGAAGTTGTCCTAAGGTAGGAATCGTTTTGGCTTGACCACATGTATGCAGTATCTAGAATTTTCTCAGGTATACTATATATTCTTAGAAACCCTGAAGACTTATAAAAAGTATATATATATATATATATATATATGTGTGTGTGTGTGTGTGTGTGTGTGTGCGTGCGTGCGTATGTGTACGTACACGCACACATATATAAATAAAATCAAAATCAGTATTTCACAAAGTGTTGCTCTTTTACATCACATTAAATTGATTATGCAAAGTTTAATGTTTTTAGACATTTTACAAAACATTTCACTGTTTGTAGCATGAAAGGTTTTTAAGCTCAAAATGTGAAGAAATATGATTTAATGTTGTTTAATTTGTAATCACAGATGTGTTGAAAAAGTATGTTTTAAAATGTTATGCAAAAGCAAAAATGTACAAAAAACTATATTCCTCTAAATAATGTATACGTTTTTATTTTTACAATATGTCAAATATAAACTGTTGTACATTTTTTGGGGAAAAGTGATTTTAAAAATGGTGCTATAGGTAAGATGACACTTACAGCAAGAGTTATGGACATTCTATTTCTGGCCAATGTCCACAGTAAGCTGTTCATCCTGTAAGTCGTGGGAATCAAAGTCGTGTTCAGTTCTTTTGTTAAAGTGTAATCACCAGAATAACGGTCCACAGGTCCAGCTCAGTTGGCGGGAAAGAGGTTTGTTTTTTTCAATGAAATCATAGTTAATGATACATTCGTCCAAATATTGACAGCTTCAAGTCGTTGAATCTTTAAATTCATTTCTGTTCAACCTTGAACTTAGTGTGTTAGAATCTGACAGAAATATCTTCAGCCGATTACTTATGATCCACATCATGTGCCCTTTAATTAAAATACACAACACAAATGATCCACTTTGAAATATTCACCTGGCTTCATTTTGGTTTTCGATTTTTTTGTAGAATTATGTGTAATTCTAATCAACCCGTATCTCAAATGGACTTCCCTGGTCCCTGGTTGGGACGTCCCTTTTTCTTACACTATTCTCTTCAAATAGTGTAAGAAAAAGGAAGGAAATAAAAAGACAGCCAGCCACCAGAACAGAGAAGAAACACCGGACAGAGGAGAAACACCCAAAGACAACATCAGTAAGCCTTGTAAGAAAATACCATCTTAATATCCCTTTACCGAAATTGTATTTCTGAGCGTTTTACTGCTATGAGTTTATATACCATGAACTTTGAAGAGTGGAACAGTGAAACCTTCGTTTTACTCTATCTGCAGGATTTGAAGTTTTCTTCATTCTTTCGGTATCTTTGATGTTGTCAATATGAGGATCATGAACTCCAGACTCTTTCCTCTGATCCAGCTTTTAATCCTCGTTCCAGGTTTGAGTCTCTTTTCCCTTTCTGTGTTTACGTCAACTGTTTCAGACTTGAAAAGGCACCGTTTGAGTTTGAGATCTTTGAAATATCTGCTTAACTTTATCATTTGAGTGATGTGAAAATTTGATTTAAGTTATGAGTAGAGTATAAGTGTCAATAAAAACGGTTATAACGGTCTAATTTGGTGCCATTGTTGATATTGAAAGTGTCATGAGGTTGTACTAGTCATGAGCACTAGTTCAAATGTAGTTTTCCATGTGATTTCAGTCACCTCCAGCAGATCTTAATACAATACAAAAAGTAAAAGTCTTTTTGTTCAATACAAACCTGTTACGACCCCTAGCTCACAGGATGTGACGAGTTCTCGGACCGCACATTGAGGAAGTAAAACTAGAAAAAAATTAATTCAAAAGCAAGCTATCAAATACACAACTCAAACTCCTGTAATTCAAAACACTATCATTTATTGACTATAAACCATACCAAACACGATTAAGAACAACTCAAATACTCCTTGTAATGAAATCAAGTTCAAATAAACAAACAATAAACAAATAAACAAACAATGCATTTCACAGGGTTCAAGGAAACACCAAGGGGTTGACAAACAATACTAAACACGAACATACAAGAACCTAGATCCAAAAGTATATAATTCACCAAACTAAATAAACAATAAAACGAATGCTGCTGAAATCAAAGCACAAACTAATTAGCACACACCTTTCACACAACACACGCAAGCCGAACCACCGCACACCAACGAAACCAGTCCCTGGATGGTTTCAAAGTAGCCTAAACCAACAAGTGAACGTCACGAAAGGGACGTGGATAAACTGAAAGGTGAGCTGTAAATGAAACATATGACTGCTGTGGTCATCAAAAGTGTTAAACAAGAACAGAGCTAATAATACTCTGAAAAACGAAGAAGCTAAGCTAAACCAAGAGTGCTTAACCCAAACCTGAGAGAGTGGGGGGATAAAAGCAGAACTGGGGAGATGAGCACTCTGAAAATGTATTTAATGTATTTGTAGATATCTACAATTATAATTTGACTAGCCACAAATTATTTAGAGATATCTCTAACTGTTTTGCAGATATCTTTAAATAAAATTAATCAGAGATATCTCCAATTATATTTTACCTAGCCGTAATTCATTTAGAGATATCTCTAATTAATTTGTGGCTAGTCAAATTATAATCGTAGATATCTACAAATACATTTATGACTAGTCGTAAATGATTTAGAGATATCTCTAAATAGTTTAGCGGATCTCTTCAAATGAATTTTGACTAGTCAAAATATAATTATAGATATCTCTAAATGTATTTACGCCTAGTGAAAATATATTTAGAGATATCTGTAAATACATTTGTGACTGGGCACAAATCAATTGAAGATATCTGCAATTAATTTTCAATGGAAGTCAATGGAGAATAATGACTAGTCGTAAATGATTTAGAGATATCTCCAAATACATTTATGACTAGTCATAAATGATTTAGAGATATCTCCAAATACATTTATGACTAGTCGTAAATGATTTAGAGATATCTCTAAATAGTTTGCGGATGTCTTCAAATGAGTTTCGACTAGTCGGAATATAATTGGAGATATCTCTAAATGTATTTACGCCTAGTCAAAATATATTTAGTACAAGTCGCAAAAGATTTATTCCTATCTTAAAATGTATTTACGGATAGTCAGGTCAAATGTTTAAATGATAAAACGGCTTGCCATAGAACCACCAACTTAAATGAGGGTCACGAAGTTCACAAACTAAACTGACGATAGAGAGGAAACAAACTGAGAGACTATGGCAAGCTGTTTTACAAATACATTTATGACTAGTCGTAAATGATTTAGAGATATCTCTAAATAGTTTAGCGGATCTCTTCAAATGAATTTTGACTAGTCAAAATATAATTATAGATATCTCTAAATGTATTTACGCCTAGTGAAAATATATTTAGAGATATCTGTAAATACATTTGTGACTAGGCACAAATCAATCGAAGATATCTGCAATTAATTTTCAATGGAAGTCAATGGAGAATAATGACTAGTCATAAATGATTTAGAGATATCTCTATGTCTTAATGGGGCAGCACAGTGGCGCAGTGGGTAGCACTGTGGCCTTCCAGGTAGAAGGTTGTCGGTTCAAGGCTCGCCGGTGACCTTCCTGGAAGGAGTTTGCATGTTCTCCCTGTGCTTGCGTGGGTTTCCTCCGGGTACTCCGGTTTCCCCCACAATCCCAAAAACATGCGGTTAGGTTAATTGACTAATCTAAAATACTGTGTGTGAATGTTGCCCTGCGATGGACTGGCGAACTGTCCAGGGTGTACCCCCGCCTCTCGCCCAATGTGTGCCGGAGATAGGCACCGGCAGACCCCCGTGACCCCGAAAGGGAATTTAACGGGAATGGAAAATGAATGAATGAATGAAAGGAGCTGATTAAATTGTTCGCCCCGTTCAGCTAAACAGATGACGTCACCAATCTCACGTAATCACATAAAACACATAAGTACATTATAAATATAAATAATTACAACACACTGGGTGCATAAAATGGAGTGCTGCGATTGGCTAATTCAGCGCAGATCATAAACTGTTCCTGTGCCGACTCTTATCTGTCAATATCCAAATCCACAAATGTTTTCTTCAAATGTTTCAAGTTTTTAATTATTTTCAATAACAGGTTGTTATCTCTGAAGTTGACGATCCTTTTTTCTGATAGCAGACTTTCTTTTGCAGGTTCTTTAATGGTGGAACCTCTGCCTGTGAACTGTCGTCCGAGTGTTTGTGCTGAAAAAGGATCTGAAGTTAGAATTTGGTGCTTTTACTCAAACACAAACGTTAAATCTGTGTTCTGGTTTAATCAGAAGCAGAGTAACTACTGGAGGAACAAAAATGAACCTGAAGATTTGACTTTGGATTCTGAATACTCGGGACGGGTGAAATTTTTAAGTGGTTTAAGTGGTCAATGTCCAGAGCTCATAATATCAGAAGTGACTGAGCAAGACTCTGGTGAATATCGGCTCATCTTCATCATGGATGATGGAGTCAAACGTTACGCGTCAGCCGCAGTCGATTTAACAGTCACAGGTGAACCTGCAGTTCATTATGGATTAATCTTTTGAAGTATTTTTATTTAGTTTTTACTCTAATTCAGACCTACAGGTAAAGATAAACCCCCCATTGGGGATCTCAAGAGAGGACACCGTTGTGCTGACTTGTGATGGGTCTTGCGAGACTGGAATAGCTTATACTTACTGGCAGAAAGATGGAAAGCTTTTCACATTTTCAAAATCAAGGAACATCACCGTGTCAATCACCAAAAATCCTGGCAGCTATTCTTGTTATGAAACCATTAAGCCATCTCTTTCTCCCTCTGTGTGTAAGTGTCAGAGAATACAAACTGTATCTATGTAGAACTACATTAAGGCATGTTTGTTTTTAACGAATGTGTTTGTGCTTAATCCATCACTCTCTCAGGTGTTTCTCAGAGCGTCTGCTGGAATGTGGCTTACTCTTCCACAAGAGTCTGTTCTTTGGAAGGGTCGACAGTCGAGATTTCCAGCTCATACTCACATCCGTCTGGTTTCACTGTAACAAACACTTTATGGAGTTACGGTGAATTTCGGGTGGATGAAGACCTGCGTGAGGAGGATCGGTTTGCTGGTCGGGTGGAATATGAGGAGAACAAACTGCGGATAAAAGAGCTCAAAATGGACGACTCTGGACAATATCAGTTCAGGATCATCACGGATAAAGCAGAAGGGAAATTTTCTGGTTCACCTGGAGTCATCCTGACTGTTACAGGTAGAGTTTCAAAAGTGGTATTACTTTGTACCTTTGAGCTTCAACTAAACTGAGTTTTGTTTTAAAGACCTGCAGGTGACAAGCCATCCAGACGCAACAGCAGATGGAAAAGTGATACTGAGCTGTGCGACCAGATGCACTCTGAGCGAGAAACACACGTTCATCTGGTACAAGAACGGTCGACGAGTAACGGAGGGATTCACTAAAGCCAACAAGCTGTACCTGGACTCAATCAATAGTGAGGAACTTCAGGAGTTTTCCTGTGTTGTAGCGGGTAATACATCCAGTTGTTGGTAATTGTTATCACGCAGAGTGTAAACTAACCTGGCATTATCTGTACAGATGAAGAGAGAACAGCCCTACGAAACGCTGCAGTGGTGTTTTGTGTTATTTTGAGTCTTGCGCTCACAGGAGCTCTGTGGTATAGGTGTGTTATTTTAATTTCTATTTTAACCACTTTCAGTCATTCGAATTAAAACATGTTTAACAACCAACGCAAGAATAACTGGTATGTTTTCTTTCAGTTGCCGAAGGTTTACCTGCTTTAAAACCCACTCTGCTGAAATGGAACACGTGCAGGTAACAGTGGATAATAATATATGTATTTTTTGTCAATCATACACCAACGTTTCATTTCCTCGTCAGGATGACACAGTGTATAATAACATCAGTCCAGAGATGAAAGGAGATGCAGAAAATCAAGACATGCACTATTCCACCATTGAGTTTGAAACACATCCACCATCTACAGTCAAACAGCCGGCACCAACCACAGAAACAGAAAATGTTTGCTATGCCGCTGTAATGGTCAGATAACACACTGTTGCCCTCTTGTGAGTTTATCGTTGCATTGTTTTTTGTGAGTTTTAGAATTGTTTGATTATTCCTTAATATTGGAGTGTTTATTGTCTTTTTTATCCCCATAAATAACGCTGTAATAGTTCCGCTAGACATTTCATTTTTATTAAAACAAAACTATTTTGCATATTTTGCATGTGGTCACATCAGGCTATTTATGGTCAAGAGAACAAGGTACAAAGTTTACTACTTCTCTACATTGTGTTTACTTTAAACAATTTACATAATGAGATGTAATTTATTACAATATTTTAATGTATTTCTTCTGTAGTCAACCTGTAAAAAAGTGAATTTATTACTTATAGATAAGAGGAGTTTGGATCCGAAGGAGTTAGTGCTGAAGTATACTGTGATTGTATTGATATGATTAATGATAAATAAATGAATAACATTTATATTGATACCTTGGATTTAAAGCATTTTTTTTTTTTGCAAAAAAGGGCCATTGACATCACATTTTGGAAAAAACAACAAACTTATTTTAGAGAATAAATCTTAAAATATTTAAAAAAACCTGGTTCTAAAATATTTATGTTTGTATAACTTTGAGGTGCTTTATGAAATTTTGGAAAAGAAAATTTAGATTTACCTCAAACCACTTTTCTGCTAAACAATTTACATTTTTACTAAAATTCATCAAAATGTACTTAATGCATTTTGGGGGGAAAAAAACTTTTTGGTCTCCAATGCACTTTGGGCAAAAGGTAGGGGTACACGCCAGTCCATCACAGTCCGACACACACATAAACTTCAAAAGGGAACTTACAACCTGATGCATGTTTTTAGGATTGTGGGGCAAACCAGTTGTGGAACAAGATGAGAACATGCAATCTTCTCCCAAGGTCACTGGCCAGCCTTAATCTGGCTCTGCACCACCCTTCAATGGGGCAGTGTTTTTTTTTTTTTTTAAACAGTACATATTTTTTTGCAGGAGTGTTGCAGTTGTAGAATCTAAAGGTTTAGATACGGAAGCAGTATATGCTCTTTTCACATGATTGATACTCTATTCATATTAACAAACCAGGAACGCTGGAGTGTTTTTGTGTTTAACTGCAGGAATAAAACACTGGGGCGGAAAAATAATTTAAATAAACTCCTCATCAATATGATCAAAACAATCAATATGATCAAAGGTCAATGGTGAGGCACATGGGCACATCACTCGCACAATTGCTTTTTATTTGTTGGTTGCGTTTAAAGGTTCAAACTTAATCTTGGTGAAACCTGGAAATTCTTAATTAGATTAACACTGCAAACTCTAATACTACAATTGAAACAGTAATACTACAATTTGTAAAATCTCAAAACTCTTTTCTAACAATATATTTACACATTTTGACAAAGCTAAGCTCTTCATAGTTTACAATTCAAGAATGATCAAGCAGCCTTTGACTCTGGACTTTGATGAAATAAGAGGCCAGGGTAACCTAACCTGTAGCTGATATCTATTTGGTAATCGTCTAACGAACCAAAAGGCAAAACATAGTCCATTGCATTCACATGGAAACATTTGTTAATCATTGTTTTAAAAATGGACATTTGGACAGCAAAATGAAACTATAAAAACCTATGTTTTTCGACAATTCTTCACAAACCATCAGCCATGAGAGCTGTTGTGCTTGCCTTGACTCTAGCCTTCGTGGGTAAGTCGCATGATTGAGAACTTAGAATATTTCATTCTATACTAGTGTATATTTAGATTGTCTAATTGTGGGATTGTTTCTTTTGTAGCGGGTCAACAGATGAACCTTGGTAGGTTTTGGTGTTCTTTTATAAAAGTGTCGCATCAACACTTGAAATGTCTTTGGTTAAAAAAATATGTTGATAAAATATGTTTCAGTCCCTGACTTTGGCCATGATAAGACCTACGTGTACAACTATGAGGCTCAACTCTTGGGAGGTCTTCCCCAAGAAGGTCTGGCCAGAGCAGGTATCAAAGTCAACAGCAAGGTTCACCTTAGTGCTGTGGCAGAGAACACCTTCCTTATGAAGGTAATGCTTAATAAGACACACAAACAATACTGCACATATAGAAAACAACCCAAATTAAACAACCAACTAAAATAAGAATATTCCCACAGCTCATGGATCCTCTGCTTCACGAGTATGCCGGTTACTGGCCCAAGGATTCCTTTGTTCCTGCCACTAAGCTCACCACAGCCCTGGCTGCTCAGCTTCAGATTCCCATCAAGTTTGAGTACACTAATGGTGTTGTCGGTAAGGTGTTTGCCCCTGCAGGAGTCTCCCCTACAGTCATGAACTTGCACAGAGGCATCCTCAACATCCTCCAGCTCAACCTCAAGAAGACCCAGAACATCTACGAGCTGCAAGAGGTGAGTAAGAGACACTGGAACAATCTGGATCTAATCTGTGCTCTGAACCTCACCATTTCACTCATCCTTCAAGGCTGGAGCTCAGGGAGTGTGCAGAACTCAGTATGTCATTAATGCAGACACTAAAGTGAACCAGGTTTACATCACCAAGTCCAAGGACCTGACCAACTGTCAGGAGAGAATCATCAAAGACATTGGTTTGGCATACACTGAAACATGCGTGGAATGCACAAAGGTACTAGAATTACTTAAAAAAGACGATCTCTGTGGGCAAAATACTTACAATCTTTGCCATTCACTAGAGGTTCAAGAGTATGATTGAAACGGCAACTTACAACTACGTCATGAAACCCTCTGAAGCTGGTGTTCTCATCTCTGAGGCAACCGTTCAGGAAGTGCATCAGTTCTCCCCCTTCAATGAGATCTATGGTGCTGCTCAGATGGAGGCAAAGTATGACTGAGTTTTTTTGAGATTTGTCATTTACATTACGTATGTTTTCAAAAGACTACATATTTATTCTTTTGTTACAGACAAACTTTGGCCTTTGTTGAGATTCAGAATACCCCTGTAGTCCCAATCAAAGCTGATTACATGCCTCGTGGATCCCTGCAGTATCAGTTTGCAACTGAGATTCTCCAGACCCCCATTCAACTGATGAAGATTACAGATGCCCCAGCACAGGTATAGTTATAGTCATTTTTCATTAGTGTTATTTTATGATAGGGATTCTTTCACGTATAACTCTCAAACCTTGATACATTGATTTTACCCAAACTAGATTGAAGAAGTCCTGAACCACTTGGTTATCAACAATGTGGCGATGGTCCATGATGATGCTCCACTTAAGTTTGTTCAGTTCGTCCAGCTTTTGCGTGCTGCTACCTTTGAAAACATCAAAGCCACCTGGGCTCATAACAAAGACAAATCAGTTCACAGGTACAATGTTAGAAAAAAGCTGATATCATTAATAGGAATACTCAAAATGCCGTGCTTGATTCAATTAATTTTTTAGGCGCTGGCTTTTGGATGCTCTTCCTGCTGTTGGCACACCAGTCGTATTGAAATTCATCAAGGAGAAGTTCCTGGCTGGTGAACTTACCATGCCTGAATTGATTCAGACTCTTGTTGTTGCTCTTCAAATGATCCCGGCTGATCTTGAAACCATCCAGTTGACTTCAGTGGGTATATTTAGTTTTTCTCAAAACGTTTTTCTTTAAATTCAGACCAAACTAACCTTTGTTTTCAGAGTTTGGCTACTCATGAAAAAATTGCCACAATCCCAGCTCTGCGAGAGGTTGTCATGCTTGGATATGGTTCCATGATTGCCAAGCACTGTTCTGCAGTTCCCACTTGCTCTGCTGAGCTCCTTAGGGTAAACTCCTTTAACTTCAATAATGTAATATCCCTATATTTCTGCAATAAAGTATTTTTTTAACTTAATGTGCTTCAATGTTCTCAGCCCATCCATGATATTGCAGCAGAGGCTCTTGCTAAAAACAACATCCCAAGAATGTCTTTGGCCATGAAGGTTCTAGGCAATGCTGGTCACCCTGGTAGCATTAAACCCATCATGAAGTTCCTGCCTCTTGTTCAATCTGCTGCTACTTCTCTTCCCATTAAAGTTCAGGTCGATGCCATCTTGGCCCTGAGAAACATTGCCAAGAGAGACCCATCACTGGTATGTCAGATAGGTTAAAAGAGAAGATGCTATTCCACTGTTGGTGCAGATTATCTTCAGTATTACAGTATCCTTCCTGCCTCAGGTTCAGCCACTTGCCCTGCAGTTTGTGTTGGACAGAACTCTCCACCCAGAGGTTCGCATGGTTGCTTGCATCGTGTTGTTGGAAGCCAAACCCTCAGTGGCTCTCATCTCTACCCTGGCTGGTAATTTGAGGCCTGAGACAAACTTGCAGGTTACAAGCTTTGTCTACTCCCACATTAAGTCTTTGACCAGAATCACAGCTCCTGACATGGCATCTGTGTAAGTAGGACTGTTTGCCTTTTGTATTAACCTCTCCCAGATACAAAAACTGAACACACATTTTTTACAATTTGTCTTAGTGCTGGTGCAGCTAATGTTGCCATCAAGCTTATGAGCCCCAAGTTGGGCAAACTTGGCTACCGTTACAGCAGAGCCCTGCAAATGGACTTTTATCATGGTAAGTCCTGAAAAAACCAAATATTACTAGTCTTCCCTAGTGGGAAACCCAGCATGGCTGGTTCAAGTAGTTTTGGATTATAGTACCTGGTTCAGGAACGCTTCCACTAGGGTTGGTTAAGTGTAATGGGTTTTCATATGGTATCTCCGTTCCTGATTAGCTCCTCTTATGATGGGAGCTGTTGGCAGTGCCTACATAATCAACGATGCTGCCACCATCCTGCCAAGAGCTTTCATTGCTAAAGCACGTACTTACCTGGCTGGAGCTGCTACAGATGTTCTTGAGGTGGACTGTTAAAACTACTTAATGCTTTGGTGCTTTAAAAGTGGATTCAAGATTTACAGAACCCATTTGCAAATGTCCTCCTCTCATTCAGATTGGTGTGAGAACTGAAGGAATGCAGGAGGCTCTTCTAAAATCTTCTACTGCTGGCCAAAATGCTGACCGTATTTCAAAGATCAGGGAAACACTGAAAGCAGTAAGACATTATTTCCTTGATTCCCAATTAACTACTGTTTTTCTACTGTTATTGAATTCTATTCATCCCCCAAGCTAGTAAACTGGAAATCTCTACCAACCAATAAGCCATTGGCCTCAGCCTACATCAAAGTTTTTGGACAGGAAATGGCTTTTGCCAGAATTGACAGGAACATCATTGAACAAGCAATGCCGGTATTCCTTTTTAGTCCTTGTATGCTTTGTTCTTTACATAATGCCAAGATTTTTACATTTACGTTGCTTCTTAAATACTATTCTCAGCTTGTCACTGGACCAAAATCACGTGAAATGTTGAAGACGACTCTTAAAGCTTTGCAAGAAGGAATCAACTGGCAGCGTGCCAAACCTCTTCTTGTAGCTGAAATGCGTCGTATACTGCCAACCGCTGTAGGTGTACCAATGGAGCTCAGTATGTACTCTGCTGTTGTAGGTGTTGCAGCAGTCAATGGTGAGTTATGTAATAACTAAGTGTACTTTCCATGGGGAAACAAGAGATTCTTTTGGGGGTCACACATTTCGGTTTGTGTTGTAGTTAAGGCCACCATTACTCCTCCTCTCCCTGAGCAAATTGAGAAAATGACCCTTGAGCAGCTGAAGAAGACTGACGTTCAATTCCAGGCTGAAGCTAAACCAAGGTAAAGAGTTACAGAAGAATGCAGACATATGCAGCAAGTTAAATACCGATCATCTTTTTTCTTGTTTCAGTCTTGCCATACAGAAATTTGCAGTGATGGGTGTCAACACCGCCCTGATCCAAGCTGCCGTTATGGCCAAAGGAGAAATCCGTGTAGTTGCACCTACAAAACTGGCAGCAAGAGCAGACATTCTGAAGGGCACATACAAGATAGAAGCTCTACCTGTTGAGGTTCCTGAACGTATTGCTGGAGTGAGGTATCGTTGTTGTAATAAACATTTGATTTGTGCAGCACACTTGGACACAAATTCCTTAAAAACATAAAACAAATTCCCCCAACATTTTTGTTGTGACAGCTTTGAGACTGTAGCTCTTACCAGAAACATTGAAGACACCAGTGCTAAGAGAAGTGTCCCACTGGTTCCAGAGTCCATGCAAAACTCCCAGAAACAAGAATGGGTATGCACCAATTTTTAAAGAACAAATATGTTTCAAAGGGGTTCGATTTGTAGATAACACAGAGGATGTTTTGTTTCAGTCCTCTGAGATCTCAGACTCTCAGACACAAGTGAAGGGTCAAGTGAGAGCCCCATACAAGAAGACTCTCTGTTATGCCGTCCCCTACGTTGAAATTAAGGGATGTATTGAGGTGAACTCTCGTAATGCTGCTTCCATCAGAAATGATCCCCTGTTCAACATAATCGGACAGCACTCTGCTCGTGCATCTGTGTCAAGAGGTATATTCCAAAGTAAAACAACTTTTAAGGGCATGACGCAATTTTTACAATGTAGTAACCACTACTTTAATATTGGTGTAGCTGAAGGTCCTGCAGTTGAGAGACTGGAGCTTGAAGTCCACGTTGGTTCCAATGCTGCTGAGAAGCTCCTAAAGGAGATTAACCTTATTGATGATGAGAGTCCTGAAGGAAAGGAGTTCTTGCTGAAACTGAGAGATATCATTGAGACTGAAGACAAAAACAGACCTGTCTCTTCTCAAAGCAGCAGCAGCCAAGTCAACAGTAAAAAGAGTCAAAGCAGCAGCAGCAGCAGCAGCAGCAGCAGCAGCTCAAGCTCTTCCTTGTCCAGCTCTCATCTGTCTAAGGTGAAAATGGCGGTTTGTAACTGATTAAAAGCTAGTACTGTTCCACTGATCTTGACCATATGCATTCTCATCTTAGACCGTCACTGAAATCAAGCCCTTCAGGAAATTCCACAAGGATCAGGTAAGTACTAAAACCCTTTTTAACTTTTACATGTTTACACGAGAAAACAATTTGATGCCTACATTGTACCATTTCTTCCAATTTGCCTGCAGTACAAGACATCCCAGGGAGCTTCTAATAAAGTTAGTAGTGAAAGCTCTGGATCAAGCTTTGAGAACATTCAGCAACAGGTATGTAGATTTCTGTTTTATAATTTGGTTTCAACTGTGGAAAAAGAGCATCTGATTAAATGATCCATTAATACTTTCAGTCAAGATATCTTGGGAAGACCTCTGCACCTGTTTTCGCCATCATTGCTCGTGTTGTTAGAGTTGACCACAAGTTGCTGGGTTACCAGCTTGCTGCTTTCTACGATAAGCCAACCACAAGAGTTCAGCTAGTCATTTCCTCCATTGCTGACAATGACCACTGGAAGCTGTGCGCTGATGGTGCTGTGTTGAGCAAGCACAAAGCCATGGTAAGATATTGCTCCTATACTTGAAGTTTTTCCAAGAAGGGGGGAACTGGTCTGGTTCTGCCCAGATGTCTGCTAGTCTAAACATAGTCATATTTTACTCATTAGACCAAGATCACTTGGGGAGCTGAATGCAGGCAATACCAAATCATCACTAAAGCTGAGGCTGGAATCCTCGGGGAGTTCCCTGCTGTCCGTGTAGAATGGGAATGGGACAGACTTCCTATTTACTTCACCACCTATGCCAAAAAGTAAAAGCTTAGGCTCATGTATTAATGTGGTATTTGTATCTATCAGCAATTTTTTAAAAATCTACTCTCATACAGACTGGCCAACAAAATTCCGGTGGCTGCTTTGCAAGCAGGATTTAACCTGGAACAAGGAAAGAACTGTCTGAAAGAAATTGATCTTACTGTGGCCTTGCCAACTCAGAGAACTCTCAATGTTATTGTACGGGTGCCAGAGGTGAGTAGCCAGTCAACAAAAAGGTGTAAAGTACTCTGGAAAAAAAAAATTGAATAAACTTTGTGTCAATTATGGTTTTCTCTAGATGACCATGTCAAGAATGGATATTGCTCTCCCGGTCACAGTTCCCATAAATCCAGATGGAACTTTTTCTATCCCTATTGACCAGCATACTCGTTTCACAGCTGAAAACTACATCTACAACCAGACCACAGGTATCTGTGATTTTTATGAAATGCAGAAGCAATTTTTTGTAAGCAAATATACACTAAACCACACTCTGTTTTAGCTCATTGCAGCATGTGGCAGGACACAGTCTCCTCCTTCAATGACAGGATGTACAAGAACGAAATGCCAATCTCCTGCTACCAGGTTTTGGCTCAGGATTGCACGTCTGAGCTGAAATTCGTTGTCCTGATGAAGAGGGATGAAGAGTCTGAAAAAAACAACCTGAAAATTAAAGTTGCTGATATGTGAGTTGTGATTGTAGCACTTCTTTAGTTGTCGGGTTTTCCCTTTCAACAACATACTAAACTCATCTTCTTATTTTAACAGTGATGTTCATCTGTATAATTCTGGCTCTGATGCTAAAGTTAAAATTAACGAAATGGAAGTTCCCACCAGCAGCCTTCCATACCAGCATCCTTCAGGTTTGTTCCCACCGTCCACTTCCTTATTTACTACTCATTAAATGTCCAGCTAATATGAACTTCCCTTCTGGTTTAGGCTCAGTTCAGATCTGGAAGAATGACGATGGTTTGTCACTTTATGCTCCTAGTCTTGGGCTTCAAGAAGTCTTCTTTGGAAACGATTACTGGAAGGTGACTCCAGTATTTGGATACATATTGTTTACTGTATTTTCTCTACACATTGTTCACTGGGCCATTTTTCCATTGAGTTTGAGCGAATCCAATATTAACCTTAATTTCAGATTCAAGTCGTTGACTGGATGAAGGGTCAGACTTGTGGACTCTGTGGGAAAGCTGATGGAGAGTTCAGACAGGAGTTCACCACACCCAGTGGACACCAGACCAAGAGCTCAGTCAGTTTCGCACACTCATGGGTGCTTCCTGCCGAGAGCTGCCGTGATACCAGCAGTAAGATTTTTTTGAGGCTTCTATTTTGGAAACTGTTAAATTTCTTGTGTAAATATGCATGCCCCTCCTTTCTCAGAATGCAGGATGAGGTTTGAATCTGTGAAATTGGAGAAACAGGTGGTTTTGAACAACCAGGAATCTAAATGCTACTCCGTTGAGCCTGTTCTACGCTGTCTGCCAGGCTGTGAGCCTATTAGAACCACCCCACTCACAGTTGGATACCATTGCATGTCCACTGGTAAGAGACTACAGTACTTGTTCACAGTTTGAACTCAGCAGGAAGCTGACTTCAAGGGGCAAGTTTGAGAATTCCATTAAAGACCACGGTCAAAAATTCTGACTGATTTTAAGCCAATAGCTCAGCTCAGAACTAGTAAAAGTCCAGATACTCGAAAATTTAAGACGGTAACTACATTTCTAAAGGCATCTTAGTAGTACACGGTGGCTTTTTAAGTAATTTGACAATATGAATAGAATTGTGCTTCAGGAGGTTTAGATGGATATCGAAAAACAGTGTTTCTTTAAGCAACATTGATAGTATTAAGGCTAGTTATGTTAATCTCGAGCAGCCTGTCACTTTATAGGCCAAATAGCATGCACATGTGTCAGAAAACAGCCAAGTGGTTTCAGGTTTCAAATAATGTACGTTTTAATTCCTTGTGTTACAGATTCTAACCTCAACTCACGCGATGGAATCTACGAGAAGAGTGTGGACTTGAGAGAGACCACCAATGCTCATGTAGCCTGTCGCTGCTCTGAGCAGTGTGCTTAAACACACTCAGCATTCTGGATTACAACTAGTGTAGCTCCTGTAAATGAATGTATTAATGCCATTAAATATGAAAAAGCAATCTCAGAATTTGTCTGGTGACTTTACTTGTTGTTTAGCTGACAATTAGTGCAGTAGTTACAGCTCTACTAAAATCAAAGTCTAAAACATAAAACTTCAGAGCAAATCTCAGCATAACACTAAATAATCTTGATATTGGAATCAAATCCTCAATATTAAACCATGGCTAATTGGACAATGGCAATTCGGTGTTCATGAATAGCAGAAATATCATTATGATGCGGTTCAGGGATTTTTTTTTTGTGAACCCACTTTCCAAAGCCTTTTTTCCTTTACTTAAAAACCGAATTGTGTAATAGCTAATAAAATAGTGATTATACGAACTGTATTGCTTTTCAGGGAAACAAAAACAAATTAGTCTGTAGCAAAAAAAACATGATGCATCTTGGTACATTTTCTTTTCATTAGTTTATCATAATCAAGTTTTCCAGAGCATGTCCCAGAAGATGAATTGGTCTTTTAGCTGAACGCCAATCAATTAGATTTAGAATCTTTTTGAGGTGTTTTAATTTAGAATTTGCAAGTGATCCACCAGATTTCTTTTTTTATCTGACCCAACTCTCCCCACACAACTAGTTTTGCAGGGTTCAAGTATAAAAACACATTTCTTGGATTTAATTTAGTACAGACAAGGCCTTGTGAAACCAGTGAAAGTCAATAACCAGTGAAACACTACATATGATGCCTTGTTGACTAAAATGGTATTCATTTTAGAATTTAAAATGGCTCCCAGACTCAGCCCATGATCCTACATTAAGATCTGTCCCAAAACTCTACTGTTTGTTCCCCACTGTTTATTCAAACTGGCCTGATATCCATCTTATCAGGTGGCCCCTCTTGAACAAGGTTGATGTCAATGCAGCCAAACTGTCTCATCACTTGCTTAGCACATATCAGATAGAAAAGAAAACATTACAATGTAAACTAACAAGTGGAATACATGTGATACATGATTCAGGGTAGAATCTGGTGAATCAGGGACTCCACTTCAACAGTTATATAACTTTAGGTATGAATCCAATCCATTCCACTCCAATTTCATTGCATCAATATGTACATCAGAGGTGTCATCAAATGCTGCTTTTAAAACATGGAGTGATCCAAACTTTTGACCTCAAAGACAAACTATTGTGTAACGTTGTTTTCAGATTCCCCATATTGCCAGTTTAGCAATGAAAATCACCAGAAATCATTCACCAAGGGCTGAAATGTTAATTTCCCAATCCTGCCAGCCAATTTCTACTTCTGTTCGAATTAGAATGCAATTGAGCCTAAGTCATATATCTAGGTCCTAACTAAGGTAAATGTGACTTAGCTATTGAATTCAACTTGCCGAAAGATTTGTGTATCGAAGAGGAGTTTAGATTCAAAAAGGTTCTGAAAACTTTAATTTCAATAAAAAATATATAATTGTAAATATTGTAGAATTTTATATTTCTATATTTCTCTCAGGCTCCGTTAACACTGCCAGGTAAATGTGACTATTTACAATTTATTTTGCTTGTATGTGACCAAGATGCGGTCTGTTTGATAATAAACACGATTAATAAATCAGGCAAATGAGTTTTTCAATTTTACATTTTGGAATGGCTTAATTTCATGGACATTGCGATGTATTTTGCACTATTAGCAACCCTAGGCACCAAGCTCAGAATGAGGGACTGGGGAGCTGAGCCAGAGATTAAGTGGTCACATATGGAGTAGCCCAAACAGAACCACCAGGGCGAGTAAATCCATATGCCGCCGGGAGCCTCTGAGCACCTTCAGATATACCACCTGTTGTCCATACGCTAATCCGAAGGTGGCCAGCATGAGAGTATCCATAAGTTTATGGTAAAATGTTTGTGACAAGAATTATGCACTGCAAAAAATAAATTCTTGACAAGCCAAAAAATCTTGAAATTAGGCAAAAATTCCTGTTTTTTTTCTTCCAAGATAAATTAACTAGCCTAGAATTGAGAGTGAAAGATTATTTTACTTGTTTCAAGAAAATACGACTTGAATTTTCTTGCTTAGAAAAAAAATGCTAATTCTGAGGATATTTTACATTGAATTAAGTAATTTATTAAAGTGACCATTACATTTTAACACAGTACTTCCTGAAACAAGAAATATCAAGTCATATTTCCTTATTTTAAGAATACAATGATTCTTATTTTAAGGATTCTATTTTATTTTATTATAATAACATAAATTATTAATTTTAAAAAATATTATTTTCATTTGACATTTCTTTTGAATCAAATGAGAACAAGAACCGCTAATCATTAAAACAGAACCTTTTATTTCATGCTGGCAGGCAAATTATTGTTCACCAAAAAGTATTCACAGTAAGTCCAAAATTGGACATGTATATTTTCCTTAACAGTAGCCAAGAATACATCCAATTAAATATGATTTTGGATCATTTAACAAATAAAAAGAGATTTTGTCTCTTCTTCTTTTTTTCACTTGTCAGCTTATTTTTAGCACTAGAATGCCTATATTAAACTGAAACATTTTCTTAGAATGAGCTTGAAACACTTAGAATGTTTAAATATATTTTTATATCAAGATATTCTTACCAAGAGTATTTAAGATAACTAAAGATAAAAATGCTAGATTTGACAATTTTTATGTTGTTTTTAAGACCTATGTCTTGCTTGAATCTAGTTTAATTATCTAAATTTTCTTATATTTTTCTTGTTTTAAGACAGTCAGAACCTTCTATGTAAGAAGACTTTTTTTCTTGTTTCAAGACATCTTACCAAGTAAAATTTTCTCACCCCATTGGCTGATAATTTTGCTTGATTTAAGTTTTATTTACTTATTTTGTTGTTTTTTTTTCTTATTTTTGCGTGTGCATTTTTTGCAGTGTGCACAACAGTTTTGAATAAAGAAATTTGGGAAATGATTCTTGCCAGTCCAGAAATCCTTTAGTATTGATCAGTGTTTCTTTATGTTATAAATTTTGATCTCATGTTGGTCCGGCTCCCTTGCCAGGTTTGCAAAATGAACATATAAGCCTCTTTCTGGCCAATAGCAAAACTGCTAACATGGTAGCTATCCTAGAGAAACAGTTCAACAGATTTGTGTTCTCCTCAAACAACCCAATCTCAGTAGAATAACATAATGCCACAGGAGGTTGAGGTAGACATGATACATGACAAAATGAGACTAAAATATAATCCATAGTGAATTCTGAGTCTGACCACACCATGAGTCACAGGAAATGGAGCAACTATAAACAAGAGAAATGTGCTGTGAGAGCCAGGCATGCTGAAAGGCACAAAGATGAGAAAACAGTAAAAGACGCAGGAGAAGAAACCATAAACCATAGCCCTCACATGCCTCTGATCTTACCTCTCAAATGTAATTTTTTTAGTGTCCAAGTACAGCAAAAGAAAATCAATATTGGAGATCTGCTAATAATTCAAGAGATGGTGACATGGTCCTTGCTGAAATATTTACTTTGACAGGTTCAGATGACATAAGCCAGGGTAACCTAACTTAAAGTTGATAACATGTCTGTCAACTACATGAGCCTAGTGAGCAAAAGCAGAAAATAAACAGTAAAGCCTTGTGTTCCACAAAATAAACCTTTTAGTGTAGTAATCTTTTCTTGAAACTAATTCAACTGACAAAAAAGTAGATGGTAGTTCAACATTTAAGAATGTTTATTATCTAATTTAACTTAAAAAAGGGCCCCAGTAACTCATCCACTTATCGAACATCATCAATAACTCATCTCTTCTTGCCCTCCTGTTAATACATCCATTTAATATCTGGGAACATTAAAAGCCTATAATTAATTATACATATTATATTAATATTAAATACTCCAGGTGTCTATGGAGAAGTTGAAATCCTAAATATTTAAACTTTAGGTTCTTAAAAGTTTTTTTTTTTTTTTTTTTTTAAACAAAATGTGTTGGTTCCTGTTTATTGATCGACTTTTGAACAGTTTCCCACAGACCCATATGAAACATTCTACATAACATTACGTGACAGGTCAGGCTAACCTAAACTTCTCCTAATATCAACAATCAGAGCTAACTTACCAAATCCAGATCTTTCAGAGTTTATGAAGTTAATAATTCACTGAAAAGTAAGACTTAATCAGCAAGAAATCCCTATAAAAGAGCTGTTGCTTGTGGAATTCTTCACAAACCTTCAGCCATGAGAGCTGTTGTGCTTGCCCTGACTGTGGCCCTTGTGGGTAAGTTTTACATTAAGAGCCTTTAATACTTTCCTTAGTAATTAATTGTTTAAAGAGTAATGATATGTTTACTCTTGATTTGTTTTCAGCAAGTCAACAGGTCAACTTGGGTAAGTACCATTTAACTACTTTAAAACTGGTAAAACTGACTTTTTTTACATTTACAAGACCTCACGTCTTTTTTTCAGTTCCTGAGTTTGCCCATGACAAGACCTATGTGTACAACTATGAGGCTCAGCTCTTGTCCGGCCTTCCTCAAGAAGGTCTGGCCAGAGCAGGTATCAAAGTCAGCAGCAAGGTCCATCTGAGAGCTGTGGCAGAGAACACCTTCCTTATGAAGGTACGGATCAAAAACAAATTTTAAGGTGAAAAATTAACTATTTAGACAGAAATGACAAAAATAAACTTTTCTTATACAGCTCATGGATCCTCTGCTTCACGAGTATGCCGGTTACTGGCCCAAAGATTCCTTTGTTCCTGCCACTAAGCTCACCTCAGCCCTGGCTGCTCAGCTTCAGATTCCCATCAAGTTTGAGTACACTAATGGTGCTGTCGGCAAGGTGTTTGCCCCTGCAGGAGTCTCTCCTACAGTGATAAACTTGCACAGAGGCATCCTCAACATCCTCCAGCTCAACCTCAAGAAGACCCAGAACATCTACGAGCTGCAAGAGGTGAGTAAAAGACAGTGGAACAATCTGGATCTAATCTGAGCTCTAAACCTCACCATTTCACTCATCCTTCAAGGCTGGAGCTCAGGGAGTGTGCAGAACCCACTACATCATCAATGAGGACCACAAAGGCCACACTATCTATGTCACCAAGTCTAAGGATCTGAGCAACTGCCAGGAGAGGATCATCAAGGATGTTGGTTTGGCATACACCGAGAGGTGTACTGAATGCACAGAGGTAATGGAGAAGTGTCTATAATATTAAATATTTACTCATTATAATGAAAGAGTCAAAACACACAAATTTCTTTTAACAGAGAGTCAAGAGTCTGATTGAAACTGCAACTTACAACTACGTCATGAAACCCTCTGAAGCTGGTGTTCTGATCTCTGAGGCAACCGTTCAGGAAGTGCATCAGTTCTCCCCCTTCAATGAGATCTATGGTGCTGCTCAGATGGAGGCAAGGTAGGATGAATTCTTATGAAAATGTTTCTCAGATTAATTTGGAAATCTTAGACCTAACTTTTCAATTTATTTTTAGGCAAACCTTTGCTTTTGTTGAGATTCAAAAAACCCCTGTAGACCCAATCAAAGCTGATTACATGCCCCGCGGATCCCTGCAGTATCAGTTTGCAACTGAGATTCTTCAAACACCTGTTCAACTCATAAAGATCAATGATGCACCTGCACAGGTATTTGACAAGGGTTTGGTGTTTAAATAGTCTTGGTGTCTTAAATAACTTAATAAACAAAAGTTATGTCACTGTTGTCTTTAGATTTCTCAGATCTTGCAGCACCTTGTTTCTAACAACCAAGCTACAGTTCATGATGATGCTCCTCTGAAGTACATTCAGCTCATCCAGCTCCTCCGTGCCGCTACTCGGGAAAACATTGAGGCTATCTGGAATCAGAACAAGAACAAACCACTTTTTAGGTAATATTATCTGACATCAAAAGAACCGATTTCACATCTAAAATACTTATTTTTAAAGAAACAATTTTTAACGCAATGTAGGCGCTGGTTCCTGGATGCTCTTCCTGCTGTTGGCACTCCAGTCGCTCTCAAAATGGCAAAGGAGAAGTACTTCGCTGGAGAACTAACCATGCCTGAGTTCATTCAGACTCTTGCAGTTGCTCTTCAAATGGTCTCTGCTGATCAGGAAACCATCCAGATGACTCACGTGGGTGTATCTTTGAATACTCAAACTCTTTGAATGTTCTTTGAAATTAAGCCTAAATCTGATTTGTTTAATTGAACAGAGTTTGGCCACACATGAGAAAATTTCCAAAATCCCAGCTCTGCGTGAAGTTGTCATGCTTGGATATGGTTCCATGATTGCCAGACACTGCTCTGCAGTTCCCACTTGCTCTGCTGATCTTCTCAAGGTAAATCCAGTGGTCAGATCTGACCGTCAACAACAGACTTCCTCTCCAACACTCTTGTAAACTCTAACTGTGTGTATCTCAACCTCAGCCCATCCACGATGCTGCTGCTGAGGCTCTTTCTAAGAATGACGTCCCTAGAATGACTCTGGCTCTGAAAGTTCTGGGCAATGCTGGTCACCCTGGTAGCCTTAAAACCATCACTAAGTTCCTGCCCGCATTGAGAACCACAGCAGATTCTCTGCCCCTTAGAGTTCAGGTTGATGCCATCTTGGCTCTGAGGAACATTGCCAAGAGAGACCCTAAACTGGTACGATCAAATAGAAAACAGATAATTAAGATGAAAGATAATAGTTTACATCCTCCTTCATTCCTAACTCTAACTCCTTCCTTAGGTTCAGCCACTGGCCCTGCAGCACGTTTCAGACAGAACTCTCCACCCAGAGGTTCGCATGGTTGCTTGCATCGTGTTGTTCGAGTCTAAACCCTCAGTGGCTCTCGTGTCTACTCTGGCTGGTGATTTGAGGACTGAGACCAACATGCATGTTGCAAGCTTCTGCTACTCCCACATCAAGTCCTTGACCAGAAGCTCTGCTCCTGACATGGCATCTGTGTAAGAAAAACCCTTCTCGGATAACTGTGATTTATACTGGTTTTACCAGAGGTAATTCTGTTTGTTCACTTCAGTGCTGGAGCTGCTAATGTTGCCATCAAGCTTATGAACCGCAAACTGGAAAGACTGAGCTACCACTTCAGCAGAGCTCTGGAGATGGACTATTATCATAGTAAGTGGATTATATTTCTTAAGAAACAATATATCCCTGTGGTGGCATTACCATATACTTCCCTTTGTCCATGATCAGCTCCTCTTATGATGGGAGCTGCTGGCAGTGCCTACATGATCAATGATGCTGCCACCATCCTGCCCAGAGCTGTTGTAGCTAAAGCACGTGCTTACCTGGCTGGAGCTTCTGCTGATGTTGTTGAGGTGAGAAAAAAAAACTTGTCTAAGCACCGGAGGAACAAATTTAAATCTGTTTGGAACAATCTGACACATGTTCTTAACAAACAGGTCGGTTTGAGAACCGAAGGAATCCAGAAGACTCTTCAGCAATCTTCTGCAGCAGATCAGAGTGCTGACCGGATTACCAAGATCAAGCGCACCCTGAGAGCAGTAAGTCTTCTTCTGCAGTTCACATGATCTCATACTTTATGACCATTTCTGGCAAAATATATCACTTCTCTTCTAACTCTTCAAGCTCACAAACTGGAAGGACATGCCATCCAACCAGCCTCTGGCTTCAGCCTACATGAAAGTTTTTGGACAAGAAGTAGCATATGCCAGACTTGACAAGACCATCCTTGAGGAAGCAATGCAGGTACAGCGTCATAGATGGGTCTCCTCTGATAACATGCTTTTAAGATTTGAAATACAAGAGACCTTCGCTCAAAGTAAGAACAGTCTGAAGAAAACACCTTTGCTGTTAACCAGATCGCCACTGGACCCAGACCTCGTGAACTTCTGAAGACAGCTCTGAAGCATTTGCAGGAAGGATTCTCCTGGCAGTACACCAAACCTCTGCTTGCAGCTGAGATGCGTCGCATCATGCCAACAGTAGTTGGTGTGCCAATGGAGCTCAGTTTGTACACTGCTGCAGTTGCTGCTGCAAATGTCAAAGGTATAGTGTCCACCATACCACAGTTGTTTACAACAGCCTAATTTAAGACAGATGAACATCAAGATCAATGTTTTGTTAATGTTTGTAGTTCAGGCCACCATTACTCCTTCTCTCCCTGAGGAGATTCAGACCATGACTCTTGAGCAGCTGAAGAACACTGACGTTCAGGTCCAGGCTGAAGCTAGTCCAAGGTACAAGTTTGAATCTGGATATACAGGGAATACATATAAATAATACATATAAAACAGTTTCATAATTATCTTCCTATTATTTCAGTGTTGCTCTTCAGACATTTGCTGTGATGGGTGTGAACACCGCCTTGATCCAAGCTGCTGTTATGGCAAGAGGAAAGATCCGTACCATCACCCCCGGAAAAGTGAGCGCAAGAGCAGACATTCTCAATGGCAACTACAAGCTGGAGGCTCTGCCCGTTGAGGTTCCTGAACAAATTGCTGCAGTGAGGTAATGGTTTTTAAGGTTATTAAGATTTTTGGAAACTTCTTAAAAGATAATAAATGTAATCATTACAATTGAATATTTTGACAGCTTTGAGACTCTTGCCGTTGTGAGAAATATTGAAGATCCCTCTGCAGAAAAGGCTGTTCAAATGGTACCTGAGGTGTTCCAGCAATCTTCACAGAGATGGAACAGTGAAGAATCTGTAAGTCTTAAACGCTCACATGAGTATAAGGTAACTTCTTACGTAAATCTTCAACAATCCAATGGATTTTTTTGCTTTAGTCCTCTGAGAGAACAGATAAGGTCCAACAAGTGAGAGCTACTGCACCATATGAGAAGACCTTCTGTTATGCCGTCCCCTACGTTCAACTCAAGGGATGTGTTGAGGTGAACTCTCGCAATGCTGCTTTCATCAGAAATGATCCTCTGTTCTACATTATTGGACAGCACTCCGCCAAAGCTGCAGTGTCAAGAGGTAATCAGAATAAAACTGGAAATAGGTTATAGTAGTTTTTAGATAAATATCTATAATGTTGTTATATCTATATCTGTTGTTTGCCTGTAGCTGAAGGTCCTGCCGTTGAGAGACTGGAGCTTGAATGCCAAGTTGGTCCTAAAGCTGCTGAGAAACTTCAGAAGCACAACAGAATCATCGATGATGAGACTCAGGAAGGAAAGGAGTTCCTGTTGAAACTGAGGGAAATCATTGAGACTGAAGAAAAGAACAGACCCGTCTCTTCTCAGAGCAGCAGCAGCCGAGTCAACAGCAAGGGAAATAAAAGCAGCAGCAGCAGCAGCAGCAGTAGTAGCAGCAGCAGCAGCAGTTTGAGCTCCTCTGTGTCCAGCTCCCGCATGTCCAAGGTGAGACCATCCAATGTTACATTTTGGTTCAGTTGCTAGTTTTTATGATATAAACTTGACTCTAACATTTTATCCTTAGACCGCCACCATCATGGAGCCTTTCAGGAAATTCCACAAAGATCGGGTAACGATCACAAACATGATTTATTTTCATTTTTGACATTTTCAGAACTGTGTTCACTTTGGAATTGTGTTCGCAGTACTTGGCAAAGCAGGGATCCTCTCAGCAAACCAGCAGTGGAAGCAAAGCAGGCAGTTTTGAGCAAATCCAGAAACAGGTGATTCAGCGTGCCATGAAAAGCTTTTTTATTTCAGAGTAAAAATGACACAGTATTAAACATCATCCTCTTTTCAGAATAAATTCCTTGGAGACTCCAATGCACCTGTTTTCGCCATCTTCGCTCGTGCTGTTAGAGGAGACCAGGAGCAGCAGGGTTACCAATTTGCTGCTTACTTTGACAAACCCACTGCAAGAGTGCAGTTCATCATTTCCTCCATCGATGAAAATGATAACAGGAAGATCTGTGTCGACGGTGTCGTCCTGAGCAAACACAAAGCCACTGTAAGAACGGAAGGATGGCTTGGTAACAGTTGGTACGAGTTTCTCATGTTAACATGAGCACTAATGTTTTCTTCAGGCCAAGTTCTCCTGGGGTCCTGAGTGCCAGCAGTATTCAGTCATGGCTAAAGCCGAAGCCGGTGTCCTGGGTGATTTGCCTGCTGCCCGTCTGGAGGTGGAATGGGAGAGGCTGCCAGCATCTGCCCACTACTATGCCAAGAAGTAATGTTCAGCGGCAGTGAATGTCATACAATAGAAGATGCTAAATGACACTTGTTTAATCTCTTCTTATCTCTGATTTTCTCATAACTTCTAGGATGGCCAAGTACGTCTATTATGGAGCAATGCAGACAGACTTCAGGTTTGAACAAGCTAAAAACAGCGAGAAACAGATTGAACTGACTGCAGCCTTGCCATCTCAGAGATCCCTGAACATCATTGCCAGGATTCCAGAGGTGAAACGGGTTTCTATCAAACTAAAACTCTCACACAGTTATAATAATAAAAGATTTCTAACTCCTTTCTCTTTTTCTCTAGATGACAATGTCAAGAAAGAACATTCCTCTTCCCACCACTGTCCCAATCAATCCTGATGGAACTCTTTCCATTCAAATCGATGAAGACTTTCTCTCCTGGATCCAAAGATGTATCAGGGAGGACTAGGAATAAAGAGTTAGCTGTATTCATATACAGCTGACAATGTCAGTTCAACTGAATGTCTTGCTAATTTTCAGATGTATTGTATAATATCCTAATAAAAAGGCTGCAAGTATAAGAAAAAAAGTGTTCTGTGTTTTATTGATCATATTGTTTACTATGGTCCCACTTTTTAAAATAATAATTTTTTAAAAAGCATCTGCCACAAAATAATCAAAATCTCATTTTGACATAGCAAACATCTGTAAATCCAATAGACACAAATACCAACAGAGTACAAATATGGCCAATATTTTAACTGCGGTTATTATAAACATTTTACCCTTTATAGTAGCAGCAATAGATGTGCCATTCATTCAAAAACATTAATTACTTTAGATATTAATCAAGAACTTATTAAACCTCTTCATAAGTCATAATTTACTACATGAAATATGACATTTCAAAGAACTTATTCTTTTTATGATGTCTTTAAAATGTATTATATGTAAAAAAACTACTTATCCACTTTTAGTTTTTCATGGCATCTATGAATATTTATATTAATTATTATTATTTTTATATGTATAATTTAAGTTGTTAATATTTATTTTTTCTTCTTTTTGTTGTTGTTCCTCTACCTTTCACGCGAGTTTGTATTTAAAAACAGAGTAGCTTCTTCACTGTTTGATTAGCAACAGTTAACATGCTGTTTTTAAAATTTTATTTAAAATTTTCCCCCCAAAAACGTCATGTTCAACTTACCTGACTTATGAGATGTCCATACGCCGCTCCTTCTGAAGTGTTACATTTCTTTCTTCTGCTTTAAGTCTCTAACTCCAGCTTTAATAATTATCTTATGGTCCATTAGAAAAGTTTTTTGAGATTTGTTACGTAATCCACCATTATGAAATTGAGGATAAACGTAAATAAAATGGACGGCTGCCCTTCACTAACTCTATCATTCTTTAGCCGTGGTGTCTCTATCTCTTAGGATCTCCACCGCCACCTAGCTTCAGGCTGGAGAGTTGTGTGCCTCATTTGAGATTTACTCTGCAGACTTTTAACACAAGAATTGTTTGACACAAGAAACACATTATATATATATATATATATTATAAAACACGGTACATCATGTACCTCAGCTGAACTTTATAAACTCAGCTTATGTAGAACAACTGGTTTGAACATTTTAACATTTTAATACTGACACACAAAGAGACAGCAAAACCATCTTATTCCACTCAATGTAGTGATGTGGCAGCTGAAAAGAGACACAATTTTCACCGAAAATTAAATTTAAGTGAAAAATACACCAAATATTGCATATATAATATAATATAGTAAAATAATATAATATAATATAATATAATATAATATAATATAATATAATATAATATAATATAATATAATATAATATAATATAATATAACATAATATAATATAAAAACTGGATGCTAGCATAGTATTGAAGCATATTAACTTTGTATTAAAAGGAAAGGAAAACGTGTTCCAATCCAGGATCTGCATCCAGTCTCGAAGGATCCTTCTTTTTTAGCTTGCGAGCTACTATTAAAATGACCAAGTCCAAGTGATCTACCCGCTACAAAAATGTAAAACATCAATCAACAAACAATTATTTTCAACTTTATTGAGAATTGACAAAAAACACACATAATAATTAATTATTTACATTTTTTGTTATAACCTGAGTTTAATTTGATGACTTGCACTGAATCATTAGAACAGTTGTGTGTGACCTGAATTTGGTGGTAATAGAGTGATTTTTATAGAAGCAATTGAGCTTTGATCCAAATAATCAAGAATAAAAATGATGCTCTAATAAATTTGTCAATATTTATTGAAACTGAGTCGTGCAGTACAATATGCAGGTGAGGAGTGGCGTGTTGCTTGATTTTGGTTGTAATAGAGCAATTTTGAATGAAGTTATGAAGCATATTCTGGGTAAAACATATTTTGTATCTGATAATTTGCAGACGGTCCCTAAGCGATTCCATGTCAGCGGGTTGCGCATAGATGGTAATGTGTTTCTGCGAATGCCGAAGAAAACTTGTTTTGATAAAAAAAACGTTTTCTAGCTCGTCTGCTACATAACACAGATTAAAAATAGGTATTATTTGTTTACTAAGAACATTCTGGTCTCGAGCTATTGAGCAGAGAAAACCGAATCCGTGAAACTGCAGCTAACTTTACTGAACTGTGACGGGATTGATGATCGGCTGATATTGTTTCAAGTTCACGCCGCGATTGACGTAATGAGCACCCCTGGTCTAGATTCATTCTGGTCATGGGGTTTGGAAACTTCTCCATCTGCTCCTTGCTCACTACAGCAAAATGATATGCGCCAATGGTTAGCATACATCACATCACATACATTCAGGTGGCTATAAGCTAGCGTCATCAAAGTCACGTTTTAAAAATGAAACTATTCTAAACTATTAAACTATTAAAAATTCTACTAAGTTTTACCAGCATCATAAGGAATCTCCCCTACTGTCTTTAAACTTTTGAATACAAATTGAAATGTATTTGCTCTATATTGTGTATTGATTATGTTAAATAAAAAAAACAGCACAAAGCATTTTGGGATATATATAAGGCCACAAAGGATGGTAGTGATGCATCCTCAGAATTCAACGGAAAAGAGAACTTATTTAAAGGCTGCATCTGATTAATTCTTCGATCTGATTAACTCTTCGATTTATGGCGAAATAGGACAGTCTTCACGCAGCTTTGTGACGTAATTGGCCTTGAAATCGACATTGCAAAGGATTCAAAACCTAGATTTGGACACAGATAAAGATGAGCGCAGCCTTGAAAGGATTGTCAAGCAAGGGTTAATAAGGAATTAAGCTTAATTAAGGATTGGACAAATACTGGTGTCAGCTTCAAACAAGCTAAAAAGATATTAATTTGTGGGATCGGGTTGATATTCGAAGATAAACTGTGCAGGGCAGTTGCCCTCCATGGCTGACTTTTGACATGCCTGAACTAAAGCGTCTTTTACATTCAATAGTTTAAACCTGGCCCATCAAAAACACTCAACAGACCCTTTATCCTCAGCCACTGTGATATCCCTGAAAGTCTAATCAGCCATGAGACAACCACTGGGGTCACTCAGGGACTCTCTTTGCACAGACTAGAGCACAGTATCACTGAAATGTCCCTCTGCCCTGTCGTTGACATCGCTATGACATGGACTGTCGCCATCCATTTTGGTGAACTGCTCTTCCTCACATTTTGCAAACTGATGTAATGCCAACAACTCGAAACGTTATTGTACTTGTTATATTTTCCTCCATGTATTTCACTAAAAGATTTAGATAAAGAATAATAAATGTAATAAAATACAGTAGTTTTTAGTGTGTGAAAATAAAATAAAATTGTTTCATAGTAGATAAACAGTGTATTATTTTAACTAAACTGCAAAGAGCAGTTATTAGTATTGTAATAAATATATTAAAGATAAAGTTTCCATTTAAAATGTAAAAATGGTTTAAGCAGATTTTTCTGTGTTTAATTGTTTTAGTTAGACTTTCTTATGGTCATTTAACTATTCTATACATCTAATTCAGTTTATAAATTTTTAATAAAGTGCATAAGGCTAAAAGATAACTTCAAGATATTTCATGAATTTTAAATGGACACATTTTCAACATTTAAATTAATCTCAGCTGTCTCCATTACATTCAATTGTAACTGTGTTTGATGAGTTGCCAAAATAAAAATCTATAAAATTGTTATTATCATTATAATCATTATCATTATAATATTAATTCAATCCAACAATGCATTTTGAGTGTTTTCTGTTTCTATTCCCTCATATTGTGCCCATATACATAAAGTTAAAATAAAAAATGACATTGGACATTGGTCAGAACAATGAAAGAACAGGGTCACCTAACCTGGACTAGATAATGACGAGCTAACCAAATAAAATCTACATTGCAGGTTTTTTTAGACTCATACCTAACAACTCAAGTAATAATTAACAAATAAATTAAACATTTGTCAGCATAAAAAGTACTATAAAAGGTCTGGTGCTGTAAGTGTTCTTCACAAACCTTCAGCCATGAGAGCTGTTGTGCTTGCCCTGACTGTAGCCCTCGTGGGTAAGTTTTACATTTGTTCTTAAGATCTTCTAAATGTTAAATGACTTAACGAGAATGAAGTAAGTCACTTTGCCTTTCTTTCAGCTTGTCAACAGATCAACCTTGGTGAGTGACATGAATATAGAACTTGAGAATTGTTACGTTTGCGTTATAACTCCGCCAAGATAACAACTATTTCTTTTACACAGTCCCTGACTTTGCCCATGAAAAGACCTACGTGTACAACTATGAGGCTCAGCTCTTGGCCGGTCTTCCTCAAGAAGGTCTGGCCAGAGCAGGTATCAAAGTCAACAGCAAGGTTCACCTTAGTGCTGTGGCAGAGAACACCTTCCTTATGAAGGTAATGGCTACTAAGAAATATACAAACCCTTTAAAAAAACAATCTTTAGTATGAAAAGCAATAACATATCAAATATATTCCCACAGCTCATGAATCCCCAACTCCACGAGTATGCTGGTGTTTGGCCCAAGGATTCCTTTGTTCCTGCCACTAAGCTCACCACAGCCCTGGCTGCTCAGCTTCAGATTCCCATCAAGTTTGAGTACACTAATGGTGCTGTCGGCAAGGTGTTTGCCCCCGCAGGCGTCTCCCCTACAGTCATGAACTTGCACAGAGGCATCCTCAACATCCTCCAGCTCAACCTGAAGAAGACCCAGAACATCTACGAGCTGCAAGAGGTGAGTAAACGACAGTGGAACAATCTGGATCTAATCTGAGCTCTAAACCTCACCATTTCACTCATCCTTCAAGGCTGGAGCTCAGGGAGTGTGCAGAACCCACTACATCATCAATGAGGACCACAAGGGAAACCACATTTATGTCACCAAGTCTAAGGATCTGAGCAACTGCCAGGAGAGGATCATCAAGGATGTTGGTTTGGCATACACCGAGAGGTGTACTGAATGCACAGAGGTAATGGAGAAGTGTCTATAATATTAAATATTTACTCATTATAATGAAAGAGTCAAAACACACAAATTTCTTTTAACAGAGAGTCAAGAGTCTGATTGAAACTGCAACTTACAACTACGTCATGAAACCCTCTGAAGCTGGTGTTCTGATCTCTGAGGCAACCGTTCAGGAAGTGCATCAGTTCTCCCCCTTCAATGAGATCTATGGTGCTGCTCAGATGGAGGCAAGGTATGACACATTGTCGGTGAGATAACAAAGATAAAAACAAATATAAAGATAAAAGTTCCTAACTTAACATTTTTCTTTTTTAGACAAAACTTGACTTTTGTTGAGACCCAGAAGAAAGCAGTTGCCCCCATGAGCGGCGATTACATGCCCCGCGGATCCCTCCAGTATCAGTTTGCTAATGAGATTCTTCAGACTCCCATTCAGCTCCTGAAGATCAGAGATGCACCTGCTCAGGTAATGTGTTAACCAGTTCAAGATGTCATTCACAATCTTTACGTCATAATCTTTTACGTATGAAGACCTCTTTTGAGAGTTATCCTCATTCTATTTAGATTTCTGAGGTCCTGCAGCACCTTGTTTCTAACAATCAAGCTACAGTTCATGATGATGCTCCTCTGAAGTACATTCAGCTCATCCAGCTCCTTCGTGCTGCAACTTGGGAAAACATTGAGGCTATCTGGAATCAGAACAAGAACAAACCACTTTTTAGGTAATGTTATCTGACTTCACAATAACCGATTTCACATCTAAAATACTTATTTTCAAAGAAACAATTTTTAACGCAATGTAGGCGCTGGTTCCTGGATGCTCTTCCTGCTGTTGGCACTCCAGTCGCTCTCAAAATGGCAAAGGAGAAGTACTTCGCTGGAGAACTAACCATGCCTGAGTTCATTCAGACTCTTGCAGTTGCTCTTCAAATGGTCTCTGCTGATCAGGAAACCATCCAGATGACTCACGTGGGTGTATCTTTGAATACTCAAACTCTTTGAATGTTCTTTGAAATTAAGCCTAAATCCGATTTGTTCTATTGAACAGAGTTTGGCCACACATGAGAAAATTTCCAAAATCCCAGCTCTGCGGGAAGTTGTCATGCTTGGATATGGTTCCATGATTGCCAGACACTGCTCTGCAGTTCCCACTTGCTCTGCTGATCTTCTCAAGGTAAATCCAGTGGTCAGATCTGACCGTCAACAACAGACTTCCTCTCCAACACTCTTGTAAACTCTAACTGTGTGTATCTCAACCTCCTCAGCCCATCCACGATGCTGCTGCTGAGGCTCTTTCTAAGAACGACGTCCCTAGAATGACTCTGGCTCTGAAAGTTCTGGGCAATGCTGGTCACCCTGGTAGCCTTAAAACCATCACTAAGTTCCTGCCTGCATTGAGAACCACAGCAGATTCTCTGCCCCTTAGAGTTCAGGTTGATGCCATTTTGGCTCTGAGGAACATTGCCAAGAGAGACCCTAAACTGGTACGATCAAATAGAGAACAGATAATAAAGATAAAAGATAATAGTTTACATCCTCCTTCATTCCTAACTCTAACTCCTTCCTTAGGTTCAGCCACTGGCCCTGCAGCACGTTTCAGACAGAACTCTCCACCCAGAGGTTCGCATGGTTGCTTGCATCGTGTTGTTCGAGTCTAAACCCTCAGTGGCTCTCGTGTCTACTCTGGCTGGTGATTTGAGGACTGAGACCAACATGCATGTTGCAAGCTTCTGCTACTCCCACATCAAGTCCTTGACCAGAAGCTCTGCTCCTGACATGGCATCTGTGTAAGAAAAACCCTTCTCGGATAACTGTGATTTATACTGGTTTTACCAGAGGTAATTCTGTTTGTTCACTTCAGTGCTGGAGCTGCTAATGTTGCCATCAAGCTTATGAACCGCAAACTGGAAAGACTGAGCTACCACTTCAGCAGAGCTCTGGAGATGGACTATTATCATAGTAAGTGGATTATATTTCTTAAGAAACAATATATCCCTGTGGTGGCATCACCATATACTTCCCTTTGTCCATGATCAGCTCCTCTTATGATGGGAGCTGCTGGCAGTGCCTACATGATCAATGATGCTGCCACCATCCTGCCCAGAGCTGTTGTAGCTAAAGCACGTGCTTACCTGGCTGGAGCTTCTGCTGATGTTGTTGAGGTGAGAAAAAAAAAACTTGTCTAAGCACCGGAGGAACAGATTTAAATCTGTTTGGAACAATCTGACACACGTTCTTAACAAACAGGTCGGTTTGAGAACCGAAGGAATCCAGAAGGCTCTTCAGCAATCTTCTGCAGCAGATCAGAGTGCTGACCGGATTACCAAGATCAAGCGCACCCTGAGAGCAGTAAGTCTTCATCTGCAGTTCACATGATCTCATACTTTATGACCATTTCTGGCAAAATATATCACTTCTCTTCTAACTCTTCAAGCTCACAAACTGGAAGGACATGCCATCCAACCAGCCTCTGGCTTCAGCCTACTTGAAAGTTTTTGGACAAGAAGTAGCATATGCCAGACTTGACAAGACCATCCTTGAGGAAGCAATGCAGGTACAGCGTCATAGATGGGTCTCCTCTGATAACATGCTTTTAAGATCTGAAATACAAGAGACCTTCGCTCAAAGTAAGAACAGTCTGAAGAAAACACCTTTGCTGTTAACCAGATCGCCACTGGACCCAGACCTCGTGAACTTCTGAAGACAGCTCTGAAGCATTTGCAGGAAGGATTCTCCTGGCAGTACACCAAACCTCTGCTTGCAGCTGAGATGCGTCGCATCATGCCAACAGCAGTTGGTGTGCCAATGGAGCTTTGTTTGTACACTGCTGCAGTTGCTGCCGCAAATGTCAAAGGTATAGTGTCCACCATACCACAGTTGTTTACAACAGCCTAATTTAAGACAGATGAACATCAAGATCAATGTTTTGTTAATGTTTGTAGTTCAGGCCACCATTACTCCTTCTCTCCCTGAGGAGATTCAGACCATGACTCTTGAGCAGCTGAAGAACACTGATGTTCAAGTCCAGGCTGAAGCTAGGCCAAGGTACAAGTTTGAATCTGGATAACCAAGGACTACCATAGCATATAAAACCGTTTCAAGAACATCATTGTAACTCATATTTCAGCGTCGCTCTCCATTCCTACGCTGCGATGGGTGTGAACACCGCCTTGATCCAAGCTGCTGTTATGGCAAGAGGAAAGATCCGTACCATCACCCCCGGAAAAGTGAGCGCAAGAGCAGACATTCTCAATGGCAACTACAAGCTGGAGGCTCTGCCCGTTGAGGTTCCTGAACACATTGCTGCAGTGAGGTAATGAACTCTTAATATAGACATATACCACAACCAGTAGATTAACACGGTTTTAAACATTTCAAATTGACAAACATCTGTCTCCTTTCAACAGCTTTGAAACTCATGCCGTGGTCAGAAACATTGAAGAGCCCAACACTCAGAGAATTGTTCCCTTGGTACCAGAGCATTCCATCCGCAATTCCATGTCTTCTTCTGAAACTTCCCAGTCTTCTGAAGTTTGGGTAATGTTAGAAATGTAAAAGTTTGAAAGTTTTGACTATCAAATTCAATTGCAAAAAATTTCAATTTGTTCTTTTTTTTTAGTCCTCTGAGAGATCAGATAAGGTCCAACAAGTGAGAGCTCCTGCACCATTTGAGAAGACCTTCTGTTATGCCGTCCCCTACGTTCAACTCAAGGGATGTGTTGAGGTGAACTCTCGCAATGCTGCTTTCATCAGAAATGATCCTCTGTTCTACATTATTGGACAGCACTCCGCCAAAGCTGCAGTGTCAAGAGGTAATCAGAATAAAACCAGAAATAACTCATAGTAGTTTTTAGATAAATATCTATCATGTTGTTATATCTATATCTGTTGTCTGCCTGTAGCTGAAGGTCCTGCCGTTGAGAGACTGGAGCTTGAATGCCAAGTTGGTCCTAAAGCTGCTGAGAAACTTCAGAAGCACAACAGAATCATCGATGATGAGACTCAGGAAGGAAAGGAGTTCCTGTTGAAACTGAGGGAAATCATTGAGACTGAAGAAAAGAACAGACCCGTCTCTTCTCAGAGCAGCAGCAGCCGAGTCAACAGCAAGGGAAATAAAAGCAGCAGCAGCAGCAGCAGCAGTAGTAGTAGCAGCAGCAGCAGTTTGAGCTCCTCCGTGTCCAGCTCTCGTATGTCCAAGGTGAGACCATCCAATGTTACATTTTGGTTCAGTTGCTTGTTTTTATGATATAAACTTGACTAACTTTTATCCTTAGACCGCCACCATCATGGAGCCTTTCAGGAAATTCCACAAAGATCGGGTAACGATCACAAACATGATTTATGTTCATTTTTGACATTTTCAGAACTGTGTTCACTTTGGAATTGTGTTTGCAGTACTTGGCAAAGCAGGGATCCTCTCAGCAAACCAGCAGTGGAAGCAAAGCAGGCAGTTTTGAGCAAATCCAGAAACAGGTGATTCAGCGTGCCATGAAAAGCTTTTTTATTTCAGAGTAAAAATGACACAGTATTAAACATCATCCTCTTTCAGAATAAATTCCTTGGAGACTCCAATGCACCTGTTTTCGCCATCTTCGCTCGTGCTGTTAGAGGAGACCAGGAGCAGCAGGGTTACCAATTTGCTGCTTACTTTGACAAACCCACTGCAAGAGTGCAGTTCATCATTTCCTCCATCGATGAAAATGATAACAGGAAGATCTGTGTCGACAGTGTCGTCCTGAGCAAGCACAAAGCCACTGTAAGAACGGAAGGATGGCTTGGTAACAGTTGGTACGAGTTTCTCATGTTAACATGAGGACTAATGTTTTCTTCAGGCCAAGTTCTCCTGGGGTCCTGAGTGCCAGCAGTATTCAGTCATGGCTAAAGCCGAAGCCGGTGTCCTGGGTGATTTGCCTGCTGCCCGTCTGGAGGTGGAATGGGAGAGGCTGCCAGCATCTGCCCACTACTATGCCAAGAAGTAATGTTCAGCGGCAGTGAATGTCATACAATAGAAGATGCTAAATGACACTTGTTTAATCTCTTCTTATCTCTGATTTTCTCATAACTTCTAGGATGGCCAAGTACGTCTATTATGGAGCAATGCAGACAGACTTCAGGTTTGAACAAGCTAAAAACAGCGAGAAACAGATTGAACTGACTGCAGCCTTGCCATCTCAGAGATCCCTGAACATCATTGCCAGGATTCCAGAGGTGAAACGGGTTTCTATCAAACTAAAACTCTCACACAGTTATAATAATAAAAGATTTCTAACTCCTTTCTCTTTTTCTCTAGATGACAATGTCAAGAAAGAACATTCCTCTTCCCATCACAGTCCCCATCAATCCTGATGGAACTCTTTCCATTCAAATCGATGAAGACTTCCTTGCCTGGATCCAAAGATATACTTGGGAAGATTAAGAAACGAAAACTCTAACAATGTTTTCCTGTACAAACAACAATCTGTTTAATTAAACAAAAAGAAATAAATTATCTGCAAGTAAGAACTGTGTGATCTTCATTTATTTTAGGGGTTTGGAGGTGATTGTCTGTAGCACAAGAAACTGCACAATTCTGAAAGTGCATTAACTTCTAAAAAAGTTGAGACAAATCTAAATGTTGACCAAAATACCCCAAAATCCATGGTTGTTGAAACTGCAAATCCATGAACATGTTGCCTTTTTTACATTACATTTTCATAATAATCAATAAAATATGTAGATGAAAATAAGTTATACCGTTTTCTCATGTTCCTTTTTTTAAGTTATTCACAAAACACGTGAAACACTCTTTTGATTCTATTTTGAGCCAAAGTATGACAACAGGAGGCATCTTGTACTAAGTCTCCAAAGTAGAAGTCCACACAGCAAAATGTTGATTTAAAGCTAAAATGACACTGCAGGCAGCCTATGAACATAAGTTGTGCATATAGCTTGACAGAGAAGTTTCATTTGGGCTTAACTTGTCAACATTGTTAAGTCATCACCCCAGATCTTCAAAGAAGTTCTTGATTGATGCTGCGTCCATGAGGCTGCTGTCAAAGAACTTCCCCAAGTTCTCGGTCAGTTTGGAGCTGATTGTTTTTCCGGCAATGGAGAACTAAAATCTGTCCCCATTGTGCCATACAAGATACTGCAACATAACTAGTTCAAGCTGAATGCTTGAAAAGCTGGAAAATGGAACTTGAGCTTTAAGGACCAGAGTTTAGTTCATTGTTCCATATACGTTGGCCAGATCCATAAACACCTCCTTGTTACTGAGGAGCTGTGTGACCACCTCAATGTGCTTTAAGCATTCTGATGTGTCTGAGATGCCACCTTTCTGCACAGATGTGTATTTATCCATTCTTTTCGGAGAACCAACTCAATCATTAAAATCAAAATATCTGCCTTTTGCCATGTAGAAGCAGTATGGTATATAAATGGCACTTTTGAAGTCACACTTTGTTAAAATCCACATGCCTTCTAGAAATTGGTACTTTGGTACTTTAAAAAAAAATTGAACTTTTCTAAAAAATCTCACACCTAAAGTTGTATTTTTTAGATGATCAAGAATTATATTTTAAAACCAAAATCACAACATTTTTACTTCAAAGAAATATTAAGACATAGTTAACTTCTCTACACACATTGCTCCATTTTAGGTTATAATATGAAATGTTGGGAAAGTGGAGATAGAGGAGCATTGCTGGACAACCAAAACTTCTGCAGGCCACAGATCGGGCCTGTATGGTAAGAGGGCCCACACATAAGCCACCCATTAGATAAAGATATAGTAGTCTGTCTTGAGTGGGCAAAAGGCATCTGAAACCAGTTATTCACAGGGCAACAAACTCCAATACCTACTTCTATGGGCAATTTATAATCACTTCTCTTATTGTACAGCATATCTCTGTGCGGAGAAAATGGGGAATCTGGTGGAAACAAGTACAAGCAGATTTTAACCACTGCTCGGTAATACATTTGGACTGGGAACATCCCACTGACAGATAATAGTACGAAACACAAGGTCAACATACTTCCCAAAAAACATGACTTAGTAGAATACCTGGGGTATTTCCAGGAACTACAAATGATCAATTTGTCTATGCAGTCAATTTGTCTATGAAATGCTTTGAGCTTCACTTCATGGTATTATTATGTTTAACTACAAAATTCCTTTTGGTATAAAGTGAAGAAAAATTATGGGCAAAATTATGACCATTTTTCAAACACAGCATTTGTGTAACTTCAAATACAAGTAATTGAAAGTATAATGTTGTTGGAATCAAAAGCCAGGAAGAGAGACATCCATGCACCTTACATGGAGACGAGATGGACATTATCTGATACTGTGTAGAGTGAGAAATCACAATGGTCCTATGGAACCCACTAAAGATTTTAAGTTATTTTACCAAAAAGGGTGAAGAGGCATGGAGATGCCAGGGTACAAATCACTAGCCTAATACAGTCTGAAAAGAGACAACAACTTCTAGGGAACTATAGGGACATCTAGACAAAACAAGAGTTTGTTTTCCACAGGTGCAGCACTATTCCCGTGACTCACAGTCAAGTAAGATTAACTTCAAACAACTAACAACGATAAACAGATATTCACTGACCCTTTTTCCAATAACAACAACTGAAAACAAGGACTGTTTAGAAAACTTAACAGTCAAACTCTAAAACTCAACATCAAACATTAAAACTTTAAAAAGACGTAGTTTTAGATGATATTTATTATTTCCACTTCTTTCTTGTAGATGTTTCATTGGACCCAGTTCCTTTTAATATTGCATTGCATCTCATTTTCTGTGATTTGGATATTGGATTCTGTGATACAGTATCAGTGGAACGAAAATGTGCATTATACAAGCTTCATTTTTGAACGAACTTACCTAAATAAATTTTATTTTACAGCATCTGTAATATCCTTCACTCAATTTAACTACACATAAATTTGAGTTACAGGTACATGTGTGATATACATGAGATCCTCATATAACATCCTCTAACAAAATACAAACAAAACAGAAATACAGTAGTTTCTTCTCTATTTTTCATTGAACTCTGCTTCCTTTCTTTATTCTGCTTTGATTTGAATATCAGTTAATGTCTAAATCAGTAAAGGTTGGAATTAAGTAAGAATTATACGTGCTGAATATGGCATTGAACATTGCTCTGAAGAATGACCGGCCAGGGTAACCTAACCTGCAATTGATAATGCTCAGAGCTGACCAACCAAACACCACGTTACAAAGTGGTTAATAATTCACACATAAAGTTATAACAGTCAGCAATAAATGACTATAAAAGATCTGGTGCTTTGAGATGTTCTTCACAAACCATCAGCCATGAGAGCTGTTGTGCTTGCCTTGACTGTCGCCCTTGTGGGTAAGTACTCTTTTACGTTAACTAAACTTTGAATTGCTAAACATTTCTCTCTAAAGAAATGCATGTTAAACCATTTCTTTTGTTCTTTCTCTTCTCAGCGTGTCAACAAATTAACCTTGGTAAGTAACATTTTGATGGATTATATAAGTAGAAAGTAATTATGATTGCATTTCCAGAGAACACATTTTAAAACAACTATCCATTTTAGTCCCTGACTTTGCCCATGAAAAGACCTATGTGTACAACTATGAAGCTCAGCTCTTGGCCGGTCTTCCTCAAGAAGGTCTGGCCAGAGCAGGTATCAAAGTCAACAGCAAGGTTCACCTTAGTGCTGTGGCAGAGAACACCTTCCTTATGAAGGTAATGGCTACTAAGAAATATACAAACCCTTTAGAAAACAATCTTTAGCATGAAAAGCAATAACATATCAAATATATTCCCACAGCTCATGAATCCCCAACTCCACGAGTATGCTGGTGTTTGGCCCAAGGATTCCTTTGTTCCTGCCACTAAGCTCACCACAGCCCTAGCTGCTCAGCTTCAGATTCCCATCAAGTTTGAGTACACTAATGGTGCTGTCGGCAAGGTGTTTGCCCCCGCAGGCGTCTCCCCTACAGTCATGAACTTGCACAGAGGCATCCTCAACATCCTCCAGCTCAACCTGAAGAAGACCCAGAACATCTACGAGCTGCAAGAGGTGAGTAAAAGACAGTGGAACAATCTGGATCTAATCTGAGCTCTAAACCTCACCATTTCACTCATCCTTCAAGGCTGGAGCTCAGGGAGTGTGCAGAACCCACTACATCATCAATGAGGACCACAAGGGAAACCACATTTATGTCACCAAGTCTAAGGATCTGAGCAACTGCCAGGAGAGGATCATCAAGGATGTTGGTTTGGCATACACCGAGAGGTGTACTGAATGCACAGAGGTAATGGAGAAGTGTCTATAATATTAAATATTTACTCATTATAATGAAAGAGTCAAAACACACAAATTTCTTTTAACAGAGAGTCAAGAGTCTGATTGAAACTGCAACTTACAACTACGTCATGAAACCCTCTGAAGCTGGTGTTCTGATCTCTGAGGCAACCGTTCAGGAAGTGCATCAGTTCTCCCCCTTCAATGAGATCTATGGTGCTGCTCAGATGGAGGCAAGGTATGACACATTGTCGGTGAGATAACAAAGATAAAAACAAATATAAAGATAAAAGTTCCTAACTTAACATTTTTCTTTTTTAGACAAAACTTGACTTTTGTTGAGACCCAGAAGAACGCAGTTGCCCCCATGAGCGGCGATTACATGCCCCGCGGATCCCTCCAGTATCAGTTTGCTAATGAGATTCTTCAGACTCCCATTCAGCTCCTGAAGATCAGAGATGCACCTGCTCAGGTAATGTGTTAACCAGTTCAAGATGTCATTCACAATCTTTACGTCATAATCTTTTACGTATGAAGACTTCTTTTGAGAGTTATCCTCATTCTATTTAGATTTCTGAGGTCCTGCAGCACCTTGTTTCTAACAACCAAGCTACAGTTCATGATGATGCTCCTCTGAAGTACATTCAGCTCATCCAGCTCCTTCGTGCTGCAACTCGGGAAAACATTGAGGCTATCTGGAATCAGAACAAGAACAAACCACTTTACAGGTGTGCAAATTTAAATTACCCTTGAATGACAAAATATCTATGTGTTGTGACTAGTCACTTGTAAATTATAACATATTAATCTATGTGCTAGGCGCTGGTTCCTGGATGCTCTTCCTGCTGTTGGCACTCCAGTTGCTCTCAAAATGACACAGGATAAGTTCATGGCAGGAGAACTTACCACACCTGAGTTCATTCAGACTCTTGTGGTTGCTCTTCAAATGACTACTGCCGATCAAGCAACCATCCAGATGACTTCTGTGGGTACATCTAAAAATACTCAGAGTTTGTCTGCAATTCTTAAATTAATAAATGTCTGTTTAATTGAACAGAGTTTGGCCGCACATGAGAAAATTTCCAAAATCCCAGCTCTGCGTGAAGTTGTCATGCTTGGATATGGTTCCATGATTGCCAGACACTGCTCTGCAGTTCCCACTTGCTCTGCTGATCTTCTCAAGGTAAATCCAGTGGTCAGATCTGACCGTCAACAACAGACTTCCTCTCCAACACTCTTGTAAACTCTAACTGTGTGTATCTCAACCTCAGCCCATCCACGATGCTGCTGCTGAGGCTCTTTCTAAGAACGACGTCCCTAGAATGACTCTGGCTTTGAAAGTTCTGGGCAATGCTGGTCACCCTGGTAGCCTTAAAACCATCACTAAGTTCCTGCCTGCATTGAGAACCACAGCAGATTCTCTGCCCCTTAGAGTTCAGGTTGATGCCATTTTGGCTCTGAGGAACATTGCCAAGAAAGAACCTAAACTGGTACGATCAAATAGAGAACAGATAATTAAGATAAAAGATAATATTTTACATCCTCCTTCATTCCTAACTCTAACTCCTTCCTTAGGTTCAGCCACTGGCCCTGCAGCACGTTTCAGACAGAACTCTCCACCCAGAGGTTCGCATGGTTGCTTGCATCGTGTTGTTCGAGTCTAAACCCTCAGTGGCTCTCGTGTCTACTCTGGCTGGTGATTTGAGGACTGAGACCAACATGCATGTTGCAAGCTTCTGCTACTCCCACATCAAGTCCTTGACCAGAAGCTCTGCTCCTGACATGGCATCTGTGTAAGAAAAAACCCTTCTCGGATAACTGTGATTTATACTGGTTTTACCAGAGGTAATTCTGTTTGTTCACTTCAGTGCTGGAGCTGCTAATGTTGCCATCAAGCTTATGAACCGCAAACTGGAAAGACTGAGCTACCACTTCAGCAGAGCTCTGGAGATGGACTATTATCATAGTAAGTGGATTATATTTCTTAAGAAACAATATATCCCTGTGGTGGCATTACCATATACTTCCCTTTGTCCATGATCAGCTCCTCTTATGATGGGAGCTGCTGGCAGTGCCTACATGATCAATGATGCTGCCACCATCCTGCCCAGAGCTGTTGTAGCTAAAGCACGTGCTTACCTGGCTGGAGCTTCTGCTGATGTTGTTGAGGTGAGCAAACTTGTCTAAGCACTGGAGGAACAAATTTAAATCTGTTTGGAACAATCTGACACACGTTCTTAACAAACAGGTCGGTTTGAGAACCGAAGGAATCCAGAAGGCTCTTCAGCAATCTTCTGCAGCAGATCAGAGTGCTGACCGGATTACCAAGATCAAGCGCACCCTGAGAGCAGTAAGTCTTCATCTGCAGTTCACATGATCTCATACTTTATGACCATTTCTGGCAAAATATATCACTTCTCTTCTAACTCTAGCTCACAAACTGGAAGGACATGCCATCCAACCAGCCTCTGGCTTCAGCCTACATGAAAGTTTTTGGACAAGAAGTAGCATATGCCAGACTTGACAAGACCATCCTTGAGGAAGCAATGCAGGTACAGCGTCATAGATGGGTCTCCTCTGATAACATGCTTTTAAGATTTGAAATACAAGAGACCTTCGCTCAAAGTAAGAACAGTCTGAGGAAAACACCTTTGCTGTTAACCAGATCGCCACTGGACCCAGACCTCGTGAACTTCTGAAGACAGCTCTGAAGCATTTGCAGGAAGGATTCTCCTGGCAGTACACCAAACCTCTGCTTGCAGCTGAGATGCGTCGCATCATGCCAACAGCAGTTGGTGTCCCAATGGAGCTTTGTTTGTACACTGCTGCAGTTGCTGCCGCAAATGTCAAAGGTATAGTGTCCACCATACCACAGTTGTTTACAACAGCCTAATTTAAGACAGATGAACATCAAGATCAATGTTTTGTTAATGTTTGTAGTTCAGGCCACCATTACTCCTTCTCTTCCTGAGGAGATTCAGACCATGACTCTTGAGCAGCTGAAGAACACTGACGTTCAAGTCCAGGCTGAAGCTAGTCCAAGGTACAAGTTTGAATCTGGATAAACAAGGACTACTTGTACCATAGCATATAAAACCGTTTCACGAACATCATTGTTACTATTATTTCAGCGTCGCTCTCCATTCCTACGCTGCGATGGGTGTGAACACCGCCTTGATCCAAGCTGCTGTTATGGCAAGAGGAAAGATCCGTACCATCACCCCCGGAAAAGTGAGCGCAAGAGCAGACATTCTCAATGGCAACTACAAGCTGGAGGCTCTGCCCGTTGAGGTTCCTGAACACATTGCTGCAGTGAGGTAATGAACTCTTAATATAGACATATACCACAACCAGTAGATTAACACGGTTTTAAACATTTCAAATTGACAAACATCTGTCTCCTTTCAACAGCTTTGAAACTCATGCCGTGGTCAGAAACATTGAAGAGCCCAACACTCAGAGAATTGTTCCCTTGGTACCAGAGCATTCCATCCGCAATTCCATGTCTTCTTCTGAAACTTCCCAGTCTTCTGAAGTTTGGGTAATGTTAGAAATTTAAAAGTTTGAAAGTTTTGACTATCAAATTTAATCGCAAAAAATTTCAATTTGTTCTTTTTTTTCAGTCCTCTGAGAGAACAGATAAGGTCCAACAAGTGAGAGCTCCTGCGCCATTTGAGAAGACCTTCTGTTATGCCGTCCCCTACGTTCAACTCAAGGGATGTGTTGAGGTGAACTCTCGCAATGCTGCTTTCATCAGAAATGATCCTCTGTTCTACATTATTGGACAGCACTCCGCCAAAGCTGCAGTGTCAAGAGGTAATCAGAATAAAACTGGAAATAGTTTATAGTAGTTTTTAGATAAATATCTATAATGTTGTTATATCTATATCTGTTGTCTGCCTGTAGCTGAAGGTCCTGCCGTTGAGAGACTGGAGCTTGAATGCCAAGTTGGTCCTAAAGCTGCTGAGAAACTTCAGAAGCACAACAGAATCATCGATGATGAGACTCAGGAAGGAAAGGAGTTCCTGTTGAAACTGAGGGAAATCATTGAGACTGAAGAAAAGAACAGACCCGTCTCTTCTCAGAGCAGCAGCAGCCGAGTCAATAGCAAGGGAAATAAAAGCAGCAGCAGCAGCAGCAGCAGTAGTAGTAGCAGCAGCAGCAGTTTGAGCTCCTCCGTGTCCAGCTCTCGCATGTCCAAGGTGAGACCATCCAATGTTACATTTTGGTTCAGTTGCTTGTTTTTATGATATAAACTTGACTCTAACATTTTATCCTTAGACCGCCACCATCATGGAGCCTTTCAGGAAATTCCACAAAGATCGGGTAACGATCACAAACATGATTTATGTTCATTTTTGACATCTTCAGAACTGTGTTCACTTTGGAATTGTGTTCGCAGTACTTGGCAAAGCAGGGATCCTCTCAGCAAACCAGCAGTGGAAGCAAAGCAGGCAGTTTTGAGCAAATCCAGAAACAGGTGATTCAGCGTGCCATGAAAAGCTTTTATATTTCAGAGTAAAAATGACACAGTATTAAACATCATCCTCTTTCAGAATAAATTCCTTGGAGACTCCAATGCACCTGTTTTCGCCATCTTCGCTCGTGCTGTTAGAGAAGACCAGGAGCAGCAGGGTTACCAATTTGCTGCTTACTTTGACAAACCCACTGCAAGAGTGCAGTTCATCATTTCCTCCATCGATGAAAATGATAACAGGAAGATCTGTGTCGACGGTGCCGTCCTGAGCAAGCACAAAGCCACTGTAAGAACGGAAGGATGGCTTGGTAACAGTTGGTACGAGTTTCTCATGTTAACATGAGCACTAATGTTTTCTTCAGGCCAAGTTCTCCTGGGGTCCTGAGTGCCAGCAGTATTCAGTCATGGCTAAAGCCGAAGCCGGTGTCCTGGGTGATTTGCCTGCTGCCCGTCTGGAGGTGGAATGGGAGAGGCTGCCAGCATCTGCCCACTACTATGCCAAGAAGTAATGTTCAGCGGCAGTGAATGTCATACAATAGAAGATGCTAAATGACACTTGTTTAATCTCTTCTTATCTCTGATTTTCTCATAACTTCTAGGATGGCCAAGTACGTCTATTATGGAGCAATGCAGACAGACTTCAGGTTTGAACAAGCTAAAAACAGCGAGAAACAGATTGAACTGACTGCAGCCTTGCCATCTCAGAGATCCCTGAACATCATTGCCAGGATTCCAGAGGTGAAACGGGTTTCTATCAAACTAAAACTCTCACACAGTTATAATAATAAAAGATTTCTAACTCCTTTCTCTTTTTCTCTAGATGACAATGTCAAGAAAGAACATTCCTCTTCCCACCACTGTCCCAATCAATCCTGATGGAACTCTTTCCATTCAAATCGATGAAGACTTTCTCTCCTGGATCCAAAGATGTATCAGGGAGGACTAGGAATAAAGAATTAGCTGTATTCATATACAGCTGACAATGTCAGTTCAACTGAATGTCTTGCTAATTTTCAGATGTATTGTATAATATCCTAATAAAAAGGCTGCAAGTATAAGAAAAAAAAGTGTTATGTGTTTTATTGATTATATTGTATACTATGGACCCACTTTTTAAAATAATAATTTTTTAAAAAGCATCTGCCACAAAATAATCAAAATCTCATTTTGACATAGCAAACATCTGTAAATTCAGTAGACACAAATACCAACAGAGTAAAAATATGGCCAATATTTTAACTGCGGTTATTATTAACATTTTACCCTTTATAGTAGCAGCAATAGATGTGCCATTCATTCAAAAACATTAATTACTTTAGATATTAATCAAGAACTCATTAAACCTCTTCATAAGTCATAATTGACTACATGAAATAAGAGCCAAGATGGCATTTCAAAGAACCTATTCTTATGTCTTTAAAATGTATTATATGTAAAAAAAAAAAACTACTTAGCCACTTTTTGTTTTTATGGCATCTATGAATTTATATTGCCTTATTATTATTTTTAAATGTATAATTTAAGTTGTTAATATTTTCCTCTACCTTTCACGCTTCCTGAAATCATGATTTGCAATTGCTTGGAGTTTGTATTTAAAAACAGAGTAGCTTCTTCACTGTTTGATTAGCAACAGTTAACATGCTGTTTTTAAAATTTTATTTAAAATTTTCCCCCAAAAAATGTCATGTTCAACTTACCTGACTTATGAGATGTCCATACGCCGCTCCTTCTGAAGTGTTACATTTCTTGAGTTTTGTTACGTAATCCACCATTATGAAATTGAGGATAAACGTGAATAAAATGGACGGCTGCCCTTCACTAACTCTATTATTCTTTAGCCGTGGTGTCTCTATCTCTTAGGATCTCCACCGCCACCTAGCTTCAGGCTGGAGAGTTGTGTGCCTCATTTGAGATTTTCTCTGCAGACTTTTAACACAAGAATTGTTTGACACAAGAAACACATTTCACCCATACAGCTGTGTGTATATGTATTATATATATATATATATATATATATATATATATATATATATATTTTTTTTTTTTTTTTTTTTAAACACGGTACATCATGTACCTCAGCTGAACTTAATAAACTCAGCTTATGTAGAACAACTGGTTTGAACATTTTAATACTGACTGACACACAGAGAGACAGCAAAACCATCTTATTCCACTCAATGTAGTGATGTGGCAGTTGAAATGTCACAATTTCCACCGAAAATTTAATTTACATGTAATTTTATATAATATAAAATTTTATATAATATATAATAAAATTTAATATAATATAATATAGTATAACATAATAAAGCATATTATAAAAACTGGATGCTTGCAGAGCATAGTATTGAAGCATATTAACACTGTATTAAAAGGAAGGGAAAATGTGTTCCAATCCAGGTTCTGTATCCAGTCTTTGGACGCTACAATTTCGAAGGATCCTCCGAGGCTGCATCAACCATTGGTACATCGCATGGTCTAGATTCATTCTGGTCATGGGGTTTAGAAACTTCTCCATCTGCTCCTTGCTCCATACAGCAAAATGATATGCGCCAATGGTTAGCATACATCACATCACATACATTCAGGTGGGTGTATGCTAGCATCAACGTCATGTTTTAAAAATGAAACTATGATGTTTAATGCGTTCCAGAGTGACGTTCAGATCTCAAACATTTCGTATGTCGAAGCATTCGTATCTCGGGGTACCACTGTACTTATTTGAAGGCTGATTAACTCTTCGATTTGTGGCGAAATAGGACAGTCTTCACGCAGCTTTGTGACGTAATTGGCCTTGAAATCCGCATTGCAAAGGATGCAAAACCTAGATTTGGACACAGATAAAGATGAGCGCAGCTTTGAGAGGATTGTCAAGCAAGGGTTATTAAGTAATTAAGCTTAATTAAGGATTGGACAAATACTGGTGTCAATGCGTCAAGAACCACCAGATACAGGCGTCTGCATGAGTTGAACTACAGCCAGAGAATTCCATGCATCAGACGCATGTCAGCTTCAGTACTTCAGCTTCAAACAAGCTAAAAGAACATTAATATGTGTGATTTGAAGATAAACTGTGCAGGGCAGTTGTCCTCCATGGCTGACTTTTGACATGCCTGAACTAAAGCGTCTTTTACATTCAATAGTTTAAACCTGGCCCATCAAAAACACTCAACAGACCCTTTATCCTCAGCCACTGTGATATCCCTGAAAGTCTAATCAGCCATGAGACAACCACTGGGGTCACTCAGGGACTCTCTTTGCACAGACTAGAGCACAGTATCACTGAAATGTCCCTCTGCCCTGTCGTTGACATCGCTATGACATGGACTGTCGCCATCCATTTTGGTGAACTGCTCTTCCTCACATTTTGCAAACTGATGTAATGCCAACAACTCGAAACGTCGTTGTACTTTTTATATTTTCCTCCATGTATTTTACTAAAAGATTTAGATAAAGAATAATAAATGTAATAAAATACAGTAGTTTTTAGCGTGTGAAAATAAAATAAAATTGTTTCATAGTAGATAAACAGTGTATTATTTTAACTAAACTGCAAAGAGCAGTTATTAGTATTGTAATAAATATATTAAAGATAAAGCTTCCATTTAAAATGTAAAAATGGTTTAAGTAGATTTTTCTGTTTTAAATTGATTTAGTTAGACTTTCTTATGGTCATTTAACTATTCTATACATCTAATTCAGTTTATTTGAATTTATTAATTTTGATAAAGAGCATAAGGATAAAAGATAACTTCAAGATATTTCATGAATTTTAAATGGACACATTTTCAACATTTAAATTAATCTCAGCTGTCTCCATTACATTCAACTGAAACTGTGTTTGATGAGTTGACAAAATGAAAATCTATAAAATTGTTATTATCATTATAATCATTATCATTATAATATTAATTCAATCCAACAACGCATTTTGAGTGTTTTCTGTTTCTATTCCCTCATATTGGGCCAATATACATAAAGTTAAAATAAAAAAATGACATTGGACATTGGTCAGAACAATGAAAGAACAGGGTCACCTAACCTGGACTAGATAATGACGAGCTAACCAAATAAAATTTACATTGCAGCTTTTTTTAGACTCATACCCAACAACTCAAGTAATAATTAACAAATAAATTAAACATTTGTCAGCATAAAAAGTACTATAAAAGGTCTGGTGCTGTAAGTGTTCTTCACAAACCTTCAGCCATGAGAGCTGTTGTGCTTGCCCTGACTGTAGCCCTCGTGGGTAAGTTTTACATTTGTTCTTAAGATCTTCTAAATGTTAAATGACTTAACGAGAATGAAGTAAGTCACTTTGCCTTTCTTTCAGCTTGTCAACAGATCAACCTTGGTGAGTGACATGAATATAGAACTTGAGAATTGTTACGTTTGCGTTATAACTCCGCCAAGATAACAACTATTTCTTTTACACAGTCCCTGACTTTGCCCATGAAAAGACCTACGTGTACAACTATGAGGCTCAGCTCTTGGCCGGTCTTCCTCAAGAAGGTCTGGCCAGAGCAGGTATCAAAGTCAACAGCAAGGTTCACCTTAGTGCTGTGGCAGAGAACACCTTCCTTATGAAGGTAATGGCTACTAAGAAATATACAAACCCTTTAAAAAAACAATCTTTAGTATGAAAAGCAATAACATATCAAATATATTCCCACAGCTCATGAATCCCCAACTCCACGAGTATGCTGGTGTTTGGCCCAAGGATTCCTTTGTTCCTGCCACTAAGCTCACCACAGCCCTGGCTGCTCAGCTTCAGATTCCCATCAAGTTTGAGTACACTAATGGTGCTGTCGGCAAGGTGTTTGCCCCCGCAGGCGTCTCCCCTACAGTCATGAACTTGCACAGAGGCATCCTCAACATCCTCCAGCTCAACCTGAAGAAGACCCAGAACATCTACGAGCTGCAAGAGGTGAGTAAACGACAGTGGAACAATCTGGATCTAATCTGAGCTCTAAACCTCACCATTTCACTCATCCTTCAAGGCTGGAGCTCAGGGAGTGTGCAGAACCCACTACATCATCAATGAGGACCACAAGGGAAACCACATTTATGTCACCAAGTCTAAGGATCTGAGCAACTGCCAGGAGAGGATCATCAAGGATGTTGGTTTGGCATACACCGAGAGGTGTACTGAATGCACAGAGGTAATGGAGAAGTGTCTATAATATTAAATATTTACTCATTATAATGAAAGAGTCAAAACACACAACTTTCTTTTAACAGAGAGTCAAGAGTCTGATTGAAACTGCAACTTACAACTACGTCATGAAACCCTCTGAAGCTGGTGTTCTGATCTCTGAGGCAACCGTTCAGGAAGTGCATCAGTTCTCCCCCTTCAATGAGATCTATGGTGCTGCTCAGATGGAGGCAAGGTATGACACATTGTCGGTGAGATAACAAAGATAAAAACAAATATAAAGATAAAAGTTCCTAACTTAACATTTTTCTTTTTTTAGACAAAACTTGACTTTTGTTGAGACCCAGAAGAACGCAGTTGCCCCCATGAGCGGCGATTACATGCCCCGCGGATCCCTCCAGTATCAGTTTGCTAATGAGATTCTTCAGACTCCCATTCAGCTCCTGAAGATCAGAGATGCACCTGCTCAGGTAATGTGTTAACCAGTTCAAGATGTCATTCACAATCTTTACGTCATAATCTTTTACGTATGAAGACCTCTTTTGTGAGTTATCCTCATTCTATTTAGATTTCTGAGGTCCTGCAGCACCTTGTTTCTAACAATCAAGCTACAGTTCATGATGATGCTCCTCTGAAGTACATTCAGCTCATCCAGCTCCTTCGTGCTGCAACTTGGGAAAACATTGAGGCTATCTGGAATCAGAACAAGAACAAACCACTTTTTAGGTAATGTTATCTGACTTCACAATAACCGATTTCACATCTAAAATACTTATTTTCAAAGAAACAATTTTTAACGCAATGTAGGCGCTGGTTCCTGGATGCTCTTCCTGCTGTTGGCACTCCAGTCGCTCTCAAAATGGCAAAGGAGAAGTACTTCGCTGGAGAACTAACCATGCCTGAGTTCATTCAGACTCTTGCAGTTGCTCTTCAAATGGTCTCTGCTGATCAGGAAACCATCCAGATGACTCACGTGGGTGTATCTTTGAATACTCAAACTCTTTGAATGTTCTTTGAAATTAAGTCTAAATCCGATTTGTTCTATTGAACAGAGTTTGGCCACACATGAGAAAATTTCCAAAATCCCAGCTCTGCGGGAAGTTGTCATGCTTGGATATGGTTCCATGATTGCCAGACACTGCTCTGCAGTTCCCACTTGCTCTGCTGATCTTCTCAAGGTAAATCCAGTGGTCAGATCTGACCGTCAACAACAGACTTCCTCTCCAACACTCTTGTAAACTCTAACTGTGTGTATCTCAACCTCCTCAGCCCATCCACGATGCTGCTGCTGAGGCTCTTTCTAAGAACGATGTCCCTAGAATGACTCTGGCTCTGAAAGTTCTGGGCAATGCTGGTCACCCTGGTAGCCTTAAAACCATCACTAAGTTCCTGCCTGCATTGAGAACCACAGCAGATTCTCTGCCCCTTAGAGTTCAGGTTGATGCCATCTTGGCTCTGAGGAACATTGCCAAGAGAGACCCTAAACTGGTACGATCAAATAGAGAACAGATAATTAAGATAAAAAATAATGGTTTACATCCTCCTTCATTCCTAACTCTAACTCCTTCCTTAGGTTCAGCCACTGGCCCTGCAGCACGTTTCAGACAGAACTCTCCACCCAGAGGTTCGCATGGTTGCTTGCATCGTGTTGTTCGAGTCTAAACCCTCAGTGGCTCTCGTGTCTACTCTGGCTGGTGATTTGAGGACTGAGACCAACATGCATGTTGCAAGCTTCTGCTACTCCCACATCAAGTCCTTGACCAGAAGCTCTGCTCCTGACATGGCATCTGTGTAAGAAAAAACCCTTCTCGGATAACTGTGATTTATACTGGTTTTACCAGAGGTAATTCTGTTTGTTCACTTCAGTGCTGGAGCTGCTAATGTTGCCATCAAGCTTATGAACCGCAAACTGGAAAGACTGAGCTACCACTTCAGCAGAGCTCTGGAGATGGACTATTATCATAGTAAGTGGATTATATTTCTTAAGAAACAATATATCCCTGTGGTGGCATTACCATATACTTCCCTTTGTCCATGATCAGCTCCTCTTATGATGGGAGCTGCTGGCAGTGCCTACATGATCAATGATGCTGCCACCATCCTGCCCAGAGCTGTTGTAGCTAAAGCACGTGCTTACCTGGCTGGAGCTTCTGCTGATGTTGTTGAGGTGAGCAAACTTGTCTAAGCACTGGAGGAACAAATTTAAATCTGTTTGGAACAATCTGACACACGTTCTTAACAAACAGGTCGGTTTGAGAACCGAAGGAATCCAGAAGGCTCTTCAGCAATCTTCTGCAGCAGATCAGAGTGCTGACCGGATTACCAAGATCAAGCGCACCCTGAGAGCAGTAAGTCTTCATCTACAGTTCACATGATCTCATACTTTATGACCATTTCTGGCAAAATATATCACTTCTCTTCTAACTCTTCAAGCTCACAAACTGGAAGGACATGCCATCCAACCAGCCTCTGGCTTCAGCCTACATGAAAGTTTTTGGACAAGAAGTAGCATATGCCAGACTTGACAAGACCATCCTTGAGGAAGCAATGCAGGTACAGCGTCATAGATGGGTCTCCTCTGATAACATGCTTTTAAGATTTGAAATACAAGAGACCTTCGCTCAAAGTAAGAACAGTCTGAAGAAAACACCTTTGCTGTTAACCAGATCGCCACTGGACCCAGACCTCGTGAACTTCTGAAGACAGCTCTGAAGCATTTGCAGGAAGGATTCTCCTGGCAGTACACCAAACCTCTGCTTGCAGCTGAGATGCGTCGCATCATGCCAACAGCAGTTGGTGTGCCAATGGAGCTCAGTTTGTACACTGCTGCAGTTGCTGCCGCAAATGTCAAAGGTATAGTGTCCACCATACCACAGTTGTTTACAACAGCCTAATTTAAGACAGATGAACATCAAGATCAATGTTTTGTTAATGTTTGTAGTTCAGGCCACTATTACTCCTTCTCTCCCTGAGGAGATTCAGACCATGACTCTTGAGCAGCTGAAGAACACTGACGTTCAAGTCCAGGCTGAAGCTAGACCAAGGTACAAGTTTGAATCTGGATAACCAAGGACTACCATAGCATATAAAACCGTTTCAAGAACATCATTGTTACTATTATTTCAGCGTCGCTCTCCATTCCTACGCTGCGATGGGTGTGAACACCGCCTTGATCCAAGCTGCTGTTATGGCAAGAGGAAAGATCCGTACCATCACCCCCGGAAAAGTGAGCGCAAGAGCAGACATTCTCAATGGCAACTACAAGCTGGAGGCTCTGCCCGTTGAGGTTCCTGAACACATTGCTGCAGTGAGGTAATGAACTCTTAATATAGACATATACTACAACCAGTAGATTAACTCGGTTTTAAACATTTCAAATTGACAAACATCTGTCTCCTTTCAACAGCTTTGAAACTCATGCCGTGGTCAGAAACATTGAAGAGCCCAACACTCAGAGAATTGTTCCCTTGGTACCAGAGCATTCCATCCGCAATTCCATGTCTTCTTCTGAAACTTCCCAGTCTTCTGAAGTTTGGGTAATGTTAGAAATTTAAAAGTTTGAAAGTTTTGACTATCAAATTCAATTGCAAAAAATGTCAATTTGTTCTTTTTTTTCAGTCCTCTGAGAGATCAGATAAGGTCCAACAAGTGAGAGCTCCTGCGCCATTTGAGAAGACCTTCTGTTATGCCGTCCCCTACGTTCAACTCAAGGGATGTGTTGAGGTGAACTCTCGCAATGCTGCTTTCATCAGAAATGATCCTCTGTTCTACATTATTGGACAGCACTCCGCCAAAGCTGCAGTGTCAAGAGGTAATCAGAATAAAACTGGAAATAGTTTATAGTAGTTTTTAGATAAATATCTATAATGTTGTTATATCTATATCTGTTGTCTGCCTGTAGCTGAAGGTCCTGCCGTTGAGAGACTGGAGCTTGAATGCCAAGTTGGTCCTAAAGCTGCTGAGAAACTTCAGAAGCACAACAGAATCATCGATGATGAGACTCAGGAAGGAAAGGAGTTCCTGTTGAAACTGAGGGAAATCATTGAGACTGAAGAAAAGAACAGACCCGTCTCTTCTCAGAGCAGCAGCAGCCGAGTCAATAGCAAGGGAAATAAAAGCAGCAGCAGCAGCAGCAGCAGTAGTAGTAGCAGCAGCAGCAGTTTGAGCTCCTCCGTGTCCAGCTCTCGCATGTCCAAGGTGAGACCATCCAATGTTACATTTTGGTTCAGTTGCTTGTTTTTATGATATAAACTTGACTCTAACATTTTATCCTTAGACCGCCACCATCATGGAGCCTTTCAGGAAATTCCACAAAGATCGGGTAACGATCACAAACATGATTTATGTTCATTTTTGACATTTTCAGAACTGTGTTCACTTTGGAATTGTGTTTGCAGTACTTGGCAAAGCAGGGATCCTCTCAGCAAACCAGCAGTGGAAGCAAAGCAGGCAGTTTTGAGCAAATCCAGAAACAGGTGATTCAGCGTGCCATGAAAAGCTTTTATATTTCAGAGTAAAAATGACACAGTATTAAACATCATCCTCTTTCAGAATAAATTCCTTGGAGACTCCAATGCACCTGTTTTCGCCATCTTCGCTCGTGCTGTTAGAGAAGACCAGGAGCAGCAGGGTTACCAATTTGCTGCTTACTTTGACAAACCCACTGCAAGAGTGCAGTTCATCATTTCCTCCATCGATGAAAATGATAACAGGAAGATCTGTGTCGACGGTGCCGTCCTGAGCAAGCACAAAGCCACTGTAAGAACGGAAGGATGGCTTGGTAACAGTTGGTACGAGTTTCTCATGTTAACATGAGCACTAATGTTTTCTTCAGGCCAAGTTCTCCTGGGGTCCTGAGTGCCAGCAGTATTCAGTCATGGCTAAAGCCGAAGCCGGTGTCCTGGGTGATTTGCCTGCTGCCCGTCTGGAGGTGGAATGGGAGAGGCTGCCAGCATCTGCCCACTACTATGCCAAGAAGTAATGTTCAGCGGCAGTGAATGTCATACAATAGAAGATGCTAAATGACACTTGTTTAATCTCTTCTTATCTCTGATTTTCTCATAACTTCTAGGATGGCCAAGTACGTCTATTATGGAGCAATGCAGACAGACTTCAGGTTTGAACAAGCTAAAAACAGCGAGAAACAGATTGAACTGACTGCAGCCTTGCCATCTCAGAGATCCCTGAACATCATTGCCAGGATTCCAGAGGTGCAACGGGTTTCTATCAAACTAAAACTCTCACACAGTTATAATAATAAAAGATTTCTAACTCCTTTCTCTTTTTCTCTAGATGACAATGTCAAGAAAGAACATTCCTCTTCCCATCACAGTCCCCATCAATCCTGATGGAACTCTTTCCATTCAAATCGATGAAGACTTTCTCTCCTGGATCCAAAGATGTATCAGGGAAGAGTAGTTAATGAATATAATTGTACATTTTTGAAGAAAATGTGAGTTGTATTCAAGTACTGTTGTTCTCTGACATTTCTATTATATTCTGCTGCTGTGAAGCAATTGAAGCAATAAATTTCTTGCAAGTTAGTCACGTGATTGCTGTCTTTATTGGTCAACCACCATTTGAAGTTTGACAACAAAGCTGAACTAGTCCCCATTAAAATAATAGGTATGCAGAAATATTATTATTATAGTACACTCAAAATGGATAGAACTATTTTTCATTGTTTACGAAGATAAAGTCATAGGAATAACAACTTTTTTCACAACAAATACATTGCACACGAATAATCTCTTTTTTATTATTATTATTAATTAATTTATTTTTTTTACCAAAGAAATGCGACAGAAATTCGCTTGAAAGAGGACAGATCACATTATATGAAAACTACTCACACGTAGAACATGGAGTTTACCTTCGCTTAAAAGCTATCAGAAAGGCGCGATTCTCACGCAGCACACGAAATCCACAGACACGCAATGAATGTATTGCGCATGCGCGGACGTTACTAATACAGTATTGTAGTACAGACTGTGCTTAATTTGTTCCGCCGTTTGCCGGAACGCAATCCGTTTTCTCTCAATTTCTGGCTTCCAAGGATCCGGAAAATTTTATTCTGGGATCCGGTAATTATCTGACCCCATTTGTCTTTATCTGCCCAATTCCTGCCCACCTTTTTCACTCTACTGTACTACAATGCATTCCCCCGACTCAAGAATATACAGAGCACTCGCCTATGGTGTGCCAGGCTGCCTTCGTCGTAGGGGTGCTGTCCCCTGCAGTCGGCAGGCCGGCCCGTATTATGTGGAAATTAGCGATTAGATAAAAATATCATAACATAAAATAAAATAATTAATAATTATTGTGTTAGTGTGTTTTCTTTATTGTGCATTGTATAATGTAAAAAAAAATAATAAATAAAATGCACTACTAGCAATTCTGAAAAGGCCAAAACAAAAAGTGTCCTGACTCCTTCGTGCTAACATGTCTAAAAGACAATCAAGTTTGCTTTCGTTTTTTTTTTTAAAAGAAACGAAGACTCAAGTCATGTTGCTCCAAAGCAAGCCAGAACTGCAGTGCGGGCTGCTTCTGGTAGTACCAGTGCAGATGACCACAATGCTAACCGGGTTCACTCAGTGGAGGGTGAGGCAGAGGCGGCCACTACAACGACAGCCATTGACAAAAGAAGCAAGGTTCGAAAACGAGAGGACGAGGACAATGAAGATATGGCCATTGTGTGGGGAGTATTAAACTACTAAAAAGGTGAGTAAAAAAGGCTAAAACGGCCATTTAACATGATATTGAAGATTAAGATGAATTGTGTTGAAAGTAATCTAAAGGTTTTTTGTGTGTATATATCTTAAATTATGTTGTAAATGATGTATGTAAGTTCTGCTGCTTAAAAGTAGGCATGTTAGACACTGAACCATTGCGTTCTGTTTGTGTTCCAGCAATTGTTTTGGGCCAGCCCCCCTGTCCGTCACCCCAGTCCTGTTGTGTTCCAGTTACTTCAAATTTACAAATTAAGCACTGAGTACAGTATTTATGTTTTTACCATATACGCAAGAATATGAAACTTATATGAAAACATATCTACATTAGAAATTTAAACATATTTAGCAATTGAATAATTTTAAAGTATTTATTTTTTATTAATGTAAGTTACTCAACAGGCTATAGCTAACACTGGAACACAGAGCATACAACTAAAATGTAATTTACCGGTAATTATTGATCACTATACAGAAGAAAATACATAACTTGACCTAAATATTATTTTAACAATGATAATGAAAATCATTTAATTTTGGCTAAAAATCGCAACAATACTCAACGCACAATTTCATTTTGTAAACAACATAAAATAAATATAGCCGTTTTCTATAAGCAAGTTTTCTATAATTTCAAGTAATAAATATCTGTAAGCCACTTTATTTAAATTTATGGTCATATTTAAAACAGTGATTATTTAAACCAATAACAATTTACAACTTGTGTTAACATTGGTGTGCTAATGTTTCTAAGCTATGGAGCTAGTGGTATTTGTAATTTGCTTCATAAATGCTTCATACTGGCTCCCATGATGCTTCTGGCAAATGTGAGTTCTTCTGTGAAGTTGTTCCATGGATGTACAGGCTAAAGATGAGATTTACTGACTTTCCCCGAAATTGAAATTAGTTTCTCTTCATGACCAGAGTCTGAGAATGTAAAAAAGTACAATTAAAATTCAACAAGACAAAAAAAAAAGAAAAAAGAAACAATACATTTTTACTCACACTTTAAAAAATCATCAGTCGAATGACATTGGGGTTTTATCTGGTCAGCAAACGTTGTGTTCAGAAACTGATGCTTGACCCATAAAGCGCGATCATCCTCAAAAGATTTCCTCTGAAAAAAGTAAAAGGGGTTAAAATCAGCACAGGAAAAAAGCAATGGTGAGGTTCTACCTCGTGGCTTAATCTGATTGCCGCCTCTGTAAAGTTTCTTCTTTCCGTTTCAAAGGTTTTCCTCTGTTCTTCAAACACTCTCCACTCCTCCTTCAAGCGTTCCTTTTCTTCCAGCATGTAGGAATCATTTAGAACAGCCGCAGTCTCTTCGTCACACGGTGTGTTGAGCTGTTGCTATAGCAAAATTCAATAAACACATAGAATTGAATTCAAAACACACAATTTTTTAAATTTAAATTAAATAAACTAATTACATGTTTAATCTTGACTTTTTTAGTCATATGTGGAATGTTTTGAATGACTTAAAATTCAGTTGTAGAAATTACTGTTCTTTACTAGAAGTGGTTCAGAGAAGGTTGTAATTGTAAATATATAACATAGATACATACAGACATTTTAACAATACACTAAAGATTTTTACAGATGTGTATTAAAGAGGACATCAGATGGCAAATGTACACTTGTTTCACAAAAATCACAGAACTGGAAAGACTACTTCCCTATCTTTCACTGTACAATATAAGGGAGAACAACCTAAATGAGTTTTGCAACAAATTTGTACATTTTCTGGAAAACAAATATGATAAAAATGCAAAAAAGTTTTGGAACTTGCTCTATTCTGCCTGAACTTACTTGAAGAAGTTGTTGTTGAGTCTGAATGAACTCTTTGCACTGTTGAATTTCTAGTTCGAGCCGCTCTGTCTCCTCCTCATGGAGGTGTTTGGGGATCATCTCCTCATTTTCTCCAGCTAACACCATGGATGCTTTAACACACAACAAATTTTACAAAGTTCTAACCACTTTGTCTAGATCATAAAAATGAATGAAATGATGAAAGAGAAAGCATTTCTGTTTAACCATTTTCTCAAAGGCTACGACTGCTTTCATCATAAATATCTCCGGATAATATTATTAACCTTGGCTGTCCAGCCGCTCAACATGGTGCTTGAGTTTCCTCCATTGCTGACGAATGCTGTTGGTGAGCTTCTCTCTTGCATGATCACATGACATCTCACCAGGTTCCTTCAAGGGCTCCTCATCATCTGAATATGTCTGAAAAATTAATCTCTTCAAAATGTACTATCAATGCTAGCCAAGCGTAAAATGCATGTCATGGACATTAAATTCCCACCTTATCCATGTTATTACATTGTTTTTCTTCCTTCTGGCATTTCATCTTTGGATTTAAAAGCCCCATCATCTCTCGTTTCATGTGTTGAAGTACTTTCTTGAGCTCCACGTTTTCCTGCATTAGTTCTCTCTGACGGTTGTCGAATTCACTAAGCAGCCTTTTGTACATCTCTCCCTCATGTCTGTCCAAAAACAAAAGGTTACCTTGAGCTAAACTACTCAAAACGACTTAAATTACAATAAAATATTAAGTTTTCACCTTGATTCAGTTTTTCCGGTTTTCCAAAGACATCTCTTTCCATCAGACCTTCCAACATAATTCAGAACATCCATTCCTAACAAAGAGGTTAAATTGGAAATGTGTATTATCACATTATAGAGAGGAAAAGACCATTTATTCAACTCAAGTTACTTATAGTTCCCCTTGTGGGTTGGTTCCAAATCCTGCTGAAAAAATAAAATCTTCATCCCAGAAAAAAATTCTCAACATCGGGAACCTGGTAGACAGATGCAGTGACTGTGGATTTAATAAAATACAATGGTCCCACACCAGCAGATGACACTGCTTCCCAAAGCTTCACAGGCAGTGAAACCTTCACTCTGGACTTTAAGCAGCAGTAGTAGCCCAGGATCATTTAAAGGGTCCCCAATCTGCTTCCTGGTTTCAGTGCTTTAGTAGAGACTGGTGATTAATTATTAAATTTATTGGTATTTCCAAATGTCCTTCTGGTATGGTTAAGTTAGCTTCTGTTCTGCTGCTTCACCCTCTCTACATAAGCAGTATACAACATTACCTACATGGTTGTTTGTGCAGACAACACCGCAGAACTTGATTTCAAGAGACCGTTTCTTCGGTTGTGTGGAAAGATTTGGGTTTGGGTCTTCGCATCAAGTTATTGAACAAGCCACTAGAGGGGCCATTTAGTGAAGGAGAAAAAAAATATCACTCTAAACCTGAAATCTAAGTCCGAAACAAATCAGAGATTTCATTTTTATGTAAAATAGCTCAGCACTACGCCATAGAATGGAGTAAACACACGTCAATATTCAATAGTGCTCAAATAAGGAAGTAGATAGGGAACCCAGTGAAGTATAAAGATGGTGTTAGGTGAGCAGCTGATGCATATTTCTTGTACAATCGTGCAGAGCCAGAAGAAGCTTGTGGAGTTGGGACAGGAAGTTGGGACTCTGGGAGATATCAGAAAGGTATATGTTCCAGATGGTATATTGTGGAAAGAGTTTGCCCTCAGTAGACCGATGGGGAGTGAGTGATGACAAGTGAATCGAGACAGGTGCTTCTGTTGAAATGTGAGTTCACATGTTAGAGTGATGTAGGTATTTGGGAAGTGGACAATCCCAAAACGAGATGCGGCAAAGTTCATTTTGCATACGTCTTAATCTATGTAAAATTTACCTGATTATTTATAACAATCAATACCCTGTTTATGATCCTTTTTGCCAATGAGTAGCTGATTGAGGCGCTCTTTCACTTTGTTGTGTTCTCTTTCTCTTCTCTTAATATCATGATTGTATTGAGAGGCACGACTTGCAAGAATTCCCTGGAGCCTTTGGACCTATAAAGTAAACATCAAAATGCATTAGTTAGATAAGGACTGGTAATCAAGAATCACGATTCCGAATATGGCTCATCCAAACCTCCTCTTTTGTTTCTTTCAAGCAGTTTTGCAAACTCTTAAAACTCGTTTCCATCTGGCGCTCCCTCTCGTGTAAGCGTGTACTCTCTTTTTTGGAAAGTTCAAGCTGGTCCTTCAAACAGAAAATTAGGAATTATTTCATTTTACTTTTATTCTCCAGATGTTAGTGTTTTTTTCTCTGAAATAATCGAACCTTGAGTCTGGAGTTGGCGAGCTGTTGGTAATGGAGGTCACTACCGGATTTGAGCTGCTCTACCTCCATCTCTTCCATCACTCCAACAGCTCGACGGTGCAGCTGAAGCAGCTCGTAGATGTTGTTTAAAGCCACCACAGCATCCAGATCATTGAAGCTATCCGAGCCATGAAAAACGGGTGGGAAGCACAAGGTTGACAATTCCTGTGAATACACAATGTTGTGTATGTTTGTTTACAATCTGGTTTCTTACATTTCTACGTTGCTACATAATTTGTACCAAAAAATCCCAGTTAGCACTGACATCAGTGGTCCTAGAATACAACAAACTCACTTCCTCCCCAAAAAATGATTTCCACATGCTGTTATTAAAGTTACTACTAATAAATTCTTAAATTAAATAAAGTCTTTAAATATTTGTAAAAAAAAATTCCCAGAATCCTTCACATCATAGAAACTTCTCTCATGTTAATCAACGTGTGAGAACAAGTGCAAAAGCTGATAAAACTGTGGGGAAACATCCTTTCTCTGAAATTCCCAAGCATCAACAAACTCATGTCAATGTGCTTTCATTCAGTTTAAACATGTGCCAAAGTAAATAAAAACACTCAACCCCCTAATAACCAATGTAATGATTAATTGAGATGAAAAAAAAAACAACAACACAGCAATAGAACTTTTAAAAATATAGGATTTTTCAGAAGACAGAGACATGAGGGGAAAGAACAGAAAGGAGACAAAACATATAAACTTCCATCTGATTCTGACCCTTCAGGCCTGTGATCTTAGGTCTAAACTCACTTAAACTGCGTCCACGAGAAGAAGAAAATAAAATAAACTCACTTAAAAAACAGAAACTGGTGGAAGCTGTAGCTTTTTCCCTGTAGAACTGCCACATTGATTACCCACCAGCTAGGTCCTACTGGTATGCGTCATGACTGGCATTAACCTTTGCCCATTGGTTGAAACTAAGTGAATTTGCACCAACTTGGACACTTTTAAACAAAACTTAAAATATTAATATCTCAAATCCACTGCAGATTAATTAACTATTTAATATTTACTTTCTCATGTTTTCTCTAGACAAGTCAATGTCATCCATTGCTATACTGGTCACGGGCACTAGAGGGGGCTGCCTTTTCAACTTTCAGTTGAAACACTCTAAGCATTTAGGGTGGCATCTGGAGGTACTCCTTGCCAATTTTTTGTAACCTTGATGTAATTTCTTCTTAAAACCAAAAAGTCACCTACCTGATTTATGTACAGAAGGCACTCAGAAACATTGTTCTCAGTACAAAAATTACTCGAGACATTCAGTGATGTTAAGGAGCGAGGTGTCATCACAAAGGCCGTGTGGAGTCTGGAGGGAGACATTCTAGTCAACGGTGCCTTGATGTCCAGGAAAGAAGATAGAAAGATGCATATTTACAGTGTTATAATGTATGATATTGCTTGTATACTCAAACACAAAGTATTACTTCCAAATTCTGTACTTGCAAATGATTACATGCTTGGATGGATGCAGTCAGGAGTGAATGTGAAAACTGAAATGAGGTTAGGAGAAGAACTTGTTCTCAAAATAGCCTGTATTTTTAGCACAAATTTTCCTTTCTCCCTTGAGTCTTTGGGTTTTCTAGAACACCATCCACAGATCTCTCTGTTCCTTTAATGACTTGCAAAATACAATCTATTGGTTTAAAGTTTAAGAATGAGTCCTAATGAATACATAATACATTTAGAGAGTAGAGAATATTGGAATCTTAATGATGATTATAAACTATTTGCACTTATATGAGTGACATAAACAAGACAAAGATGTTTATCTTTTTTGACAACCACATAGGATTTTTTTGTAGTTTGCCACCACCGGTTAACCTCAAGAGGCCCCATGGTTCATTACAGATCAGCTCAAACCTTCAGCTCCCTCCTGATTTATACACAATTTAGGTTTTTGTTTCTTCTTGAATCATTGTTGCATTGGCTATGTTTTGGGTCATACCCATCCATGACCCAATTTCAGTGCCTTCGCAAAGAAAAAGTTGTTCTCACCCAATATTTGACAATAAATAGTCCTGTCATTCATCCATTGGATGTGGTTCATCTCATGTCTCCTTAATATAGATTTTTTTTTATCAGAATGTTCAGTGGTGGAGATGTTGTTTATGAGTTCGTACTAGGCAGATTTCCTCAAAACAAGGTGAGTCGATGGTGACAAGCAAATCATTTTCTGAATCAGAAAATCCCTCATGCGACAGAAATCCTGCTTTCGAACTGGATTGCAGACAAAAAATAATTCAATCTATTTGGCAGGGGGTCAAAAAGGTAAAGTGAAGCTCTTTAAAATGAAAGCTTCAATTAATTTATATATAGTATTAATTTATATATTAATTTATGTATAGTTTATTTTATATATACATCAAATATAAAAATATATTGTTATATTATTTTTAGACTTCACTTATGATAATATAACATATTATAATATAACATTCATATTATAATATGAAATAAGGAAATAAAAATAATCTGTTACATTTTACAAAAAGAAAGAGATAAAGAACTTTGGAAAGATGATTAAGACATTATTAAAAACCACTCAAATACATGTTTAGTCCAAATAAGGAAACAAATCATGCAGCTTATAAATGCCAATAAACTTCTAAACAATTCTTAATGTAACTTACAATATTTCATTTTTGGATAATAATACATCACATACAAGCACTTAAATAGAACCAGATGAAAAGTAGTTTATTGTGCACAAAAGCGTCACCCTTTGGATGATGCTACTTTGAAAATAATGTTTTTAGGTTTGTTTATGTCAAAAATAACATGCAGCAGCGTACAGAATGAATGAGAATGTCAATTGTGTAGGATTCACTCACTGCGTTTCTTAAGGCATTCAGCGGGGCTCGTGAGGTCAGCGAGCTTCATTTCCAGACACTCGTCGCAGAATAAAACATATTCCAGGAAACTTTTTACGATACAAAGCTGCTTTTATCGCCCACCGTCGCTACATCGACACTAGTGCTACGCTCTTTATCCTCAACCTTGAACGCTGTCACAAGCAAACACGTTGCCTAGGAACGAAGATGAGGGCGTGCCATTGGCTGAAAATCAAACACCCCTTAAAATGTTGACCAATAGGCTTGAGCACAATCAATACAGGCGCCTAAATGGGCCAGCTGTTGTTTTAGTCATGAAATATTTTTTTGAGGACTTTATTGTTGCATCCCTATTTAAGATTACACGTAACACAATGATGAACACAATTTAAACAAAAGTTCCATGTTAACATATACATTTGGCTTTAATCCCACAAAGTGCATCCTACAGGCAGACAGTGTTTCTTGACTTTATAGAAATCAAGCGTTTTTCTGTATCTAAAAATAAAATACATAGCAGCAAAGTATTAATAAATAAAAATAAGACACAACACAACAGTGAATAAAACCATGCACACATATGTAAATATAAATAAAGCTTAATGCTGCTAAAACACGTATGCTAAATCTGCTAACGTTTCACAAGTTAACTGCTAACAGGAACAGGGAGTCCCAAAGATTCATATTCCTGAAACAGGGGGTCTGTTGTGCTTCTTTTTGCCTCTAGCCACCATGTTGTCATTTCACCTTTCCCCTGTAGAACAAGAATCGGACATGCAGTAAATCTTGAGTTTTTCATAAAATACAATGCCCTGAATGGCAACATTATAAAAAACACAAAGGGATTCGGGGAGTAAAGGTCACTATTTGCCTGAGCACAGTGCACAGACATCAATTAAGAGAAAAATCACAAAAGCAAGCTGAGGCCAGGTCCCATTGAGACAAACACGGCTTTTGAGTTTAGTCTCACGAGACACAACCGAAATCTCTGGATGAACAAGATCAATAGAAAGCCAATCTGAAAGAAGGGGTCAGTTCTCGATATTTAATTACGAATAAAACTGGATGACTCATATCGTTTATAATGATGATGTTACAAACAAAAAATAACAAAGGTAGCAATTTTTTCCATCAATACATCACTAAACATGAGGCCTAAATTGGTGAATTTACCGTAGCAACCACTTCGAACTAAAAGCTATTTTAAATGGCTTAATTTATGACAGGGCAAACAATGAGCTCTTTGTGCGGCTCATTTGCATACTTCGACAAGTGTAGAAGGAAGGAGAATCAAACCTTAACATTGAGTGAGCCACGGCACATCAGCACATATCCACCAAGAGTGTGGAGAAGATCTGCTGTTGGGCCACTGCACTGGATCTTCAAAGCTGAATATATAAGAAAATAATCAGAAAGTCATTCATCGGACACAACAAAAATGGACCCCAATACTAGCAGTAGCATTTTTGGATTGTCAAAAATGGCAAGGAATTTAATTTATATCTAAGTTTTAAACCCCAGTTTCAAGAGTTGAACTCTAAAAACATCATTAGCCTAGTGAACATATATAGTCACTAAGCTGCTTCAGATCAATGCTATGGTAACGGTTTTGTTAGTCTGAGTGAGTACCTTCACTCGTGGACTCCATGCGAGATGCCGTGTTCACTGTGTCACCAAACAGGCAGTATCGAGGCATTTTAGTCCCAACTACCCCAGCTACAACAGGTCCTAGAAAACACAAATGACTGTTTATTCAGTTTTCCTAGGTAGAACTCACACAGGTCTGGTCACTCTGTAAATATTAGCAGTTTCAACTCTTTATTGTGTGCCTGGATGGCGTGATAGCAGCCATTTTGATAGAAGACTATCAGTAGAAAGGGAATTTTAGTAGGTTGATGGGAACTGATACCATTGGGTACATTTGACCAGGTTGATGGGGTTGCAAACCTGGGATTTTTAGGACCTCCAGAGGTACCTGGTATACGTTTTATTTTTGAATGGTGGATTCAAGTATAAGTTATGATACTTGAAAAAAAAAATACATATATATATATATAAACTTATTTCAATTCCCGCTTACCTGTGTGAATTCCTGCTCGTATCTTGAGCTGTGTGCTGGGTTTGTGTGGGATTTTAAATGCATGACAGACACTGATCAGATCCAGTGCCATGCTGGCGATTTCCCCTGCGTGATTGATTCCGTTTTCCTTTGGGACCCCAGAGACCACCATATCTGAAGACGAAGAGGAATTCCATTGATTTTCCTGCAATCGTATGCAAGGATGGAAGAATCGGTGGTGCAGGAAGGAAGAACTCACAAGCATCTCCTATGGTTTCCACTTTATACACATCATAGTTGTCGATGATGTCATCGAAAGTGGTGTAAAGCTTGTTGAGGAAATCCACAACCTGGTGAGGGGTGCTGGAGCCCGAGAGCTGTGTGAATCCCACTATATCACTGACAAACATAAAAGAAATTGTACCTTTAGCCATTTCATTCATATTTATTGTGATGGCTATTTTTAACCAGGGGAAGATTAAAGACTTGTCATTTACTCAGGCTTTTAAAGTGTAATTTATGAGCGTTAAGGTTGTTTGGTGGTTTTATGATTACCGGTATGTGCCAAAGTGTATCAAATATGTTTTTATTTTATTATTGTTTATTAGCTTTGTGTTTCCTGTACACCACTTTGGTGCAGCCTGTGCTTCTTTATAGTGCTTTATACAGACCTTTATCTTCATATCTTAAAGAGTCATATAAACTTAGAAGAAAAGGCAATCTGGTCATTAATAAGCAAGAATTAATAAAACAATTCAACATACGGCTCTGGCCACATACAGGTACTCATAAAAAAGCAACTTAATTTACAAAATACATACATACATGGACATATAAACACTCTAATCTAGTTTATATCACTACTGATGTCCTAAAAATATGCATTTGCTTCATACTGTGTCAAAAGAAGCCCAAAAATTGATCTCCCCAGCCTGGTTGGAGTGGATCCAACATAAATCAAAGGCTAGCAGTTTTGGTCCAGGTTTGACTTGAATGGAACTCAATGGAGAGGATTGTGTAGTGTGATAAACACATAAAAGTGACTGTTATACCTAATCAAAATGTCAATATTTATCAATATTGATTTCACATTTTTTCCAGTTACATAAAAATAAAAAAGCAGAATTTTCGATCTTGCCTGAAGTAGACTGTGGCACTGGAGTAACTCTGAGCCTCAGTTGTGCGTCCCTGACGAAGGTCATCAGCCACTGGTTTTGGTAACATGCCTAAAATATAAAGTGCTTTTACACACATGAAATAACAACGTTCAGCAGATGATGCCAAAGGGATGAACATTTAACATCTCAGAGTAACAGGGTAGACAGTTATTGGTAAGTATTCAAATAGAGGTTTATACTGTAGAGTAAACGGTCAGTCTTCTGTTTCTCCTGGAGAAGATCCTGAGTCCTTTCAGCTACAATGCTTTCCAGATGTTTACTGTATTTTTCCATCTAAAAACACGTTTAAATATATTTAAAAACCACATCAAGAACACAGTAACAGATTCACAAACTTAAAAATGATGCCTACTTGTTATAAAAATACTAGATTTTCATTTTACATATTAGAAAAGATTCCAATTGTTTATTACATTGATACAGAAATGTCTAAAATTATAATATCTGAAATAAACTTTTAAAAAATATTAATGTAGTGTAAGGAATGCATTAAATTATTATTTGAACAACGGTAGACAAATGAACGATGTGTGGAGCTGAGGTAGAGACCCACCAGGTTCATCATCATGTCCACTGGGCTGACTTTGTGAGGATTCATTTTTTCCAGGATCTTTTTCACCTGTTCAAATGTCGGCCTCACGGTGGCGCTGTGAGACCAGCATCTCTTGATCAGCTGCAGGTAAAAAAAGCAGCGTTATAGAGTTTATGGAAAAAGCTCCCGTGAAATGTCCACTAGCTTCTACATTTTGCTAGCATAAATATATTCTAATAAACAATTTCACACATGAAAAAAATCATGCGAAACTGATGTATATCCAAGCAAACTTGTTGTAAAAATAGATGAAACAAGGTGATTGAGAAAATGGTAAGATCATTTTTCTGTATGTCGATATTTTCCATATAAATTCCATATTTATTAAATTTTTCTGTGTGGAAGACAAAATAGTCAGTCAGATGTTTATCAGAAAATCTTTCTTGGTATTTTTTTATGTGCACATTTCCCCCCAAATGTTTTCCGTAAACATTTACAATACTGGATAAAAGTTTTATTCAAGGGTGGGAAAACACCTCTAAAAAACGAAAGCTTTATTTGTAAATTTACAAAATGTCAAATGAATAAAGAAAATATTGATAAAAAAAAATGTGATAACTTTTATGTACATATTAAAAGTTTTCTGTTAAATTTTCCAGTCAAATTTATGTGAACTATACACGTGTAAAGAAGAAGACAGTGAATCATGATAAATAAACTTAATTTGGGGGAAACTGGGAAACTGTTACACAACCGACCTCACAGTAATCATCAGGATCTGGACAATCATCATCTGATTTCCCAGCCTTCAGTTTGGGCAGTCCTGGACGCCATGTGACATCGAGCTTCACAGATTCTCTCTGTTCCTGCTCAGAAAACACAGTTTGCTCTTCTTGTTATCACTTATGCAAAAAACCAATTCAAACCAGTCTATCCCCTTTGAAACCTTCCTCATCCTGGTTTACTCACTGAAATGAGGTCGGATCGAGTGGCGATTTCCACCAAGATAATAGAGTAGCTTGAGACGAGAGAGAAGACAAATATTTATTTCACATGACAGATAAACTCAGTTTTATTTGAAAGCAAACAGTTGTTCTGGAAAGCATTTGCATTTGAAGGTAGATAAGAACAGGTTATAAGCAGTATTATTTTACCTTCATTGAAACATTTTTTTTATTACTTTAAATATATATTTTTTTCATTTAATTTTGTTTGTTTTTCTTGAATATATAATTTAGAATATATTTTAATCGTATGTGTTCTTATCTCGACAGATAAACTCAATTAAAATATACAGTTCCTGACTGACTTTAATCTGTACAATGCTTTTCAGTTAAGTTTAACATTTGTCAGTTGTTTATTGTGACTCCCTTTTTTCTGTTATTTGTTTATTCAATATTAAGATTCTATACATCCAGTCAGGACTCTTTATATTGGGGTCAAGGGACTCACAGATTTCCTTCCCTGCTCATAATGGTTGAAAGACAATTTATATTGATAGACAGAAAAAAAATTCAATATACATGTACCAAATGTTGTAAATATAATAGAAAGAAACTGTATTTGAAAGTGTACATTTGAAAAACTTTATTTAAAAGTGTAAAATCTTTATTTGAAAGTGTTGAAACCATTACAATGGCTAAAATGTATTTTCCCTGTCTTTAAAATATTTCAGATATTATTAAATATTTCACTATTTTACATGTAATGTGTATTTCATAATTTTTTTCTTTACCATACAGCCTTGATTTTCTTTAGAAGTTGCAAGATAATTCATTGAATTCAACAATTGAAATCCATTTGAATTTGTATAAAGTTTTGTCACATGAATTCAGTCAGCTCGTGTTTTATCAAACAGCAGTCATTGGCAGACACAGTCTACTCTTCTCCTCGACTACTGGTCACTTCAAAATGGGTCTGTGCTTTTCTAAAAAGGCAGCCTGTGGTGGAGAGATTGAACCCATTTGAAATATTAAAATGAATGTAAGATTTCGTGTTTTTCTGGCACCTGTAAACATCAGCAGGGACTGTGAAACTGGTGCTGATTCTCAGCAGCACTTCAGGGGCACAGTAAATACGATAGATGTTTTCACACGCTAAACCGTTGCTCATGTCCTCAAAGTCTTCCTTTCTGAAGCCCATCAGCCCATAATCTGTAACAGTAGATGCTTGATTTAATAACCATTTTTAAAAATAATAATCACAATATGCGCATGCGTTCTAAACAGGAATCATCTGAACCTGATATTTTGCAGACCCACCGATCGTCGATCACACAGTTACGAGAATGGAGACGCCCGTGAAACATTTTATGCTGATGCAGGTAAGACATTCCGCGGGCGATATCCGTAGCGAAAGACAGCCTAGGGATGAACTTCACTTAAAAAGCATCATGAACTGCTTTTCTCCCATTCGTTTAAAAATAGGGAGCTAACAGCATTTAATTATGAAACATTAAGGCCTTCTTCAAAATGTTCAGTTATAGTCGAAATGTTCATTGATATTTCAGCAAGAATCATTCACTTCTACGATTGGCTGACAGTTTTGAATATTCAAACAGAGTCAACTCTAGTGGATCTAATGAGATGAAATGTAAGCCAGTGTATGAGCTTACTATGAAAATTACAGTATTATGAAATGGACACCATTATGCTTCAAGTATTACTTTACATTGTTTCTAAATATAGGTGTTCAATAAAGTTCTGTCAATTCTAAAGCAACTATGTCCCGATATTTTTGATATTAAGCAGAAACACTTTACTGTTGGTCAGGTGTGTCCTTGGAGCCATCTCTAGGATCAGATGCGGCACGTTTACATGTTGTGTAAGGTTTTTCAGAAGCTTGCACCAACAAAAGCTGATATTTTAAATCAACAAACTGACTTAGCCTCAGGGTTTTTACTCATTTCATTTAAAGGAGCTCACAAAGAGCATTCCCAGAAAGCCACTTGCCAATTTACCTGAAGCCCCAGTTGATGGGGACGTCCTCATTGAGCAGCACTTCTGACAGGCTTCCTTTAGGACAGTATTCTGTGATGATGCTCACAAAGGGCACTTCAATGCAGCCACCGATGAACTTGGACAGGTTTGGGTGATCAAGCTCCCTAGGGGATTGAAATGAAAGATTAAAAAACAAAATTGTCATTAACATATATGAATAATGTTATAATAAAGGACTGTTTAAATGTAGAGTGGGTTTTTTTCATGAGCTGCATCACCAGAAAGAAAATGGTAATAAATTAAACTCTTTAACAAGTTATTCTCATAAAAGTCTCTTGAAGAGGAATAATAAAAACACACACACACACACACACACACGAACACAAAGTAAAAGTATTTTATAATCGTTCATATTTCTACTCAGTCAGTGTTAAACCCATTAGACCGGGTTGATTAAGACACCAGCCAATATCAGGTTGACAATGCCACAATAGGTTGAGAAATATTGCCATATATTATATTACAATTTCCAATTTTGTGCACGAATAGTACATATAAAAAGGTGTTTTTGACAGGAATGCGAGGTTCATGCCTCACCTGACCTCCTTGACTTCTTTTCTTATGCTTTTTGTCAAAGTGAAATGTTTTTTTTGAATGTGTTTTACAGCTACAGTCCTTCCATCGCTGTAAAACATAGCCAAACAAAAGAACAAAGTTTAATAAAAAATATATTAAAAAAGAAAACAATAAAAGCTAAAAGAATAAATAAAATAAATTAGTGATCATTGAAACATACTTATTCACTTAATTAAACAAGATGGGAAACCTGTTGTGCTTTTGGAGAGCAAAGCAAAAACAAAGAAAAACAAACAAACAAGACCAGTGAAATGTTGAACAAACAAAACAGTCTTAAATAAAACCAGGCTACAAAAAGCAAAACAACAAAGATGAAAGTACAAAAAAAGCTAAATAAAAACTAAACACAGTAAACAAAACCAAGAAGCAACACAACAAAACAAACACTTGAACAGATGCAACCATAAAATAAATAATTTAAATCTACAAAAGAAAAGAAAACCAAAACAAAACAAAATTCTTACTAGAGGGCGGGTTGGATGAGGCGAGGGGTGAAGTTGCTGTTGAGGCCGGTGCAGACGGTGACATCGGTGACTCTGCTCACACTAGAGTTTCTCTTTCTTGTCTGAAGACTCGCCGTGCTGCTGCTACAGAACCCAGTGTAGCAAACTGTTCCTGCCAGAGACGGACATTCACGTACATTTTGTTTGTGGAACTTCTTTCAACGAAATATTGAAAGTATGCAAGATGAACGAATGAAACTTTTTAAAGGGCCACGATACACAGAAAGTAAACACCATGATATTTTCAGAGATTTACAAATTATTTAATTGTGAGTAAACATGTTAAATTTCTATCTTTTGTTCGTGATTTCTGACTTCCTGTTTGAAAAGAAATGTCTCAGGAAGTGATGTGTCTTTGTCCTACACGACATATATGGCTCATCTGTATTTTAATTATTCATGAGCATGACATCTATTATCCTATGAGAAGATCCAGCGCATTGATTATTAATGATGCTTAACGCCGTTAACAGGTCCGTTCAAGCAGCATGTCCACGCAGTACTTTGGAGTTCTGAATGGGTCGCAAGTGTTTGCTTCCGTGGTGATACATGGCTTTCTCCCTGATTAAGTCAGAGCTAAACTCTGGCTTTGAGCAGTGGGTTAGACACCAATAACCCACACGTCTAAACTTTGGATTTTGGAGGAAAAGCAAGCATTTTCTTCGAGAAAGCTACAAGAACTGGAGAATGGTGGACCTGGACACCGCAAATCAAAGCAGTTTGCAATATGGTTTTAGTTAGGGTTACAATTCCCCTTATGTACGTTTTATCGGCTGTTATTGGACACTTATCTTTGATATTTGTTATCAAAAGCTTTCTCGAGGAAAATGCTCACATTTTTTTAAATGATCTCAAAGTCATAAAACAGGCGGCGCTCAAGGCCTTTTAAAGATGAACCAGAAGAATGAAAACACTTACCAAATAAAATATTATTGTAGTGGATGATCCAGCTTTCATCCCAAAACATTTTGCGCTTTTGATATTGCACCCACTAGGAAGAATTAACAATAGACAATGTCAAAACAGATAAAACACTGCATTTTTTCTAGCTTCAAGAAACCACTACTTTTTTGGTGTGGTGAAAAGCATGATAATAGAGCAAAGGTTTATTAGGTACATTTTTTTTAAAATACATTTTACTGTGATATACAAAATTTGCAGGTCATGAGTCATCAAAAGTTCATATCATAATATTTTATTCATATCCATACTTTGCTTCTGAATTATTTGTTTTGGTTTGTGATGTCTTTCTTGGCCTGTCAAAAAGTTAATGAAGTCGAATCTTTACATTTTCAGCATCACAGATCTGAGCTGTGCTCCTCACCACCACAGTTAAGATGAACCCACTGCAGAACAAGGCCACGGGAAGTCCGATGGCTACTTTAATGGATGTGGGCATTGGGCAGACGCCACAATCTGCAGGACAAGTGAGGCAGCTCTCCTCCAGCTCGCATATCTCATCGCCACACACTGAAACACACACATGAAACTGCAACACAACCTAAACAAACACCACCAGACAAAGGGACTTTTATTCTCACATGACCCCTGGAATATGTCAATAATTAAACTCTCTTGATCAAATGTTTGCTTTTATACCATTTACTCAGTCACTATTATTAGAGACATTTTTAGATGCTGCCAAACCTTGAGCGCTGACCACCAACACCTTGGACTCTAGCGCTGCATGCATCTGTCCCACTTTAACATGAGCAATGACTGACGTCACCCCCAAGTGAACCAGCACCACCTTCAAGAAAACAATTATTTTTAATAAAGTTAATAAAATGTCTTATTCTTTCAATTGTTAAGGCAAGGCTATTTTATTTTCATACACAGGAGTAAGAGATAATGCCTTCAAAGCATTACAATTTATATAAAAAAAAAATTCCATATGAATGTACAAAAATGTGGAAAATGTTGGAAATAGAATAGAAATAACCCTTTTTTCTATCTTTATTTGAAAGTAGAAAAAAGGGATATTCAAACCTGTAAAACCTTAATTTTAAAGGGTTGAAATACATGTAATGTCATTTATCATTTAAAAATACATTTTATTTACCATGCGGGCTCCATTTTTTTATTATTTAGAATTTTTCATATATAAACCATTTTATCCATTTTTTTAGGAATTGTGGGAAAAATATAATAATTAAATAAGTTTTTATTTAAAAAGTGTAAGTTTATATACAAAATAGTCTACTTATTGTAAATTCTATATAAATAAATAATAAAAAAAAGCAATGAAGAAATAAATAAGATACACCGTGGTTGGGGGTTTGGCATAAGGGCAAACAAGTAAATAAAAGACATTTGACTAATTTGATCAAATTTTATGTAAAACAACAAATAAAAGAAAGCATAAAAGTATGTGAAAGAACATTTCATTTCTAGTCTTTTTTTGTTGCATTTTCACTGTTGCAGGATGCAGCCAAGAACATGACGCCAGAAAATGACTTGCACCACGTATTATTTCAAATATTTCACGACCATAATGTAACACATGCTGGGTTTGTATTATTACATAGCAACGTGGATCAGTTTAACAGATAAAAAAATAGAAATAAAATGAAATAATAATAATAATAATAATAATAATAATAATAATAATAAATAGATGATGTTCTGGTCACCTTTGAGGTCCACAGAAGTTGGCTCATTTTCCCCGCTTTAGAAACCGTGTGAGTGACGATTTCTCCATCGTCTGGTATCCAGGGCCCACAGATTCCTCCCCCTCTCTAAGAGAAGACACACAATGACCTCAGGTCCGACACTTTAATGAACGATGCACCAATCACGGTTAATATTGACCGTCAAACATCACACTAATTATAATAACTGCTTTGGAGAATTAAATTGCAATCATTTATGAAGCATTCATCAGAGCTGACCCACTTCTACTGATGAGACCCCCCCCCCACCTGCAAACACACTAAAGACCTAACATTGACTTTCACTGGTTTAAATGTCAGATTCTAAAGGATATACAGTATATATGAGCACAAAAGTGACAACATCTTACTCTTGAATATGTGATTTGTTCCAATAAGGCTAATACAACCTTTGAAACAGTTTCCAGTAGGTCAATCTAATTAAATCATTAATAATAACCTCTAACTATAGACATTAAATGTAAAGCAAAACATGTTCAGATCAGATTTCACTTCAGAGTGCTTCCAGAGCCACAGTCACTAACCATGAGGGCAAGTGGGCACGAGTGGATGTTGGCATGGTAGACGCAGCAGTTCTCCTCAGTGGCACTGTTCCAGTTGGGAGGACACTCATGTTCCAGACAAAAACTCCTCGCTTCGGATGCATTGCTGCAACAAAAGACGCCAAATATTAATATTGTAAATACTTCAAAAGTGCAACCTCAGGTCAGGCCAAAAAAGGAAGGGTGTTACTTTGTTTTGAAAACCTTACCAACAAGGCCACGTCTATAAACAATGCAATTCCCTTTTGAATGAGGGTTGGTGTTTTGAAAATGTTCCCTCTGGTGGTCACATAAACAATTGTTTGGTTTTGTTGTGAAAATTCTGCTTTTGTTGTGAAAAATCTCTGTAAAGAGAATTGTCTGGTATTCTTTTATTTTTTATTCCTCCAGTCTTTACGTAAACAAGGGGTGGTATTTTGAAAAAATGACCTCTAAAAACGTACTGGCTTAAAAAAAAAAAAATAAAATAATAAAATTAATTAATTCATTAATAAAATAATAAACAAAAAAATAAAGGTGGACTGGTGTTGTTTTCACCTCATGAACAACGATTGGCACCTATAGAGATCTTATTTTTAAATCTATACCTCTAGAGACCATGTAAACAAGGGTTGGCTTTTTATATTGAGATCTCTAGGGGTCTCAATTTTTTTATTTTTTTATTTTACCAACTTAAAGAAATAGTTATTTTTTTACACTCTAATAACTCACTTGAGAACATTTTAGGATGGTTTCCTCCAGCACTAGTGAATTCTCTGTGAGGTTGATAACACAATAAAGAACATTTGAGAAGGGCAGCGTTGTCTCGCTCACCTGAACTGGAAAATCTTGTTTTTAACGGCGTATTCATAAAAGGAATCCGAGGCTGAGACTGAGTAGGTAACGTTGAACTCCTCCCCATCGGTGACCTTTTCTGGAGGACGTTGAACCCAGGCCATTTCCAAACCTGGGAAACATAGGGACAACAGCTGTCAATTGTTTAAGGAAACTTTCTTTGAGAGGAGGAATACATTCTATAGCCGAGCAAATGTTTATCTTCTCATCGTCACCTTTGGTACACAGAGATGAACCAACTGTCAAATGAGCATCATTGTTTTTTTTTATTTACTTAAGGAAGTCGAGCGTCAGCCTCATAGTCAGTTCTTCAGATCTACATCAAAGCAAATACACACTTCTGATCTGGATTAGTTTGGAACTAATTGGGTGTGACATGCAAACTTTGTTTAGTACAAATATTAAAATTGAAGCTGGTTCAGATTGAAAGAGGAATTATTGGTTGCTCTTTTACGCATATATGAATATGCTTCATATTGTTTTTCAGAAGCTGAGCTTCGACCCTTAGCTCCAGTGAAAGAAACTCTTCACCCTTCAGCTACTAACAGATTTTTCTTTAGTTTGGGAATGGACACTTTCTGTCCCATTATTCCAATGTACCAGTGCAAGCAAAGTGCTAAGCAGTTAAAAAACATCAAATCCAACAAACAAACAAATATAAGTACAGAAATAAAAGGAGCAAAATATCCACAAAAAGCACCAATTGTTTGTGCTTCATAGTATTCATGGCTAGCCTCATCATTATCAGAAGCCCTTACCTCCACAGCTGATCATGTTGTAGTCATTTGGTTCGACAATGGGCCAGCAGTCGTATTCACTATTGTCCAGGTCATGCCAACCTTCGACAGCCAGCATCTGAAACCACGTCACTTTTAGCTTAAAACCAATATTGTATTAAAAAATCTCTATATGCTTCTATATTTTGCTTTATAATGTATGATATCCTTGAGAGACCGAAAGGGACCCAAATAAAAATAATTAGTACCATTAATGTACACATTGTTTTTTTTCTTTCTAGTTAACAAGTGGTAAAATATAATCACATAAATATCTGAATCAATCAACATTATAAAAAAAGTTCTGAAAATATACAATTAAAAAGTTAGTAAGTGGTAAACGATATAAAGCTTATATGGTGATCTAAGTACTTGATCGATTATAAATTGGTAATCTCAACGCAAGAGAGATGAAATTAATGGTAAACATGCATCGGAGCCCAGGTAATGAAACCGGTAAATAGCTGAGATTAGAAACTTCTCCTAAAATGAGTTTCATCCCACAGTCTGTTTAACAAAAACCACTCTAGAGAAGAAATCAGTGATGTTCCAGAATCAACACCACAGCTTTGATCAGAGAGCTGTTAAACAATGTCAGGGACAGGTTTGTAGACCTACACATGGTAGACCCAAGCACTTTGTTGAGATTTCAATGCAAATGGAAGAATGACAAAAGTAAAAATGGAATGTATTTTTCAATACAACCTTAAGAAACATGCCAAGAACTACACTTGGGGACCTTGTGAAAAAATATCTAAAGGCAGTTAGAACCAGATAACTAGAACCTTGAAGAGCTGGAATCCAATTTTTTTTCCAATTCTCTTTTTCACTTGTGAACCTTTCCCCCTCACCCTTCCCCAATTCCTTATTCACTCCTCCGTTCAGTCCAACGCCGTCTTGTCCTGACACAAATAAGTAAACTGGCTTAATAAATATTTACTAAGTAAACACAAGTAAACACAACTAATAAATATTTTCATACCCTCAATGCTCCAATCCAGAGGAGAAAACACCACACCAGGTGTTTTACTCCCCTGGAGAAAGCAAAACTGTCCAACTCAGCAAAGCATTTACTCTCCCATGTGATGTCTTTTGAGCGAGACAGGACACGGTAAAAAAAAAAAAAAAAAAAAAGAAGAAGAGCAAGAATCCTGCAAGTGTTCACACAGTCTACCTCCTTTAGGCCATCTCCACACGAACCCAGGTTTTTTTTTCTTCTCACACTGTGTACAAAAAACCTGTGTCCACAGGTCTGTTTAAAAAAAAAAAACAAGGACACACTAAAACAACTGTAGTGACTGTAGTGATAATATCTGTTTTAATGAGGACTACATCAAAGATGACACTAATTATGCAATCAAAATATTATGATTGACATTTACCTGAGGATGCATTATAACTTGTCGAGTGATAAAACAAGATAGTTTCACATTTTGCAATCTACAAATAAAAAAAGGAAGGGGAAAGTCCGAAAAAGGAGTTTACGGAAAAAGAGCCTCTAATTGGTTTTTTTATGCATTTTTAGTTACCAAAATTAACATTTACCAAATTAATTGATTTTTTGACTATGAAATAATTCTTTTGGTGATTGTTGGTGTATCCAACTATTTTTACATTTCTACATCACCATAGTCTTTATATTTGTAGATAATTGACTCGTAAAAACAAGAAATTGGTTTTAAATAGAAAATAATATTCTTCTGTTATTAAATAATTTAAAAATTAACTTTTTATATTGTTATTCACTCTGAAAGTAAGGTTGAAACCCTAGGCCATAATTCATTTTCTCCTCACGATAAATCTAATTAATTTAAAACAAATTAATCAATTTTCTTTTTTTAAACTATTCGAATCCAATTATGTAAATATCTTACTGCCAAGTGTAAAAAAAAAATACAAAAATGAATATACTTAAAAATGTAAAAAATAATAATTGATTTATGTGCAAAGATGAATTTAAAAACTTTAATATTGATAACTGAATATTTTAGAAGACAATTAGTTTCACAAATTCATTCCTCGTTTTAGTTTTGGCTAAATCCAGCCGTCTGCTGTGGACCACAGGTGTTTCTGACAGAATAACAAAAGCTGTGGGACACTGTCTGAGGAAAGCCAGCATCCTGCATGAAAATCACATCCTCTATGAAACATGATGCATCATAAAAATAATAATAAAAAAAAAAACCACCATCAAAGCGATCACATGATCCTCATTATCCATGCATCACTCAATCAAGCCGCAAACAGAACCTCATGCACTCACCATAAGGAAAAGAAGGGTGCAGCTTCCCCATCGCCTCATTGTGCTGCTTGTCAGGCTGGATGCTCTCTGCAGACTGGCTTGATAAGAAAGGCTGCTGCTTCTCTTTTATTTTCGTCTAGAATTATTCAATCAGTGGAAGAAGAGCTTGTGCTAATCATAAAGACTCGGTTTCCTCCCCTCCACTTTCCCAAGGAGACCCAACTCACCTTCAGCCCTGGGCTTACCCCTCTTTTGCCAGATCTAAGCATCACATTTGAGATGAAAGTGATGCTGTGAGTTTTGAGCTGTTATCTACAAATTATTCTAATCAATCAATTCTTTTTTATATTTAATATTATTGATTTGTTGCATAACGTCACAAGCCCCCAAACAATCAAGACCATGTGTAGGCTTCTTGTTTACAACTTGAAATCAACATGAACCAGTTGGGGTCATCCACGTGGAGTCGGCGCTGGCAGGGGAAGAGTGCATCATCCTGTTTACACTCGGCTATATGAGGACCTGCAGATGGCCACTAAGAACCTTTCAGTATCAACAGGAAGAGCCGGTTTTCCTGGGATTCTTAGCCTGGAGTTTCATCATAGTTTAATTACACTGCAGGAGCATGACTGAGCTCAGGTGAGGGCTCAGGAAAATCAAGGGTTGCGCAAGAAAGGGATACACAAAGAGGAAACCGGTTTAGTCTGATCCACTGTGTTTCGCCACAGAGATCAAATCTCTGTTGGAGCATTTTATATAAAAGTGTGTGTTCACCCAAAAACTTCATCAAAGCAGCTTAAAAACGGGTCTATTCGCATTTACATGATACACTCATAGAAATGGCACGAGATATTAAACATAATGGGGACAACTAAACATCTGAGGTCCTCCATTAAACCGCGCACTTATCCTTTATTGGAAAGTGTGCTTACAGTGATGTAGTTCACATTGAAAGATGAATACTTGATTTCCCTGCATGAACAGCAGACATAAACTACTTTAACTCGTTCATTTCAAACATTTATGGACTAACAGGTTCAGAGACAGAACATACTACCTTTTTTGCACTTATATGAGTAAAAGAAGTGAGCCGTTTCTGTCTCTGGGACTATACTTGTATTCAAAAAACATTAAAATTGCTTCAAAAATACATTTTATTACTAACTAGCAGAGTGTTCTCTTAATGCAAATGTGAGTTATAACATTTAAACTATTGATAAAATCCACGGAAAATTGTCCCCAGCGTCTGTTGCTACAGTATAAAATATAATGATTAAGATATTTCAAAAAGAACCTTTCTTTGCATTGAAATGTAAATCCAGATTTTTGTTTCGAATACATTTATTACACAAATATATACTGTCATAGATAAAAAAGAAACATTTAAGTGATGTCCCCAGTTTTTTTACCCCAACTCATCCCCACTCTGGAAAACTGGGGAATGCCCATAAGTCAGTTTTTCAGCAGGAAGTTGCATCACTTTGATCTTTAGAAGAACAAATGTTAAGTTAAGATCTCTGGTTGACATATTTGACGATTTAATCCTTGAGCTTCATTTAAAAAATACGATCCTGTGATTGACATTTAATTAGTTTAGCATAAAAATGCACATATTTGGTGCAGAACATGGCTATTTATCATGTATTTGATAACTATTCAAAAGTTCCTTTTAGTCCTGGAACTTAAATAAAGAATAACAACAAGAGGTTTAGTAACAAGCAAAAGTCTATTTTTAAAATCTAATAAAATATTTAGATGCGTTACTTGAGTTGGACCATTTGGAAAAGCAGAGTATGTTTGCTATTGGAATCGGTTTTGAAATCGATCAAAACAAAACTGAAAATTACAACAAGCAAATGGCACCCTTTTGGTGGAATGACTCAAGTGTTCACAAAACATGACAAGTGACAGCCAGTGGTCAGACTGGTTAGCCCAGCCCAGAATCTAACTGTTCTTCTTCTTGAGCCAATACTTGTGTTTTGGATCACTGTCATTCTGAAATATCCAAGATCCATTTACAGGGGTCTGTCTGAGGGAAAGAGATATTCAGGAAAGATTTGAGCTGCAATTGTGTTTTAAACTATTGGTGCCTTGTGGTTTTAAACCATTTCCTTTTGTTGGACATGAGATGTTAGATCTTTTTAAACAGGACGACAGTCCCTTAAAGAGAGGCTTCTAATCTCAACTGGTTACCTTGACAACCAGAGACAACTTAGGGACACAAATCTTGCAGACTGAGAGAATGCAGAAGACTTAATAAGAATGTGGACCGATAGAAAATCCATCAGATGTTATACGATCACATGGCATTATGCCTGTGCCACATGCCAAGAAAAAAATGATATTTGGCTTCCGATATGAGACTACATTACTCACTTTTTAGTCATTCTTATTATTATTTAATATGCCCAGGAATACTTCCAGAAACCACCATAGACTATGTCTTGAAATGCAAAACCATGCAAAAAAAAAGAAGCAATTTGGTAAACACTCAAAATGGGCCACGTGTAGACAAATAGTGTAATAGAAACATAAACACACAGTTAAAAGTACTTACACAGTTAACCACATTATCATGATTATAATCCCCTGAAGGCATCACAATCATAAAGTGATAGAAATGCAAGGGATCGCTTTAACTCATATTATATTTACAATACATCTATGTACACTATACACCATTTAACATAAATAACAATTTTACTTTAATGATCATCAGGTTGACAAATTTTCAGCGAGTCAAAGATTAGGTTTAGACAAGTTTGAACTTGCAGCAGAGAAGAGCCTTCTGTAGCTACTGTATGGGGGCGACTTTCAGTTGAAACACGTGAACAAAAGGAACTCACCTGGTTCCATTTATAAAAGTTCATCACACCTACAGTGATTCCAGATCTTTGAGATTATGTGTGTTAAAATTGAATATATATAAATATAGAAAATAGTCGCCATTAAAACAATATATACAAGGGAAGAACCCTACTGTATTAAAGATAATGGCTACTTACGGTATTTTCTAAATATTTGTACTTATTCTCTTCCCAAATCATAAAAGAAGATATTAAGGTATACGTTCAAAAAGAATAAATCTCTGCTAGCTGCTAAGACACAAGTGCATTGCTAAAAATTCTGATAAAAGAAATAATTTAGATGATGAATGTAGGGTAAAAAATAAAGTTTTAGGTGACATTGTTAGTAAAGCTGATTGAAAAGTCCACAAAAGCTTTGATTACACATTTTCTTGTTTGCCATTTTAGCCAAATAAATAACATTTTGGAGGTACAGGGACATTTTTTGCTCGTATTTCTCATGCTGTGTTTAAACAAATGCCACTTTCATTATATTTAAAAAAAATGTACATTTGTGTTCAGTTTAACATAGAGTGCTAAAACTTTTTACACTAGGAGCTACTGAAGGTACAGAGAACACTGGTGCTTAAACACAGAACATGGAAAATGACAGACAGATGCATCAAGACAATCGTTTGAAGCGAATGGTTTCAACAAGCGCATAAACATGGTCTTCTTTATCTTCTAAACAGATGAGTGCCATACATCTAAAGCTGTTTAGTGCGTCCATGAGTAGAGAAGGAGTTTGCTTTACTTCACTTTAGTTTCTTTAATAACTATTAGCAGAGACAACACAAACCTCTATGTGTTTTTGAATGCAATTCTCTTCTGATTGTAGACGCTTTTACTATATTTATGAACTGAGAAGGGGGGTTTTGAATTAAGAGTAGGACATTCTTTACTGGGAGTCATGTGATCAATTAGTATATAAGCTAAAGTATATCGCTCCCTCTTTTATAGCGCATCAATGCAGAGAGGTGTTTGAACCTTGTTTTTTTTTCTACAAAACACTTTGGCTTGAACGCCAAAAAGTCACTAATGACAATAAAAGGCAGGTGGTCTTTGGAATTTTTTTGTTTAACTAATAGATGATATTTCAATAGTACCAACTATCCAGCCACAGTACAAATGGTGACCAGTGAATAACCAAGTTTTCCACAGGATGCTAGACACATACCCCCGTGAAATTGACTTGGAACAATATATTTATACAAAAAAACAACAAATCATGAAAAAAAAAATTCATCAAAGCATGGAAGTCAAGTTTCCTTGGTGCCTACATTTCATTTGTGTTCAACCAAAACATCTCAATATGAATAAAAGAAAGTTCCCAGAAATATTCATTGTCTCTCATTAAACTCCCTCTTGGAACGTTTCCCGGCAGTACCACCAGCTCAGTTTTACGAGTCTCAGTGGTGTGAATGTAAAAACAAGTGTATGAGCCTGTGAGGAACCTTCAGGTTTTAAGCATCTCCTGAGTAGACACCCGACTATCTTCACCCGTGCTCTCCTTCAAGCTGCTGGTGGGTTCTCTCTGGATGTTGGCTTTTGATGAGCGCTGGTGCCGAGTGCCAGAGCGGACACAGCGGAGAAGCTTCCTGATGGTGCTCCACATCTCATCATCTCTGTATGAGTAGATGATGGGGTTCATCACAGAGTTAAGTACAGCAAGAAGGAGAAGCCAGCGTTTGAACTTCAACACCTCACAGCGGTCACATTTTAACCCGTCCAGTAGCAGAACCACAAGTCCAGGTGTCCAGCAGATCACAAATGCCCCTGTAAAAAAAAAAAACAAAAAAAAAAACAGACATAAGCCACAGATTTTTTTTATAAAAAGGGTTTGTTAATAAGAGTCTTGCTAAATGTACGTTTTGTGGGTTTTTATACAGTGTGTACACAGTGGAGCAAAGAAGTTACAGAGATACAAATGGCCAGTGTTCCAAGATTTCCCAAATACAAAACCTAGAGTTATCTGTCATTTTCAAGGTTTTTTGCCCAAGGGAACTAAATAAAATCCAGAAAGTTACATAATTTTATTATGAGTGTACAAGTACTCAACCATGGAGACGGTGCAGGTGATCAAATGCTCATCGTTGCTATAATTTCAAGCCAGGTCAATCTGATGGTTGATCTGGACGAGATGGCACAAGAGAAGGTACAGTGGTCAGATGAGACCAAGACCACTTTTGGGCATAATCTTCAATCAGTTTAGTTTAGAGAACACTCTCAAGAGCATCATCCCAACTCTGAAGCATGAGGGTGGAAACATCATTCAATAAGGGTGATTTCAGCAAAGCAGGTGAAAACGTACCCATAACAAATTTTAGGCAAAAAATTCTCACCCCTTAGTTGGAGCTTTTGGGATTTGGTTTGGTCTTTTCATATATCAATGGCCTAAAAACTAAGGTGTGGCTACTTAGGAAGTATTAAACATTGAGTGCTCAAGATATTCTCCAAACCTCCACCCAAAAGAACATCTTTGAAGGGAGCTGACACCCTGAAAGATTTGGTGGAGGATTGAGATGAAAACCTTGCAGCAGTGTGCAAATCTATCCTCTGCAAATGTCTTCTATTTTCAGATCATGCAACAAAATGTAAATTAATTGCTTTACATTTTTTTAACCTTTGTCATCGATATGTTCCATTTCATTCCTTCTATCTGTGTAATACTCATTGATCCGTCATTGAAATTGAGTCAGATGTTACCAGAGAAAAATCTTGCTCTCTTGTGGATCTGATATTTCCATTGTTTCCATTTTAAACTTGCTGTAGTTGGATGTAAAATTTGGGGTTTTGATGGCGAGTATAAAAAAAACACTGTCTCTAGTTCCCGTCAAAGAACTGATTAGTCTAATTTAGTAATAGTAGTTTTCCTTAGTAGTAGTCTTCCTTCTCGCCATTGTTTTACCTTCAGTCGGAGAATGTGTTTCTGCCTAAACACGTCCACTACCTCTATTCTTTCAGAGAGCCAACCAAGTGTCGCCCATCTGTAACTCAAGCCTTTACAACTCCACTTCGTCTCAGTCTAGAGTGAAAAACAAGCTTAAACAAAGCAGGCGGAGGACGAGTCGAAGCACGTCTCAAAAACACCTAGGAACAAAAGAGAGGCTTCTCCTCTAACCCAATCTCTTGTTTCTCTTGAGGAAAATTGTATTTTTTTAAAGCAAAGTCAGCATGTTCAACATGCACAAAAATAGAATTACGGGATTGCATGGATAACACGAGCACAAACTAGATCGAAACATAAGTAAATTATTTGCAGGAGGACTGCGGCCGTGTTTGATACAGATGTGTATGGTATCTAAAAGCAACAGCAGTGGTGAAATGGTTGGGAACCGCTGGGCCACAGAATCTCGAAGAACCCACAAATATTTTAAAAGCAGGCTTTGAACTAATTTCATCTGAGTGAAGGGGTGTTTAATGACAGGAGGGAACCGCTACGTATTTGGAAATGTACAATATTCTAACTTTTGTGGTAAAGCACTGAGATTCTGCCTCAATTCATCCATAACTGGAAGCCAATTGGTCAGAGGCAAAGAAATAAAATCAAAGAATTGTAAATATTTTGGTTTAGTTGTACCCATATCTCAATCAAGCTGTGTTGAAAATTATGTTGAACTCTATAATATTTAATAACTGCAGTATATGCCCACAGTGTTCGAGGTACAAAACGTAATTTTCACCACTATGTGCATGTGATGTAGAGTTTACACTAGATACATGATGCCATTCACCAGTTCTCAACATTGCTTCTTACATATGACAACATCTTGGGCCATTTCATATCTACAAACATGAATTATATACATAAAAGTGGTCTCTGATCAAATTCCATGAAGTTTGGTGGTCTGTCACGATTGGCTGCCGAAAGTTAGCAATCACTGTCTACACTTCAATACACCCTGCTTTATCACAAGGAACAGCTGATGGAACGTCTCCGTTTACTAAAACAGAGCCTGCATGATATATACAATGGCTGAATAAACTGTTTACAAGACAGAGCTGTTTAAATGTTATTTATTTTATGATGCTTTAATATCATTTTCAGATGATGAATAAACATTTGTTGCATCGTAGGCTGTTGAGCTCCTTCTTTCACATATATAGCTGCAGTGCTTAACAATAAAAGGGACTGAAAATCAAAGATTGGGTATGTTTTTTCTCTGTGTGATTTTTATTTTTACTTCCAGTATCTTGCTACTTAGAGGAAAATATTCAATGATTTCCATCTCATACTGTGCTATAATCATTGTTAGCAATATTGTTTGAGAAGCTTTTTGAAGCCTGTATTCCTCCGTGCATCAAAGACAAATACTGTTATCGTTTCTAAACTGTAATTAATGGCAAGAACATTCATAGTCTACCTCTACATCTTTTTTTTTGTTTTGTTTTAAGAACACTGTTTGGTCCCAGATTCCATTAACAATTGATGTACATAGAACATCAAAATCATCACGTTTCTCAATTAATATCGGCATAATAAAATTACATTTTGTATGAAGAGTTCTTTGTTTATTACTGTGCAATGGAGTATACTTCCTAACAATAGCAGTATTTCATTTTCTGCTAATAAAACTGTCTAATTCTAAAAGAATCCAGTTTTTTTAATGGGAAAATGCTACTGGTCCGATTGGATTCAATGATCTATGCTAAGCTAAACGTGTTATTGCCAAATCAGGAGAATGGTTAATCCATTTTTTTAAAAGTATTCGGATTTTGAGAAAAAGCATGTCTAAAAATGGATGTGTTCCGTTGAATTGTAATAGAGCAGACTGCTTTAATGAGAATGGAGTTCATTTTGACCAAAAATAATGAAGCAAATTGTTACTCAAATATGCAGTCGTGTCAGATCAATGTATCAGTCACTCACAAAACATACCACAAGACAACAAAGAAAGAATGTAGCGTGTTCCTGAAGTCTAGGAATCTGCTTTATTCATAAGAAAAATAACTGATAAGAACTGGGCTGTGAATCCTCGCGCATCCTCATCATACCAATTCCGCAAAACAATCACAACATAACCAGGAACGCAAAACCATCACGTCTAGCCAGACACGTTTTCACACATGGGAGCAATTTTCTTGAAAGAGAGACGTGCATCAAGTTCTTCATCCCAAGGCCACAGGCCACTGGCACTTGAGTGAGATGCCAGGCGGTGGAAAGAGCAACGTTGTGCAAGATAATTATACAGAGTCTGGAGGAAGAGACGACTCCCCCGCAAGCCAAAGGGATCTATCTGCAACTCTTAGACAACTCATCTGAAACCTGATTTTCTGCATCACTTCCGACTTGCGCAAAACAGAGCTCCTATTAAATAAAGTCCAGTAAAAACCAGCTTTTACAGTATGATGCATGCTTTTCAAAACGGCCTGAAATCAGAGCGGGTAGTGCTAGGCATGTGAGACTTGTGGCTAATTATCATCAAATGATGTCACCGTTTTAGAATTTACAACAAAACTTAAACGTATCATTTTCCAAAAAAAAGCACACTTTTAAACCTGCTTTTTCCAATTTTACAAGGAAATCAACTTTTCTAGTTCTACTTCGTTTTGTCGCAGTTTTAGCTGATGGTTTGACGGATAAAGGATCTTAAAGCAAAGGCAAAAGAAAGCCAACCTTTGAACTGATAGCGATCTGCTAATGTTAAGGTGGAGGTTTCGTGTTTTGCCTCATTGTTAACTTGGTGAACTCTTCTACTCCTCACCTATAGCCTCTCAAATCAACCAAAGTCTGAAAAGCATTCGTCATACACTTAGTAATGGTCTCCCGGTGGCAAACAGCATGAACTCACATCCGTCCAATCTAAATATTTGCAACGACTGTAACAAATTCACAAACAACATTCACCCACACCATCCCATATCAGACTTGGGCAGGTCATGAGTTTGACAGAAGTGCCAAGACACTGGAAATCTTGGTTGTGTTCGCCATTTCAATATTCAGTAGTATAAGAGCTTTTATTGTGCTTGTAAACTCCAGGCGGGGACTTTGGACAGCTCGGAGTTAAGGAGGCTTGTGGGAAAACTATAAACTGACATATCCTGTAATTGCCATTGAACTTTGGGTGACTGAGAAGCGATGATACATTCTGACTGATACAGATCACAGTCTGGAATGTGTGGAGCTTCGACGTGCCACTGTCCATGCAGATGGATACACAGACTGTTTACAAATAAATTAAACCACATTATTTTGTTTTAGTGAATGATCAAAAACTGCTATTAAATTTGAACAGTGTTTTTCTTAACCTGCAAGTTAAGAATTTCGTCTTCTGAATTGCTTGTTGTTGGAGAGTGGCCTATGCTCTTTCTGTCCTTGCAGCTGGGGCTGACGCTTTCCCTTTCAATGTTTCATTGTCCATGTTTGTCACAATCTTTATCCATCGTTACTTTCTAAACTCAATCTGTTCCTTTGTGAAACAGGTCTGTTTGACGTTATCATTTCCAAACTTTTTCTTTCCAGTTTGACATATCGTCCATATGCAAGGGGGCCATAGGAAATCAATACCATTTTTTGTTCAGAAACACTGGTGTCAGTGTTGCCATATGGAGAGAAAAACCAGTTTTCAAATAGGTGTGGAGCCAGTAATGAGCCCCGTTGCGGATTCTGGTTGAATAGAATTAATTTAGGTTTGGGATTACATTGTGACCTTTTTCTCTTGCACTTGATATCATTTTCCGACATTCTGAAGGGGTCAAATTTGTGCTTGTGTGGATGGTCCAAAAAAAATACAAAGATAAACTACAAAAAAGGTTTTACAGAATATAGTGAAAGTCAATTGGGTTACAATCTTGATAATTAGATTATCTACCATTTTTTGTGTGGAATTGTACTAAAAATTGAATCTGTGAAAAATACACAACCCAGAAAAAGAGCAAGAGAAAGAAATATTGCTATACAGCTCTTTAAATGGTTTATTGTTCATATTTTGGTTATACTTTATATAATGCTATACACTTCTGAAACTTCTTTATCATGTCTTTTTGTTTATGTAATATTTACAAGGGGACAATTGTTTTTTAATCATATTTTAAACAAGATAGATTTTAAAATTAGCTCTCTCTCTCTCTCTCATTAGACGTATGGTATAAAGTGCTCTCATACAAATCAAACTAGACTCTAGTCTTCTTTCCAATGATTGTTCGTTAAATAAACAGTGTTCATTGAAAAAACTGTGATGGATATCGTATATTAGACATAATATTGAGGTATGTATGGTATCGTGAGTGGAGTGTATCGTTACACCCCATACTTTACAGACATTCTCAAAATAAATGTACATAAAATAAATTTGCACTCACCCAGAACGGTCATCACAGTCTTGATGAGTTTGATTGGTGTTCTCTTTCGATTGATAGATGAAGATGTGTGGTCCTTAAGGATGACCGTCTTCTTCATCACATAGAAGTAAATCCTCAAGTAGATGGCCACCATGATGAGGAAGAGTACCAAGTTGGACATGGACCAGAAGATCAGGTAGCTCCGGCTGAAGATGGGTGCCAATTTGGAGCAAAGATCCAGACTACAGATACAGTTCCAGCCTAAACTAGGAACAGCCCCCATGAATATGGAAATACCCCACACCAGGGCAATCAAAAGAGTCACTCTTCGTTTGGTGAGGTTACTGTGAACCTTAAAGCTCATAATGGAGATGTAGCGCTCCAATGCGATAACCAAAAGGTTGGTGAGGGAGGCAGAGAGACTAGCATCCAACAAACCTTGCCGAAAGAAGTAGGCTTGGACTGTTAGATCGCGTGATATTTTCCCTGTGTTGAACATGAGATAGATATATGCGATCCCAGCCAGAAAGTCTGAGGCGGCTAGGTTGGCCAGGAGGTAGTAGAAGGGGTAGTGAAACCTCCTGTTTGTGACCACCGCTGCTATGATCATGGCATTGGCCACCAGGATGAAACAACAGCAGATTGAGCCAACAACCTGGACCAAGATGAGCTGCTTCTGGTCCCATTCATCTGATGTAATGTTGCTGTTGTTGTAGAAAAAGCCCATAGGCATATCATGGTGACAGACATTATGCCCAGACATCTTTTCAGAGTGATCACTACAACGGAGGGAAATCAAAATGAGAGCATTGTCTGGAAAATACAGATTTGAACATTTCAGAACTCTACAATGAAACATAAAAAAGACGTGGGTTGGGGGAGGGGATTGAATAAATTATTCAATTTTTTTGGGGGGATAAATAAAACTTTAAGTTTATATATCCAAAATTTATATTTTAAATAAAGCATAAGTAAATGAAAGCATATTAACGATGCAAAAAAAATTGTTGAAAAAATAAATGAATAAAAAAAAACGCTCCAAATTTTCTTTAAACATCATTAATCGACTATTTTAATCTTATTAAGTCTTCACTAGATATAAAAGATGGCATAGAACCATGAACGACAAAGTTTAACACTACATTTAAGCAGAAAACACTTGACTACTGGACACGTAATAACAACATTACATTAGTAAAACAGCTCAAAATCATGTATTTTTATTCTGATAATAAATTCATTCTTAAAACACACTACTGTGAGAAAGCTCTTACCACAGACTGCTCAGCTGCTCTGCTCTCTCCCCATGAGGAGCTCGATATCCCGGTGTCTCCACAAACTAAAGCAGGCGGTGAATAACTTCTGTTGCCGGTCTCCGTAAGAAAAGAGTGTTCTGTTGAAGTTTTTAAATCTCTGGGGAGTTTAGGGAGGAGAAGTGGCGCTGACGGACTTTCGATGTGGGCGTGAGTATACTGCACCCGCTACAGTGGATCTCTGAATAATAAACCTATTGACATTTTCAGGCAAACAGCGAAATTTGCATTTCAAATAATCTCACCAAAGCTTTTTAAGCCATTGAAAGTGTTTGACTAGATAAACATGGTCTTTTCAAACTCTTATTCATTTGCAAACAAATGAATGCGTGTTTATGAGTTAATTCTGGTTCAGCGTCAGTTGCGTAACGTTACGCAATTATACTCAGGTGTGTCAGGAACGAAACACTATCCACGTGGTTATTTACCTGCTCATGGCAAATATGAACAAATATGAATTAAACATATTTGTCAAATATGACAAATATGTTTAAATCTGGTAACAAACTTCTTGTAAAGAGGGTCAGATTGGATGAGGTGAAAATAAATGGGGGGCCATTAACCATCTTTATTTAAAATTTACTCTTTCACACAAATAAACCTAAACAAAGTAAATAAAAAAGTGTCAGGATGAAGATGAAATGAATAATATATCAAGGTTCATTTTAAACAATATTCAGTATTATTAAATGTTAACTGGTGACTCTAAACCAAAAGCATGTCAAATGAAAAATAAAACTTTGAGCTTATCCAAAACTGGTTAGATGAACACACACACAAAAAAATTCACTACAAATTTACACTTCATAAAACACTACAACATTGGTTTCATTTGATCCATGCTTTCTCTGCTAGTGCTTTTGAAATTATAGTAAATAAAAGCAGTTTTGCATTTCACGAAAAAAAATACTAAAATTTCCAATTCGTTTTTTTTAGATTCAGTCTAAAATTTCAAAGTTTATATAATAAAAAAAATAGCTTTTTGTATGATCATATTTTGAAATGTGGTCAAAAGTGCTAGAAGCACCATATTATGACAGAGACTTCAAGCCAGAAGAATTTTCAACATGGACAATGTTTGGCTTTGTGCCAGACTTTGATGGGAAAAGAAAAAAATGGTTAATCTCCCTGCAGAATCTTTTCTTTCAATTCCACAAAATAAAACTATTTTACCCGGATAAACCCCGAAAAGGACTGAATACAGATACCAATCATGTTTCACACCACATCCAAGTCACACCAAAATTAAAGGCAATTAAATATCCTCAAAAATATATCTCCAAATATCCTCAATTTTCAACATTTCAATCACTTTAGGGGCATTCATGGCCAAGTTATGATGTCTTTGTTGTGCAAATAGATGCCATATGAATATACAATAAGATTGTCATCTTAAATAATTGATGATCTGCTGCTAATCATGCGGCCAGAAAGTATTGCTTCTTTCCAGTTAGAACCATGAATATTTGATCATCTTGGGGAGAAAAAAAGACATATCAGATTACTAAAGACTGACATAATAGATTTTTAAAGAAAGGTCTACTCTTTACTTGATTTGCATTGTCTTTCATTCATCCAGAATGAAATAATTAAGTGTAGCAATTGTTGTAGAAAACACAAATACATGGTTTTCTTCTGAATCAACATGAAATGATTCAACAATCTAAATGATTCAGTGGCAACTGAGGTTTCTTCTTATTATATCATGTAAAGAAGCTGGGAACTATAGTCAAGACAATTCACAATTTTTGTTTTATTGACAGAACATTTGGTTCTGATGACCTTATGTCGTTTGGCTGAGTGAATTAAGTGTTTATCTACATTATTTTACATATTAATCATTGAATAGATACTGTATAGGTAATTCAGAGTTATTAGAGTAATATTAGAGGTATTAATCCACCATAGACATGTTGAAGTAAAACTGAAACCCCTAGGAGATCTTTCAAAGAAAACCACCTTCACCAAGAACCACCTTGAAACCTATTCAAAACATTATATTACAGATTAATCTATAAACAGAAGCAAACAAAACATGTGATTAGCAAAAGCTTGGTTTAACAGATACACGTTTAATTTTTATAAAGACTGGGAGAGTCAATCTGAATTCTGAAAATTCTCAGGGAGTTTGTTGCAAAGCTTTGAAGTAAATGCTTTTATTATAGAAATGAGGTCAGCTGAGCTATTGAGACTTTCTCTAATATATAAGACATGAATGGAAGCTTAGAAATGGGCCTGTAAACAGACAGGTCCAAAAGATAAAGACCATTTTGTGAAGCATCTTTTGAACTCTTAGAAACAGTTCATGAAAATAAATAAATAAATAAAAAGCAGCGTTCAATCTAAAGAGCATGACGTGGGCTTAGATGTCTATTTTAGAAAGAGCTAGCAGTGAAGTTTTGTATGTTTGTGTGGAGTGGCCAGATTCTTGACCAGAAAAAACATTTCAACATATTCCCATTGCATTTTAGAACCTTTATTTATTATAAATTAAATACCAACAGTGAAAAAAGCCATCCGTTTAACGAGAAATGGATTGTTGACAACACACATGATTCAATTAATTTACTCATAAAATTATGTCAATATTTTTTCATTTTTATTCTAACACTGATATTTTCTGAATGTACAACTCGTGCAGGAACTTGTCTGCCTTCCCATAAAACCGCTGTTGGGATAATCATTGACTCAATTGTAACATAACATCATCTCAAACATTACCTCGGCTGAGAGTGAGCCAAACAGTGGCACACTCACACACATTACAATCATTCCATTCATATCAAATGCACAATATTGAGAGATTTGATCTTGTAAAACTGTTGCTGGAAATGTTATTTAAACATGCGAGGAAGAGCAACTTGATAAAGGCCCGATAAGACTGAAATCTGTACTTTGATCCAATTCTCTAAAGTGCTTATATAAAATATGTACTGACGATGGAAACAAGACATCAATAATTTCATAATTGGACATATTTCCTCTATTTAACATAGATAAATGCACAAAGATGCATCACACATCATCTGCACTTGCCATTTGACCTGCTAACACTTCAGTTTGTGCTAGTAATTGCATTGCAGTGCACTTTGGTAGACATGTCTGGCATTTATGCACTTGCTAATGCAGGTTTTACTGGTTTCTAATGAAATTGCTACGATCACTTAGCTCTTGTTTCCTGTGCAGAACATGCCCCATGCACGAGGAGCTGTAAACATGCTACACAATCAGGCTCAGTGCACTTTTTAGTGGAATCAATGTTGAAACAATGGCTGTGGTCAGCAGATGAGCGCCATGCTGTCATCTTTGGGAACACTGCAAATAGAAGACAAAGTAGCGGTTTCTGGCACCTTCAAAGCATCATTTCAAGTACAGATGGTGAGTACAGTGTAAATAATGATCTAAAGGTCTATGGTTGCAGTTTCCACAGGAAGTGAAGCTAAAGATTTCTAATGAAATTTGATTTTCAAAACCTAAAGAAGAAGTAATTGATTTGGTGTTTTCCCTGTAAGGTTCACTTCTATACCACAGGATATCTCACTTCCATTGTGAATGTTTAGTAAAAAAATAAAATGGTGAGAAGGAAAAAAAAAGTGAGTTTGCTAAAAAAACATTTTAAAAAGTTATTTTACACCACTTTAGTTTAAACTGAGATAAAACACACATTTAAAGCAGGGTGTAATGGGTGTTTGGATAGTTTCAGGGAATGTTCATTTCGATTGGTTCAAGTGTAACCGTTGCCTACCAGAAAAAGTCTGCCTTAATTTTTAGAGTGAGAGGAAAAACTAACAAAAGAAACAACCGGTCCAAAGATTTACTGTATACAAGCTCCACAGTGATCAACAAAAATCTGGTGATTTTACTTTCATTTTAAAATTGAAAGAAACAGCCATAAACGTTTACGACCTCCTGAGATCAGACAATTCAGGTCACTCCTGAGCCTGCAGGTGAAAAGTGGATTCAACACTCTTGGTGAATGGGGTGGGCCATGCAATGCCCTTAAAATGTGTTAAAACTATTATTTATTTATTTTATTTACTTTTTTGGCTGGTAACCTGATGGTACCCTCCTCTTTTGGTGAGGTCATCTTTGAACCTCACATTCAATCTCAGAATTAAATTAGCTCAGAATAACAGAGTTTCACTTTTCTGCATTGAGGAAAAAAAATATCGCTTAGAAAAAAAAAGGACCATAAAATGGGCCACTTTTCCCTCTAAAATCAGTTTGTTTATCCGTCCTACAAAGAAAAGGGAAGCCTTCTCCATTTTTTTGTTCCCACAGAGAGCATTTCTCTGTAATCAGCCTTTTGCAGGGTGTGTCTCTTTCTCTGCTACCACTGACTCCAGTTCCCCGGCCACAGAGGCCAGAGGAAACCCTCGCACATAAATGCTTACCTCCTGCAGCAGCAGAGAAGGCCAGAAGGGTGGAGGTTCTCTGGTTTTCCACGCTGTGTCCCTATTCCCTCCGGTCCCTGCATTGGGAAAGCCTCCTTCTGGCCCATAAGAAAGCACTGCAGCTCAGTATCCGGGAAGCCTGTAGTCTGGTAGCTCTAGAATCAGAACAGGGAAGCTGATATGACGTGCTGGGAAAAGGTTTAGCGCATGTTTGTTTACACCAGTGCTCTACTCCTTATGTAGAGAAAATGATGTAACTACAAAGACAGAAAATAAAATCACAAACAGGAGACACAAAACAAACAAATAAATCCATGACAAAACAATTCAAATGAACAAGCTGATATTGAAACTGACTCAATGTGAAACAAAAACAAAACAAACAAAAGCAGAACAAAAAAGAAATTGAAAAAACTGAAAATACTAGAAAAAAACAACAACCCCAGAATGACAAACACATATAAGAATAAGAAGCTAAATAAATGAAAACGAAACTCAAACTAAAATGCTAGATAAAGTAAAAATAGTCAAGAAATCAAACAAACAGACAAATGATATAAACAAAACAATTAAACCAAAATGTTGAAAATAATTACCCGTAAGTTAATAATACAGGTAAAACAGGTAAACCAATAAATACAAGGAAATCAAAACGGAAAAAAAATTTAACCAGAAAATTAAAAGAAAACAATCACCAGATAATTTAACGAGTGAATCACACAAAGTTAATCAAACTAACTTTTGAAAAATAATCATTTAAACGTTAAAAACAACCATAAATAAACGAAATTTGCATATTAACATAATCAAGTAACATAATATAAAAAATATAGTATTTAAACTTCTCAACCACAAAGCATTAAGAGCAAGGCTCTGTGTTGTTCTAGTGTTGTGTGAGCTGTTCAACTGGAGATGCTGTGCATACCTTAATGGTCTCGTAAGCATCTGTGATGAGGGCGATGAAGAGGCTGAGCACCATGTAGATGAATAACGAGATGAAGGAGTAGAGATAGGCTCTACTGAAGAGCCACACCATAGTGTTCTTCTGCTCAAACTGAGCGAAGGTGGAGAACATGTCGTCCCCATTCACCAGAGAGAAGAGACACTCGGCCACTCGACTAAGACCCTCAAACTAACACAAGAAACAAGTTCCACTCATTCATACAACATGAACTAACTCTAAACGGAAAGCTTTCTTATGTCATAAGGTCTCATGTGACGCAATTGTATCAAATACCGCCATCTGCTGTTTATGCGCAGTAAAAATAGTCTCAAACACGCATCCACTCACATTTGAACCAATAATACATATCCATTTATACAAGAATGTGCAAGGAAACCTTCTCATGGTAGGGTCCCAGGACGATCCAGCCACAGAAGGTGTAGCCCAGGTAGATCATGCCAGCACAGCAGCAGAAGCGCAGCACCTTGGGTAAAGCCGCTCTCATGGTCAGGATCAATACCTGAACAAAAACAAAAGTACTGAACGGGAACACTGAAAGCACGTGCTCAGCCAGGCTTTATCAAGGGCTTACATTGTATTTTTCAAAGTATCCCAGATATCGGATAACGCCAACCCAGACCATGAGTGTAGAGGTGCCCAGGAGGATGCTGCAGACGTCATAGTTTGTCAAACTCTAGATGCAATGAGAGCAGATTATGGGAAACATCGATGCCTTTTGTTAAATCCCTTTCTTTTGTCAGATGTCTTGTGCACCTTTGCTTGAATTTCTATTTTGAGAATGGATCCAATGATTGCCATCACATCACTGATTATCACCAGGACGTACCATCCGTTTAAAAACTCCCTCTGATCAACCTCACACACTCTGTGATTATAATGCTCCAGATAGAAGCTGGAGAAACGCTGGAAACACAGGAAGTGACACGTTAAGTAGCAATTAATGATAGGAGTCTGCTCTGTTCAATGCCGTTTACCTGAAGTAGCTTTACAGCAAGTACAATGGAGCGAGTGCAGAGGATGGCAGACACCAGGCAGACCAGAATGACAAAGCCATCGAAGATCAGGAAGTAGTGAGTGCTCTTCTGAGCTAAAACACACGCGAGTGGATGGTTTTCAGTCAAAGTCTTTGAAACAAGAACTGTTAGAACCTTCACTCACCAGTTCCAGAAACCTTCCACTTTCTGCAGACGCTACTAACAGCATCAAAATCAAGAGTCATCTTCATCTTACCACTGTGGTAACTGTTATCAAAAACTACCTGGTGGAAAAGATTAAGAGAGAAATTGTTCAACTATCAGTCAAAAACAAACAAAAAAAAGGGTGCCCAAAGCAGAGATATTCTATGGTATCCACCAAAATGCGCCCAATATACAATGCATTTTTTTCCTCCAAAAAAGGCAAGTTCAGGATGGAATAACTCAAAATTTCTACTTTAAAATATTCCTAAATGTAGGATTCCGACAGTCTAACATTCTTACTAAATAGATGTACAGAGTTTTTGAACGCATCCATAAAAGAAAATTAGAAAAGGAACCTCAAAGTTTACCCAAAACTTTAATTTTAAAATATTTTAACATGCAAGAGAGGCAGATATATGCAAATAACAATAGTAATTTATTAAAAAAATACATAACTATTAATTATTATTATTGTTATTATTATAAAGTTGCACTACTGGGTGAAACCAAATTCCTAAAAATACGTATTTGAGGGATTTGTTTTTTATAGTGCAGCTAAATAATCAATTTGCTGCACTAATGAAAATGTTGAAAATGAAAAAGCCAAAAAACAAAATAAGATGAGTTTTTATGATGTACATGGATAACTAAAGTCACGTTCAGCTGTTCGCACCACTTTCTAGATTCTAATATTTTAATTGGATGACTTCCTATTCTCCAAATCGAACACGTCTGGTTTATTATGAGAGATCTTTGTTCTATCATATGCGGCTGCCGTTTAATGTACATTTAAGAATTACCTGTACTCCTGTACATTTTTTAAAAGGATAACATTTTTTGTTTAAAGTCTAATCGATGTAATATTTTAAATCCTGAATGCATTCAATGTTCTCAATCTGGGCTTTACCTTCACAAAGAACGTGTAGCAGTCAGGCAGCTCATGGGAACGAACAGTCTGCAGGTTGATTCCATTGAGCACAAATGTGATCTCTACATTAACAAGTCTGTGTTTACAAAAGAGAAATTAATATGAATTAATTCACATTCATTCTTCTTTAAACGACACGTATCAATCCTAGTTCTCCAGCAAGGATCTGTAAACTTTAGGGAACTTTCCCCTGCTTGGACAGATCACCAGTAATGACATAATCTGGAAACACATCTTATTACCTAGATGGCTAAAGTTTGTTTACAAAATTTGATGTGTAAAAGTGCTGTTTTAAAGGTAGAATTTTTGGTTGCTATAGAGGAGTCAGTGACATACCAAGTTCCCCGTGCCAATATGAGACAACTGTGATATGCTTAAAAAAAAAAAAAACTCAGTAGAGTTGTTATGGAGGGGTCCTTGATATAATATAATATCCCCTTTGTTGCGATGAGTGAAATAAAACAACTTCAAAGTCTTTTGAGCTGAGAGTTCAGAAAAACTGGTTGCTAGGGTAAACAGTTTGATTGCTATGGAGTCATCTGTAATATTTTTAATTTGTTACAATGATTAGCATAAACAAACCCCAATTTCCCTATGACTGTTCTTACTCTTTTGCACAGGGGTTGGTATGGTTTTAACCTTGACTTACAGTTGGACCCCATGTTAGGTCAATGGAAAATTTCCTAGCATTCCTTTAGGGGCTCGGATCAAAAAAAAGACATAGCAACCCGTTAAACTTAAATGGTTAAAAGGAGATGCATTTAGAAAGTTTTGTCCAAAGCGAAAGACTAACAATATGCTGGTTTTACAATCAAACATAATTTAAAGAATTTTATCTAGGTTTTCAAACCTATAAAAGTCCAGCTCGAGAAATGAGGTGTTCGTTTTCTGAGTAGCTGCAGACTCTGGATCAAGACTCAAGCAAACTGGAAAAGAAATAAGGCTGATTTTTCCCTAGCTCAGGATTTATGAGGCTTCTTTAACATTTTCTAGTAATACTTTACCTGTTTCCATCTCTGCATCAATGTCATTAGCTTCCTCAGAAGGTTCGAGGTTGCCTCTCTTGTAGCTTTTCTTGCAGAGGAGCATGGGTAAAACCTTCTTGTTCTCTTCAGCATAGCTAATGGGACCTACAGAGAGGTTTTCTAGCTGGGAATACTGTATGGAGGGATAAAGACCAAATTCTAGCACCTCCATATCAAAATATTACAATTTCCTGAGTTAAAAGCATATTTACATGTGAGGCCAAACTTGAGACATATGAACCTTCATCTACCTCACTAAAACCACAAAGTTCCACATAATGGCAAGAGTCTTAACAGAAGATGTCCAGCTACTGAGACTAAACATATTATTTGAATAACAAACATTGAAACTTGATACATAGTAATGATATTTATATGTTTGTATATACACTACACTGGATTTAAAGAAGTAAATAGGTTCAAGCCTCCTGTTGGTTAATTACAGCTTGGGCCCTTAACTTTCTGGTGGCAAAAAACTATTTAACTGGTTCAATGAGTTGCTTCTAGTTTTTCAAAGAGCCACGTTTTGAAAGACACACCCCATGGTTGTGGAAAAGTCTGTTAGAGAAGGGTCAAATCACCAGCATACAGAGAGATGCAGAGACCACTAAAATTGGGTTAAGAACAGTCCAACACATTATTGAAAACTGGATTGATAATGCGGACCCAAAGTCCTCAAAGGGCATACAAATTCGTTAACCATCAAGAGAGTTTTGATGAAAAATTATATAACTTTGTGTTGGATTGATTATACATCATTAAGGCCAACGAACCTGGTCTATGACGTAATGGAGACTTTCATAGACATTCTGTTTGGTGTAGACAGAGATGCTGTAGTCATCCTCATCAATGCCTCTGTAGCCCTTCAGGAACAAATTCTTAAAGGCCACCAGATTCTCCTCCTTGTACGACACCACACGCTGGTTATTCAGGCCAAACAGAATGAGCTTTAAAGTGATAAAGACAACATCAGTCAAAAGTCTTCAATGAAGCTACATATTTTAAAACACCACTTGTCTATCAAGCAAAGGAATGTGACCCTATGACTATCAGCCAATAAGCTTGTTCATGATTGTGATTGAGTCAGCGTTGACTGGTGTAGATCAATGAATCACCAGATCAGTCCTAAAACACTGGTTGCTGGAGGACCCATGACCTCTTTATTTATAATATAGTTAAAATTGTTAATGTATATTTTTTGTTCTCTTCACCTTTAGAAAACATGGAAGATACATTTTGGACAATTATCTCTGGTAACTCTTGGTTCTCAAATGCATTTGAACAATTGCAAATAAGCTTTTTTTGTCAACAAAACTGAAGCGTAGTGGAGAGCGCCGTAATGCAAACCCCCAGAAGAAGTGGTGTAGGAAGCTGGTCTGACCTGAACTCTCAAAGCGTAATATCAAACAAGCCTGATTGGGAGAATCATCACAGACCACATGACTTTAGAGGCCAGTTGCTTGACATTCATCCCATATTACAAGCGAATATCATAAACTGACTTAAACAGTACATACCTGAAGTGTCACCATAAATATTTTTAATATTTGCACTGCTAGTTTCCAAGGCAACTGTCGTCGGGTGCGGTACTTCTCACAAGGACTCATGAAATAAAATCTCAAGTCATCTCTCAGTTTCTCCTCAGTCATGGGGTCAGCAGACATGGCCATGGAGATGCTAAACGAAGATATTGTGATCTTTAACATCTTAAATCAAATATTCCCACTCTGATACACTGACACAGTCAGGAATTTTGTGAGAGAAGTCAGTTCTATGATGAACCAATTACAACAAACAGGTGCTAACGATCTTCAATGTTTTTTTTAAGCAATTTCTAATCTAAATTGGACCCTTTAAGACTAGCACTGCAACTTTTATTACTTTTGAAAGTAACACCAGTCACAAACAAGGTCTTTTATTATCAGTCTACTCCTGTTCTGCAAATGCCCCATTCGTCAAACATGGGATTTTTGTTCCTCTTCAAGGCTCAAGGACACTTGTGCAGCGGAATCAAGATCCATCACGATAATAATCCTTTACATACAGAAGTTGTCCAGCAGTACAGTTAACTCAGAACTGGCAGAAAGGCCTTCGTGGAAGAGTTCCAGCCTTCTATGTAAGGGAAAGACCAAACGATTGAAGTACACATGAAAACATGGGGTACAGAAAATCTTACTGGAGGTTCCTTGAAGGCTGCGGTTCTGAAAATTTAGTTGGAGATTTGGTGTACTCAGTGCTGAGAAATACAGGCCATTAGGGAGGCATATGCATTTGTCCCAAATGTAGCAGGCCAACTAGTCATTAAGAACCATCTTCAACATGAAGAATCAGAAGTGAAAGCAAAGCCACCACATAACCCTGATCCAGAGCTCAACAACTCTTGGGATTTCTCCAAGATGTTTGGAACAAGTTCAGATCCTTCAAAAACTATGTGAAACTCTACCTATTGATGGCAAAGGCTGGTCTAACCATTTTTATATTCCCACATGAGAGTATTCGTGAGTACTCCTCATACCATGTAAAATGTTTGAGTGTTAGTGTTACTTACTATTTATATCTGACTACTGTTTATGTAAAAAAAACTGTTGTGGCACATTTCCTTGTAGCAGAGTTATCTTAAATTTGAGGAAGAAGATGGTGGTCATTTATCCAACAGTTTCTGATATACTTTTCTCACTCTTTAACCGAGCCTCAATACCACGAAAGGCACGTGTTCTCTTTAAGCACTTGCACGGGTACAAGTCCAAGGCTGCGGGAGACGTGTTATCAACAGATGAATAAAACATAAGTCAACAACTTTCTAACCAGAGAATCCAAACAACTAAAATAGCAAAAATCATCAATGATCCAAACTTACCTTGACATGTCTACCCTGGCAGCTTGAGAGTATTTATCACACATCTCCATGCCATTTAGTCGTCAAACAGACGCATCCCGATTAATCGTAGTCGCTAAATGACTAAATAACCTCACATCTGGCTTGACAGCTGAAGCGTGTTCATCAGCGGACAACCACCAATCAGGAGTGAGGAGAGATTTTGGTGGGCGTGGCCCGACTGTAAATTCACCACGTTACTCAACGGGCAAACAGTACATAGTCTGTTTGAAATATTTTGTACAGGAAGTAAGAAGATAAACATGTTTTTAGAAATGACTGCAGCCTCAACTCAAAGAACAAGTGCTAAACAATGAATGACAGAAAGTGCCAAAATTAAATAAATATGTAATGTTAATAATATATTAATATATTTAACCTCTTAAAATGACTACAAAATGTTCCTATAACCCATGTCCACAATAAGTCCAATGTAAATTGCATGCAATTGTTGAACCATCTGGAGAATATGCATGGCTTGGTCTTTTTGAAAGAAGTTACTCTTGTTATCAGAATCACAGTATCTGTTAATGAGTAAATTATAACTTTGAACACACTAAAAAGGAAAAAAAACAGTTCCACATACATTTTTTCAACCTATATATTATAGTGAAGAGACATTTGTTAATGAAATATCAGTTTCTTCTTCAGTTTTGTTTTTCAATAACTTGGTTGTTGGCAGCCTGACAAATTGTACTTGATGTGTTGGTTGTAAAAATTATTTATGTCATTGAATCATTTTGCAAAGTCATGATCTACAATTCATAAAAATTGCTTTAAATAGTCTTGAATTGATAAAATTATAATTAAAATTACAAAGTCATTCTACTACTACATAATTTCACGACCCTGACCTTTGACATTTACTACTACAAGTTAAGCCTAGGCCTGGCAAAGAATAATACAATAAACCAAGAACCAAATGTCTTAAATTTTAGTCAAAAAGAATCTTTAAAAAGAAGTAACACACCAAAATGTTCATTGTATATTTTTTTATTCGTAATAAAGAAACCCTAATCAAAATTCCAGTTTTAACCGAAAACATGCCTAAATGGAGAAGACTGATAGACAGCATGATAAACATGTAGCATCTCAAACAAACGATTGGCACGTTGATATTTTAATGTTTGTAAGCATGAGCAGTAAAAGTCACATTAATATTTAAAAGTTTACACAAAAAAAATAAAGAGAACCAAATAATAAAAAAAATACAAAATGTTTAATTAGAAAGAAACTCAAAGAAGGAAAAAACATGTGTTGAATCGATTTCAGTGTTGTGTTTCTTGAACTGGATGTCTAAAGCTCAGACTTTCTTCAATGGCAGAATCTTCTGACAAAGCCTGTGTAGAAATAATAAAAAACAAGAATAAAGCACAGCCTGCACAGTAAACCTTAAACCTGTAAGAATGCTTGATTTGAATTTTCAGGACACAAACAACTTAGAAATTGACAAACAGTGATCAAAGTGAGATGTTACGCAACATCTATTTAATAAATCTGGTTTGATGGGACCTGACATATGCAAACACAACGTGATGAACAATGTAAATGCATATGGGTTATTTACAGGACATAAAATTAGGTCAAAGACGATCAAACATGCAGACTGTTAAATGTACATTTTAATACAATTCAAAAAGCAATAATAAAAATTGTAGCAATGATGCGAACATATGGACAAAAGTGACATCGAGAAAACAGAACCTGTAGCTTGAGGTCGTTTTGAATAGCCCATATCCTTTTAGTGCACTCAAACAGCTGCAACGTTTGAATTGAATACACAAAAAGTAAATATATAAAAGCAAGATTAGAAAGATTGGATTATATTGATCAAGAGCACATCATCAAAATTTTGAGAACTTGTGAAACAAGCCTCATAAATTACCCTCATCACCCACTTTATTAGGTACATCTGTTCACCTGCTCGTTACCATGGCAATCACATGGTGGACACTGAATGCATTAAGGCATGTACACATGGTCAAGATCATTTTCTGCAGCTGAAACTGAGAATCAGAATGAGGAAGAAAGGGGATTTAAGTGCCTTTGAACGTGGCATGATTGTTAGTGCCAGATGGGCGGGTCTGAGAATTTTAGAAATTGCTGATCTACTGGGATTTTCCCGCACAACCTAGGGTTTACGGAGAATGGCCTGAACAGGAAAAAATATCCAGTGAGTGGCATCCAGTTCTGTGGGCACAGATGCCTTGTTGACTGGTTCGATATGACAGCAAGGCAACTCAAATACCCAATTGTTACAATCAAGGAATGCACAAGAGCATTGAAGAAACCTGAAGGCATATGGGCTACAGCAGCATAAGAACACACCGGGGGCCACTCCTGCCAGTTAAGAACTGGAAACTGAGGCTACCATTCGTAACAAAATTGGACAATGGAAGATTGGAGAAACGATGCCTGGTCTGAAAAGCAGAAGGACCTCGAGAACATAAGAGCATGGATCCATCCTGCCTTGTATGAACGGATCAGGCTGGTGGTGTAATGGTGCGGGGGATATTTTCTTGGCACACTTTGGGCCTATTAGTAGCAACCGGGCCAACACCACAGCCTTCATGACAACTAACCCTTTATGACAATAGTGTCCCCATCTTCTCATGTCTACTGCCAGCAGGATGTCAAAAAGCTAAAATCATCTCAGACTGGCTTCTTGAACATGACAATGAGTTCACTCTACACAAATGTCCTCCAGTCACCAGATCTCAACCGAGTAAAGAACCGTCGGGATGTGGTGGAACGGGAGATTCACATTATGGATGTGCAGCTAATAAGCAACTGCGTGATGATGCCATCATGTTAATACAGACCAACGTCTATAAGAAGTGTTTTCCTAATGGAGAAGTACAGAGATGGTCAGAAGGAGCTGCACTGCGTCTTTGTGGATTTAGAAAAAGCGTATGACAGGGTGCTGAGAGAGGAGCTTTGGTCCTGTATGAGGATGTCAGGAGTGGCAGAGAAGTACGCCAGAGTAGTTCAGGATATGTATGAGAGAAGTAAGACAGCAGTGAGATGTGCTGTAGGTCAGACAAAGGAGTTCAAGGTGGAGGTGGGGCTACATCAAGGATCAGCTTTGAGTCCCTTCTTATTTGCTATGGTGATGGACAGGTTGACAGATGAGGTCAGGCAGGAATCTCCATGGACAATGATGTTTGCAGATGACATTGTGATTTGTAGTGAGAGCAGAGAGCAGGTGGAGGAACACCTGGAAAGTTGGAGGTCAGCTCTAGAAAGAAGAGGAATGAAAGTCAGTCGCAGTAAGACAGAATACATGTGTTTGAACGAGAGAGAGGGAAGTAGAACAGTGAGGTTACAGGGGGCTGAGGTCAAGAAGGTGCAGGAGTTTAGGTATTTGGGGTCAACAGTCCAGTGCGACGGGGAGTGTGGAAAAGAGGTGAAGAGACGAGTGCAGGCAGGTTGGAGTGGGTGGAGAAAAGTGTCAGGGGTATTGTGTGACAAAAGAGTGTCAGCTAGAATCAAAGGAAAAGTGTACAGAACAGTAGTGAGACCAGCTATGATGTATGGGTTGGAGACTGTAGCAGTGAAGAAGAGACAAGAGGCAGAGATGGAAGTAGCAGAGATGAGGATGTTGAGGTTCAGTTTAGGAGTGACGAGGATTAGGAAGATTAGGAACGAGCACATCAGAAGGACAGCTCAGGTTGGTTGTTTTGGAGACAAAGTCAGAGAGGCCAGATTGAGATGGTTTGGACATGTGCAGAGGAGGGATAGTGGTTATATTGGTAGAAAGATGTTGGAGATGGAGAGGCCAGGCAAGAGGTCAAGCTGAAGGCCAAAGACGAGATATATGGATGTGCTGAAAGAGGACATGAAGGTAGTTGGTGCAAGAGTAGAGGATACTAAGGACAGATTTAGGTGGAAACAGATGATTCGCTGTGGCGACCCCTAAACTGGGAACAGCCGAAAGGAGAAGAAGAAAAGAAGAGTCTATAAGAAGTGTTTCCCGGACCTTGTTGAATTAATGCCACAAATGATTGAGGTAGTTCAGAAGGTGGTCCAACCCAGGCCAGAACTAGCTAGGTGTACTTAATAAAGTTGTTGCCGAGTAATTTTTTTTTACACTAAAACATACATTTTCTGACTAAATGAGCTCATTACACAAGAGATGTCTATTGCAGCTCAAAGAAAGGTGACAGAGGCACAAAAAAGAAAAATATACACATAATATTACTGAAATAATATGTAGAATGTAACATCAGGTTGATAACATGCCTGTCTATAAAAGTGAGTCAGCGTCCTTTAGTTGTAAAGATCCAGTCTCTGAAAGGAAGTGTAAAAATAAAGTGGGTTATTTTGTTTGAAACAAATGCTCTTTAAAATTTCAAATAACAAAGGTCTACCAATAACTTGCACAGGATTACTTCTATCAAAAGAAATATCTTTGTGTAGTGGATAGTGAAATTGATTTCAAAAACTGGATCACACATGATCATTGATTAAAAACAGTCTATATTGATTTTATCCATTAAACACAATCTGCCAACTAAAGCAACAAAATAATTTTCAGTTGCGAACAAGGACTAGAAGCAAAAGCCCATATTGTGGGTAATGGCTAAAAAAAATTGGACTCAAGCTCTCAAAGTTTTTTCGTTCAGAAATCACAGAAGGAGGGAGATTCTCCAGCATCAAATCAAATGTGCAGTTTAAAAACAATATTACAGATCCTCTAGATTTCTTGCAAATTTTTGAAGATATAACAAAATTCCCTACTTCTTACAATCCCTGCATAAAAAAGTAGGCACTTCCTTTGATCAAATTTAACATACAATACATATTCAGCCATCGCTATGATGTACAAGTTGGAGATTGTGGCAGTGAGGAAGAGACAAGAGGCAGAGATGAGGATGTTGAGGTTCAGTTTAGGAGTGACGAGGATGGACAAGATTAGGAACGAGCACATCAGAGGGACAGCTCAGGTTGGTTGTTTTGGAGACAAAGTCAGAGAGGCCAGATTGAGATGGTTTGGACATGTGCAGAGGAGGGATAGTGGTTATATTGGTAGAAAGATGTTGGAGATGGAGAGGCCAGGCAAGAGGTCAAGAGGAAGACCAAAGACAAGATATATGGATGTACTGAAAGAGGACATGAAGTTAGTTGGTGCAAGAGTAGAGGATACTGAGGACAGAGTTAGGTGGAAACAGATGATTCGCTGTGTAAACTGGGAACAGCCAAAAGGAAAAGATGAAGAAGACATAATCAGCCATCAGGCATCTTACTTCCACCATTTTGAAAATCTGACCGCTGGGTTATGAGCATCGCATCATGGGACTGAGAAGTGTGAACGGTATAATTAGTCTTATATAAATTTGACGTTTGCCTTCTGATCATTATTGAGCTGTTCTTTCAATGTCTATTTTACCAAAGGCCTTGTATATTTTTGCAGCAAATGGAAACTGAATAGCTTTTAAAGAGAACGGTAGTGTTGAAAACCCCCAAAATACTGCTCAACTACAAAAACCCACAGCATGATTAAAAGGAACCCATCCAAAATGTTCTTACACATTTATCTTGCATTCAATTTGAAATGGAGCATGTTATAAATAAATAAATCAATAACTCACCTCAATGCATTGAGCGCTAAGAGTATTAACATCGGTTATCGGTTGTGCATCGGTTAACGGTTCAGGATTGTCTGGGACACTAGTGTCTTTGTCCTTCTTTTTCTCCACAGAAGAAACACTTTTCTCCTCATCCTCAACTTTGACTTCCTCGTTATTCATAGCCTCAGGCTCCACCTCTTGGCTCTGTTGCTGCAGATCTGTCTCATCATCACTAGACATACTCCCAGTCGCCCGTACAGTCTCCACTCGGGTTGCCCTAGTGAAGTTCTGCCGGTGATCCATTTTTCTGTCTTCCTGTCTATCCAGAGGGGGATGAACATCTCTGAAGCCCTGGTCACCACGGTTTGCCACATGATTCACCCGGTGTCTATTATTCTCCCTAAACTGTAAATACTGTGGGGCATCTCCAGCTCCCTGTGGCTCCTCATGTTCTCTCAGCTGGGGATCCATGCGCTGTCCCACCGCAGGCGGAGCCGGGTCCCGTCTGAACCCAAGCCCGGGAAGCCGTACAGCTTGATGAACGGCTGCTTGAGCGCCCCCATACATGAACACCTGAGGAGCACGGAAATTATTTCAGATATGCAAGCACATCCTCAAATGACCTGGCTCAACCTCAATCATAAACAATAGGGCAATCTCTGCCTCCTGAAGCTAACTGGAAAAGAAGTTACTCGGCTAGTTCTTACTCGTTCACAGTCTGGAACAATCACTTTTAAGGATGTGGTCATTTGAAGAACAGTTCTTAGCAGAGTGATCCTAGTTTTCCCCCCTACAATCCCCCCTTTGTTTCCATCATGATTGAGCTACAGTTACCGTGATTTTACCCAAAAGCTTCAAGCTCAGATGTTTAGACAGTGGTTTGCTTGTATGCCAACATATGCAAGTCTTAATTTAGTTGCTGTATGATGGTCTTACAATGATGGCGAGCATGATCAAGACCAGCACAGGGACCTGTAGAGTGATTGGCAGGTCTTTCAGGAGGGCTCTGAGGAACCCACTGATACCTTCACCAATGTGCCTCAGGGGATCCGTGAAGAAATGGGTGATAGTGACAGTGATTGCCTGAAATAAAGAAGCCGTGTACAACTCATCATTCATTTGCATTTTTTTTAAATGTATAAAATAACAACACATTAAAAACCTAATAGTCTATTCATAGAAACGCATCTTAGCACAGCACCATGAGAATTGAATTGAATTGAATTGGAGCAGCTTTCTGTGAATCTAAATGGTTCCTTTCGAATAACCATTTTTAGTTGGATTTGTTACAATTGCTATAAAAACAGGGCTTAATGAAACTGGAAAGCATTCATTTACAACCATGAAACTTCAGAAATACTTTGTCTCCTCAAATGACACTCAATATTCAAACATTTTTGACTACACCTTCAGAAATTGGTAGAAAATGTGACAAAACAAAAAAAATTGGTCCCCAAAATTATAAAATTCTAAGCCACAAATTTGATAAATGCCATCAAAAAAATAAACAGTTCCAGAGTGGTCCCATGTTTTGATCAAATATGCCCAAACATCTGTATAATATTCACATTTTTTTTCATTGGTTATCATCATCACTGGAATCTAACCAACGCAACAAACCTTTGTTGGGGCCACAAGCAGAAGTGGGTTTACAATCAGGACCTCGTAATACTTTTTGCAAGGATCATCTTGTAGAGTCAATGTTGTTCTGTACCACTCTGAATCGGCACAAAGAAACAAAAAGCTTTTATTAGATACTCACCCCAACCTGAAGAATGTACCTTTTCAATTATTACAAATGATTAAAGATTTTCAATCTTTGCATAGTATTTTTCCTATTTATATCTCTTTTAGAGTCATAATATCACCCGATTATAAGCTTTGAGGTGTTGTTAGCTGATATTGTAGAATAGTTCTCAACAATATCCTTGCAACTGAATTGAATGTCTCGCTGTGTGCCACAAAAGTACCACCAGGAAGTGATATCCCCTCTGTTCGATATTTGAAACCATCTAAAACGAACGATAAGCTAATGATAAGCAATAGTGAAAACGGTCATGGAGCTTTTACTGTAAATACAACTACAAGAAACGATAAATTAGCAAAAGGTTATCTCAAATAACTGAGCAAATTACCAGGACTAGTGTTGAACACATTCCTACAGTTAAAAAGAGCCTCACCTGAAAAACTATCCATCCAGTCCAGCTGTTTCAACCCAGTGCATTTATCGTTGAAACTCTCCATCTCCATAATGTTCTTTTTGTGTAATGCAAACTCTTTCTTTTGAAGAAAACATAAATAATCACAAAAATTGTCCGCTGATAGGAAACGACAATAAAAAATGCTGATTACCATATAGAGGTGGAACCAGTTCCAGATCACACTAATGAAAAAGCTGAAAGCAAACATCCTCTTGAACTGGATGAACCAGGAGACCAGCGACCAGAGCTCAGTGCAGATTGTCACCACCACAACCAGAACAATTGAGAAAACCTAAGGATGAGAAACAGAACGAACGTCATAACTTAGAACCTGATTTACACGGTTTCCGTCCAAGAGCTCACCATCAGGACGGTCTGAGCTTCCACGTGAAACGTGTCCTCGAATCTCCACTGCCAGGCTTTATGGTTGTGGTGTTTGAATTTGACCAGAATCTGACTCAGAGCATCGTCCATTGCTCCGGTGTTCAAGTCGTCCTCTTCATTCAGAAGCTTCTGGATGGCTGCCAGGGATTGCTTGGAAAGTGTTACCAGAGTGTCATAGTGCGCTGTGGTCTTTCCATCATCGGGCTGAGGAGTTTGGAGAAAAACAAAATCTGTAAAACTTGGGATTCACGTACTTTTGTTTTCCAGGAGAAACTGCACTCACATACCAGACCAAGTTTTGACGTTTCCTTCAAGAGCTTCGAAAGGAATCGCTTGAAAACTGGAAGACAAACTGGCTTTGAGGAAACGATGGTGCTCTTCTTTTTCTGTTCCTCAAGCTAAAGCAAGTGACACCAATAAAACAACACAATATTATTAGTACATGGTTACATCTGGTACAGTGCGTGTAAAATCTGCACCTCACCTCTTTTTGCAAAAGCTGCAGTTCCTTCTGGCAGTTGAGAACATCTGGACATTGTGGCAGATCACACAAATCACAGTTAAATTCCCTCCTCTTGGTTGGCACATTTGGGTAACTAGACTGTGGAAATAAAAAGAAAAAAAAAAACATCAAACATAGCTGGAATGAACGACACCAGAGGATGATGTGATGATTGTCAATCGTCTGTTCCTCAAGAACGGACGCACTTAATTATGCATAACTTTAAGGCTTCATAAATCTTAAAAAAAAAAAATAATAAAAAAATTAAAAAATCACATCACTCAAAGTACTCATGCAGCTCAAATCTAAATCCACAAAACTAATGTAGCCATGGGTGGAAAAGTTTTTTTCAGATTCAAAGTTGGGCAACTTTAGCACTGGAGTGAATGGTGACCTGCTCACTTCTGGAGCCGGCCTCAAGCGGCCGGTTGAGGAACTGCAGTTCAGTCGCTCAATTCGAGAGGGAAAGCAGGAGGTTGCCCCTTTAGGCAATGGCCATTACTCTGACTTTAATGTTTTACACTAAAACTGTGTGAATCTGTTCAAACAATTGATAAATTAAGATTTACAGAGATCAAGATACCAGACAATCAAAATGTAGACACTGCGCTACAACTGAAAAGGGCTTTTTAAATGGTCAGAAAGTAGAAATAATTTGAATTCCTCTACAAAAAAAAGTTTTAAATCAGTTCTCTTTATTTAAGTAGTAAGTAAAACGGTTTCTTTACCTTGGAAGGATTCCTCATGCGCTTTGACGTTGGGTCGTAGTTGATCATGTCGTTAGGATCAATCCATTCATTATCTTCATGATCATTCTGGTCCATGTTTGCTTTAATTAAAACAAACAAAATACAGAACAACAGAACACTCCATAACGACGATGACTTTGAGAGCTCCATAACCTCCGTCTGCACAAAAAAAAACGTTATACTTTCAGTTTCGACTTGTTACGTTTTTAACATTATCTGACGTTAACGTTATATCAAGTTCAAATAAGCCACTTTCTTGCCATACACAAGTCGTGCGGTTTGAATTTTAGTAATCAAATCTTTGCCAAACGCATCAAAGAACAAAGTAGACACAATAAAATAGAAGTTGTAAAAATTCGTTGCAAATTGGCAACAAACGTTTCCTTACATGTTGGAAGAAATTTGTTATTGGGTTGAAACATAGATGTTTTAGATGGATGCCCAACTTTATATGATGCTGTCTCTGGCAAAATTCTCATATACGGATTCTGTGTATAATGTCTAGGTGCAGCTCTTCTTCTGTGGTGATGCACAAAAACCTCACGAAGCTTATGTTGCCGCCAAGCGAACAGCGACAGAATAACGGGAAGTCTATGAGTTCAACAAGTTTAATTGACGCATTGTTACTAAATGGAACGATAAGAGTATAATACAAAAAAAATCATCAGTATAAAAATTAGTCATTTAAATACAATCGTTTTTAAATCTTTAATTTCAGATTCACACAAAAATCACCTAAACAGGTACAGGTGAATGAATAATTGTCATTTGCATCGATACAAAGCATCAAGTGCTGAATTTGTGCAGAAATTATGCATTTTATGCTTAAAAATATTTGTTATGCCAAAAAAAAAAACCTGAAATACATTGTAATAATCCCCATCAACGCATAACACCACAAATATTTACAAATAATTTCCCAAGCATTTCCATTGTCTTGGCTTATTTACATTGACCAATGGTATGTAGAGACATGAATATTCATAGCGAATGAACAGTCATCTGTGATATTTTTTAGTGCAATGTGCTGTACATTGGTATAATGCTTTTAAATTTATACTAAAACATTCAACCATTTAAATCTAACTGTAAGACGCATAAACTCAAGGCACAATCCTGTTCACATTTTTAGGTCTGCTGCATTCACTTCAACACAAGTGCTATTTCAAGTGCCTTTTGGGGAATTTCTTGGAGTTGGTTTAGCTTTTTCCTCAATACAGTGGGCATGTCTTCATCATGCAGGGTCATGTCGAGTGAGTGAAAAAGTCAAAGGATTGTGAGTGTGTATGTCATGGTTGCTGTGCCCAGAGCGTGACTGTCTTATCCGCAGAAGACGACAGGAAGCTGAGGTCTCTAGTGTGCCAGCGACACTGAATCACTTTATCAGTGTGTTTAGCCGCAACACTCACCGGTAGATCTTTGGTCAGATCACCTGCTCAATAAAGGGGAAAAAAAACAACAAAACCTCCATAAGCAATATAAAAATACAATATACGTATATAAACACCTTAAAAACTTATGTACGGATATATAAGAAAAAAATACACAAATTATGTGAACATTAACAGAAAAAAAAATACACAAAAAAGTACCATAAGGAACAGCAAATATAAAAACAGACATAAGCAAAACTAAAACAGATAATAATTTAAATACACCACAATTTAAAATGAATTTAGGTAATCAAACACAGGCCAAAAACATTACAAGCAACAAATACAGTCAAGAAATGTACATTTTAAGCAAAACTGGGAATAAAAAACATGTAAACTACCAACATAAACAATTGCAAACACAACATAAATCCCATGCCACTCAACACAGTGAAAACTCTAACCAAATGAACAAAAACAAACACAATGATTTAAACAAGGACAGTGTAAACAACAGAGACGAGGATTTGATTCCAGAAGTTACTCCGAGCATTTGATTAATGATACAACATGCACAATATTTATTTATCTAATGAACTGTTTACCCTGCAGATGTGTGATTTTGACGCTGCAGTCGTAGGATCCACTCAGCAGGAAGTGCGCTCCAGGAGAGAACCGAACTGACCGGACATCACTGCTGTGTGGCTGGTACGCCTGCAGGCTTCGAGCGCCTCTGATGTCATAGAGCAGACAACGACTGTCCTCCAATCCCAAAGCCAGGAGCCGCCCACTTGGCTCCACAGCAACTGATGCCACTGCACTTCCTGTCACAGAAGACCCCAAAATAGACCTAATGTACAACCTAAATAGGTGGAGGAACTGACAGTAAACATGCCAACACTCACCTGCACCATGCAGAGCCGTGCCAACCACCTTCACACAGCTCGGTACTCGCAGGTCCCAGAACCTCACGGTCTTATCTTGAGAGCCAGAGGCGATCATCCAGCCACCCCAGGTGTAAAGAGACAGGATGTGCCCTAACACACAATGCTGACATGAGGGCATTGAATTCAAGTCTGCACTGATTGGTCTGTTACTCAGCTGCTTACAGAATAAATCAGTAATTAAACATTTAGGTAAAATAATCTAAATTTGTCACAAGATTGTGGTTTATTTGTATACAGAACAATCAATGTACTTTCAGTTGAAAACATGACAAGTCATTTCAGGAAGATAGGAATCAGTTCTTTCTTTCATGGAGCAATATTTAAGCAGTTTTAAATAAATAAATATAATAAAAAAAATTAAAAATAAATTAATCACAAACAAAAAAACCCAGAATTAAAAGAGGAATAAATATATTTCCACATATAAAAAAAATAAATATATTTCCAACAATAAAACAGAAATAAATCTATTTTGGCAATTAAATAAAAAACAGAATAAAAGTCATTTGCTGACTATTTCTACACCAGAAGAGAAGCAAACTTCGGATCATTTGTTTTCTAGTGTTAGTCTGTCTTTCAAAATTTTCTTATAGTTTTGCTTTTTCATGTTTACATCAATCCCGATGAGATTTCCTGTACCCCCACAGCAGTACACTCCCACCCTCATGTTTCACTATGGGAATGGTTTTGTTGGGGTGAAAGTTCCTCTCCCTTTTTTTTCCAAATATGGGTAACATCTCAAATATAGCCAAAATTTACAATCTCATCTGATCAAAAGACATATTTACAAACATTCAATTTTCCTAAGGCTGTGTTAGCGACAATATTCATCATATCCATTACAGAAGACTCTGGAAGCAAGGTTTAAGAAGATAAAATAGAAAATGTGTCTTTATTTAGAGTAAACACTGAAGATGCTAACAGCTAACTAGCCTTATTCAGAACAAAAGAAGACCCAAAAAAGAGATGGGTCTCCCTCTCAGGGTCTCCAGGTAAACTTATCATTACATTCATTGGACAACAGTGAATTGTTCTAGAGCCAATCAAAGTAATCATTTCATAAAGGGATAATAATCTCGAACATATTATTTGAAAAAATGATTAAAACAGCAACAAGAACACTCTCACAGCAGCCCTGGTGCTCACCTGTGTGTCCACTGAGCGCGTGCAGTCCTTGTCCTCTCTGGCAGTCAGTGGTGTAGATGTTACAGTCTCCAGCTCCGGCACTGATCAGGATGGCACCACCGCTCTCAGGACCTTCCATGAATGCCAGGTCTCTGATGGTGCCATCGTGCATGCTAAACTCTAGATCTGGCCCTGTTCTCAAAACGCTATACAATTAATAACTATGCAACAATCTAAAACTATTTAAAGTACAACACACACTCTTAACCTGTGGCATTGCAGGTGTCGGCGTTGAAAGGAAGAACTTTGACGTATTTGTCGTTGGAGCCAGTGGCCAGCAGTTGCCCACAGGGGCTCCAGGCCACACAGTAAATGGAGCCTTTGTGATGCTTGATCCGTTTAAAGCAGATCTCGGGCTGGTTCACTGGAGCCTGACGACTGCACACGAAGAACAAACTAGGAATGCTGACAATCTTTGGGAATGTTTTGATATTAGTTAGAAGAAGATTATGTCATGATATAGTCTAAAACCCTTAGAAGTCCCTGCATGCACCAGTGCAATTGCCAGTCACGGCGTTTTTTTGAATGATTTACGAATGCCTCAACCCAAATGTTTTATTTTGATTTCAAATATAATGTGTAAGTTTAAAAAAATGCTTTTAGTTTCATATTTTGTGTTTTAAACAAACATTACATTTCATTTTATGGTTGGCATCAGGGATAACCTTTGGAAGTACAATACCTGTGATATGACATGTGTTTTTCAAAGTTATGTGGCACTTTTCTCAAATAAATGACCTTTAAAACAGTTGTTTGTAGCAACACCCATTTCTTACTAATATTCTTTCATTACATTACACAAAAAATCCACAAAATCCTGATATTAGTACAAAAATACAATTCAGAATATTACATTTTGTCATTTATTTACTGCAAAAATCAATGTACAGTTTGTATGTTTAGTATCAAAAGGGTTGAGAGAAAAATATAAATTCCTTTTCTAAACCTTATACACTGTTCCAAGCAATTTTTGTGCCATTGTGCTTTTTGTCCCAGAAATTTAAAAAACACAAGCCATATCACAGATCTTGTACTTGCAATGGTAATGCCTTATTTTCACCGCTAGATGGCACTGTTTTGGTGTCTGTAAATGAAAGAGAACCACACATTTTCTCACAATTTAATTTGATTTTTCTTGCAAATATGAGTCATATATTTTAGAAAATTAACCAATAGCTGGGTTGCGTCATTAGTACTTCGTTCAAAACAGCCTTCTAAGGGCTAAAGTGGCTACAAAAAAATGGACATCATACGTGATTTTGAGGGATTGTGGGTAAGCACAGACTCGCAGAGTTTTTGAGTTTGACCCGATAGCGTAGAGCATCCCTGAAGGGTGGAAGGCAACAGCGCGCACTGCCTGCGTGTCCTCCAGCGTCTGCACTGCTATGAACGGAGATTTGGGTTTCTCATCCTGAAACACACTGTAATGAAGCATCAGAATTCATTCAAGCTCAACGACCTTTTTTTCAACAAAAGTTTGACAAACCTTTGGTTGAGAAGCACTGGCGACTCATCCAGAGATGGCACCCCTCGTTCTATCCCCTTCTGAGGGGTGCTGCTGACTACTGCCCTCTGGCCCGGACCAGCTGTTGACTCTGGAGTGTTTTCACTGGCTTTGCTCATACGAGCTCCATTACACTGCTGCGCCAGAGCCTGCACGTCCTCACCCAGGTCCTCCATCCCCACATTTAGCTCCTCCAGTTTCTGAATCGACCTGCATAGATGGACTATTAGATGTAGCATAAAATATTCAAGAAAAGCAATATATAATGTAAAATCTTTAATAAATGCCATACAAATAATATGCTTTTAAAACACATCCCCATTATCAATCAATGGAAGACCTGTTGAGGAACTTCTGGGTGAGGCTGTGGGGTGCTGCATCTGAGGGCTGCACACCCCCTTCCAGCAGCATCTGGTGATAGAGCTGTCGCTGCTGCTGTTTCTGCTCCAGATGCTGCTGGACCCGCAGCCGCTGGCGCTGGAACTCCTGCAGATGCTCCTAGGATCGAACACAAATCACACCATCCGTCAAGACACCTGTCTGGTCTGATTCAGCCTCTGGGTTATCGGGGAGTCTCACCTCAGATTTTTCGCCTGAAGCTGTGGCTCCGGCGTCTCTGGCTGGAGACTGAGAGGTTGATCCAGAGCTGCTGATCTTCTCAGTTCGAGCTGGTGCTCTGAAGGTGAGAAAATATAAAACCCCAGACATTCCGTTGTGCTGATGTCATTTATTCATTAGTTGCTTTAGATAAAAGTCACATGATTTAATTACACGGATAAAAATGCTCAATATCTTTTCTCAGCAAATCCCTACCAACATCTATGTCTCCATCATACCACAGACTGCCCAGGAATTGACTAATGCCCCGATCAAAATCTGAGATCCCTCAGGAGACCGAAGACAGAACTTTGACAGAATTTGGACTCTTTTTTTTTCTCTGACAAATCCAGACCTTTATGGGATATAGACCTGGAATTCTATTGATGGGTTGATTATGATATTTTGTGTCTTAACTTGTTAACTACCTTGTGTTGCTGTGCTCAATCTTGCCGTAACAAGAACCTGTCGTTCTCAACTTCACCTTGGTAGCAGAGTTTGGCTGTTCCTAGCCCAGTTTTAAACCTCCTACACAGTTGTTTCTGTTTCGGTTCATGACTGGGTTTTGATTAAAGAGAGTGTTGATCATTAGCACTTTTTTTGTTTAAGTGCACCCATAAGAATCGACGGTGATTTGAAGGCAAAATGTAGTGTTATTGAAATAAATAATCATAACCTATTATAGAAGACTCTGGTTGCAAGGGTTAAAAAGGTATAACTGAAAATGCGGCTTTATTTAGCTTTAAACACTGAAGATGCTAACAGCTGACAAATCTGCTTTGATGAAATAGAGAAAGATGTGAGGGAGAGGAAAGTGAGGGGATTCAAAGAGCCAAGTGGTTGTGAAGTAACTTCCTGTTCTTTCTTTTTTCTATTACAGTAGTAACATCAAATATTGCTTTGCTTTGGATGTTTTTTGTTCACTCACTTTGCATTTTGTAAATTTACAAAAATAAACTTTTTTATTTATATTTATGAAAGCATTCTTTGTTTACAGCTAACTGTATTATTATTATTATTTTAATCTAATGCAATATAAACAGTGCACTTTTCCTTTAAAGTGTACTGACTTGCACTGTAAGTTAGCTTTGGTGAGCTCCAGTGCAGCTGATAGGGTTAATTTCAGTTGATCTGCTGTAATTAGATTACAAGTGTTAATCTTTACCCCATATGTTTAATTTCACTGCTTCACAGCAACACATCAGACTTCTTTCTTATAGAGATAGAGCTCCACACCGGTGTGCTTATAATGTTTATAAGGTGTGTAAACATTTATAATTAACCCTTAGAAATTCAGAGCCTTTTTCATCATTTTTTTTTTACTTTACAATTCTTTGTGGCAATACATGAAATCTTTTTAAGTATAACCCCAGCTTCTTTTTTTCTTTTTAATTACTCTATAGAATAATTAACCAACAAACCCTGAAATTGTACAAAAATACAATACAGTATTAAATTTGGTCATGTTTTCACTGCAAAAAAGTTACAAAAATGAACCTCCAAGCATTTTTTGTGCCCAAACATTGAAAAACACAAGCCATATCACAGACCTTGTACACACTTTAAGTGTAAATAAGAATATATTTCACTTAAATCAAGACCTCAAGCCCACCTGTCTGGTGTTTCACCAAACACACTGCTCTCCGTTGCATGTTTGCTTCCATTAGCTCCTGAAGGGTATCCGAAGTTAGCAAAGGACTGCGACATGGCTGTTGCTTTCACATCCACGTCTGTGTTCCTCTTCTCTCGTCCTACCAAACCATGTGACAGCCCGTCCAGAGCAGGATTGAGCGACCGGGACATGTACGTATCTGCCGATTGGGGTCTTCTCAAGGGTGAGGATGGACAGGGTGAGAGTTTTGAAAGGAGGGGTGTGAGGAGATCTGCATGCCCCGTACGGGGTGGTTTGACCAGCCGGTCCACATGAATATTAAGGGTTTTCTGCTCAAAGGCGCAAGAGAAAACAGAAGGTGAAAGATTCTGCAGCCAGGAAAGCAAGCTCAGGTCAAGATCTTCGCACCCATTTCCAGACAGAAGGTCAACGGCGAGGAGAACTTCCTCCTCCCGTATCTGCTCCCCTGTAGCTTTGCTCTGGCAGAAGTCCACGCAGGATTCGTACAGGATCCCTTTGATGAGAAGTGAGAAGAGCCGGTCACCGCTGGCTCGGAAACCTGCTTCGCTCAGCTTGCGGTCGGCGGGGATAAATGGAGCGAGCAGGGCGCAGGCCTCTTCAAAGCAGTGCACTCGGGCTGTGCTGGGGTTCCAGGTTCGGAATTCAGCATGGTGGGTAAGACGTGGGAGAGTGAGCAGGAGGCAGAGCTTACTGTAGTCCTCTTTAGTCGGGCAGAACTTCTCCAGGGTGTGCAGGGACTTCACGGCCTCCTGCATACTCAGCTCCAGCTGCAGAGAGACAATGCCATCGGTTTATTAATCTTAACACTGCGGTGCGTTCATAGACGCTGGCTGAACACATTAAAGAAAGCCATTAAAACAAGATTTAAACTACTGCACTCAAAAAAACCTTCCACACCAGAGCTGCTGATTGAGCAGTACGTGTGTTCACACTCGTATTTTACAGCTATTTAAGCGAATGTAGAAACCAGAGGAAAAAAAAAAACATAATGTGATACTTCTTGCATGAAAAGTACAAAAGATTCACATGCAACAATGTAAACATCAACTTCCTTCAGGTAATAATGGAGTAATGCATTCCAACTCCACTTATCACCTATTTAAGAATGAAAGACAAGCTCTGGTGGGAAGAAACCCAGAAATAGTGTAAAGAAAATCAAGAAAAAGGACGTCTTAGCGTTGTGTAAGATCCGATTTCAATGCTGTAGGAATGTGTTGTAGTCAGAGTCATTATGTCTGACCAATAATGTAATATATTTATTATTTAACATTACTTTCTGTACTGCTGATATACCAGCTCAGTTTACTTTCAGCACAATTTTCAACATAAATGATTAAATATCTTGGCAGTAGTTCCAGGTTTGTCAACCCCATGTTTGTTTACCTCTACTTCTCGAAAAAAAAAAAATGTGTGAAATTCGCAAAATGGAATGGTTACTAATTTTTGGTTGCTATGGAGGAGTCAGTGACATCATACAAAGTGACATATGCCAATATGATTCTAATATATACCCTATATATAGAATATAAATATAAACTGGAATAAAAACCATCCCCTGAGTCTCTATGATTTTCCTTAGCTGAGATAGAGATATGCCAAAATGATTGCTATGATAAAGTAAGGTTCAGTAACATAATATAACAACACCTTTTTAAACAAAACGTATTTAAACAAAATCTTTATCACGTACCAAAGCTGAGATGGAGTTCGGAAAATGTTGTTGCTAGGAAGCCGTCAGTGATGTCATAAAAAATTGTTACTATTACTAACAAAGATTCTCTATGGTTTTTGCCATTTCCTAGTTATTTTCAATATAAGTCAATAGTAAATATTTAAAGGAGAAATCATTATTATTAGAAATCAATGAATGAAATAAATAAAATAAAAATGAAAAAAAAAATCAAATGAAAGGCAATATTATGTATTTTAAGAAATAAACACATTTAAGCAGTTCTTGTTTTCCCTAGAGTGCTGCTACCTCAATACTCTACTGAATAAACCACAGGAAAGGTCTTTCTGGTTTCAAATATAATCTAAAGAATGTAAGAAGTTGAACCTAGTTGTTTTATATTTAGCTTATCACACAGAAACACTCACATTCTCTGCATCGTCTGAAGCAGACATGGCATTGTTCACGCACAGAGCTTCCAGAAACTTCTGTTTTAGGATTATATAACGAAACCTGAAAGAGTAAAACCTTGAATCACCATGAAATCTCCCATGAGCAGTTAAAAAAACCATTTCAAATCAGCATCTCTCACCTCTTTCTGTCAAATTTATCCAAACACTCCAACGGCTGGATGAACTGCAAAACCTCCTCCCATTCCCCGTCCAGAATAAGCTGCCTGAGCAAAAAAAGAAGACCACAGGAGCTAATTTACACAAAAACATTAAAGGGAAGAAAACGTAATGGAAGTAATTAAGTGATATATTAAACGTACCATTTATATCTAATCTAACCCAATCACCCTAAATAAAAACAGACCTGAAAGTGCTCTGACTCTCAGGGCCTGGAAGATAGAAAGCCACCTACTCTGTCACTACAGACAACTGATGTTCTCCTGTGCTGACCTGAGGAAGAGCATATCATCGGAATACAGCCCGTTGATGATGCCGCTCTCCTTTTCCAAAGCTAGCATGCTGATATGCAGCTTTCTAGAGTTCAGGAAGTCCAGGACCAGCTTGATGATCTCCGCTTCCTTGATGTTTATGATCTCCTCTGCTGTCATGGTGCCTAATCCTGGAGAGAGCCAGAGAGACCCAAAAATAAATATAACAGCCTTTAAATAAAACACTCAACAGCAAGAAGGGGAGGGGGCAAAAACAAAGGAATCAAAATGTAGTTACCTACCCCACTAATTTATTAATTATTAAAGGATTTATTTAAAGGTGCAGGATGTAAGTTTTCACCACTAGAGGTCAGACTTCTGGAGGGAGCTGATGGTTTGAGTCAGCCTTAAAGGACCATGAGCCCCGTCTGTTTCTGGACTCATCTGCCCGAGATCATTTAAAAAAAAAATAAAATAAATGCGAGAGTAGGTGGGGTGTGGCTTGGCATGGCTTTCAATAACAAATATCAAAGATAAGTGCTTCATAAATGCCGATAAAATGCACACATAACTGAAGTAGGCTAGAAGTCCTACCCATTTGTATCGGCAAAACAAACATAAACTGGACTGATTTGCAACGTCCAGGTCCACCATTCTCTAGTCCCCATAGCTTTCTCAAGGAAAACCATTGCTACAAATCCCTAATTTCAATTTGTCGGTTGTTGGTGACCAACCAACTGCTCAAAAAGTTCACCATGGGGAAAGCCATGCATCACCTCAGCACCTGAACAATTTCTTTTCAATCAGGAAGTCAGGGAATCACAAACAAAAGATATAAATGACAGATTTACCAACAATTAAAAGTAACAGAAAAACAATTTGTCCTAAACAATGTTCAACGCCTGTAAATCTCTGAAAATATCAAATTGTTTATATTATTGTGAATTGTGGCCCAAAACATTATTTGTGAGATTTTTGGTGCAAAACCTGGTGCAAATTACAAGAAGCATGCTATCTCTAGGTGTCAAATACTTATTTCTCTCACATTTTTTGTTGTTGCTCTGTCTATGATACAAAACATTCAATTTATGGACCAAATAGTTATTTGACAAAATTTTCTCTTAATTTTTTTTTGCATGTTGTTCAGGGTTATAAATAATTGGAAACTTTGAAATAATGTATGCACACAATAGTTAAATAACTCATCGTTTACTACTATTACTACTCTTTGGGATTTGTTTATCAGACACATGCTATTAAAAAACACCTATAAGCTCATCTTGAACCACTCCATCAAGACGAATGTTGTGAAATATAGATTTAAATGGTTGTTCCATACGGACTGAGATGATGCGTCAGCGAATACAGGCTTGCGTTCTTTCAGAGTGCCGCATGTCACCTAGAGCTAGAGCACTATTTCCAGACCTGTGTCACCGCAAATGTGCCAAATCACCGAACATTCTCCGAAATAAACAGCATGTCTGCCCCCGCAGCGACGCATTAACCCCCCTCAGCGTGATTACTGAGCACATTCTACGTTTTTAGGTTACCTTGTGTTGTTTTGGAGCGAACCAAGCGTTCCTCCTCCGACGCTCGAGTTGTGTTATCACGAGGCGTTGATGTACACACCCTCCGTCCGCCGCGGGTCTCTCTCTCTCGGTTAACGGCGGTGACAATAACCGGTGAAGACGCCGACACAAGCTGGTCCTAACGGGCACACCCCCAGTGAACGCGGATAATTGGCTGCTGCAGGTCTCTCATAAATAAGTTAAGGAAAATTAATATTTAAAAATGTAAAACGTATTTAATGCCCATAAACAGGATGGTGTTATGTTTATAAATATTATGATCAATAAAATAATCTTTCCTGAAGGGAATGCTTCGAGAACTGGGAGCTGACGCTGCTGCTGTTGCATAATAGATGTTTCTTCAATAATTATTCTTTTAAAAGTCTGAGAACACAAAGAAGTAGAGATGGAGCAGGTTAATGCCTGGTTTACGTCTTCAGCAAAGGGATTTAGTTGCTTGAGTATTCTGGCTCTGCATGTAGAATTCTGTTTTCTCTTCAGGTTGACCATGAAAACAATTTTGAATACATACTTTGTATTTATAATTAATAATGAACAATCTATGGACTAATAATGTATATCGTCATTTAATAAAGATGCAAACAGTAGATCTTTTAATTAGCTTTATTAGATTGCATTTCATAGTGATTAGAATGCAAACCAATAAACATTAGCAACAGCATTTTCATAAAACGTCTGACATTTATGGGATAATAAATCCTGTGCATTTAAAACATGTACAGCACAAAGAACACATATATGATCAATATCTAATCTTCGTTTACTTTCGCCTGTTTTAGCGAATCAACCGTTTCCACCTAACTCTGTCCTCATTATCCTCTACTCTTGCACCAACTACCTTCATGTCCCCTTTCAGCACATCCATATATCTCGTCTTTGCCCTTCCTCTTGACCTCATGGCAGCTCCATATCCAACATCCTTCTACCAATAAAACCACTATCCCTCCTTAGCCTAAACCATCTCAATCTGGCCTCTCTGGATTTGTCTCCAAAACAACCAACCTGAGCTGTCCCTCTGATGTGCTCCTTCCTAATCTTGTCCATCCTCGTCACTCCTAAACTGAACCTCAACATCCTCATCTCTGCCTCTTGTCTTTTCCCTCACTGCTACACTCTCTAACCCATACTTCTTAGCTGGTCTCACTACTGTTCTGTACAACTAAACCATAACACACATAACAGCATCTTCAAAAGGCAGTGACAATGTCAATCGTAGCAAATGGATATTTTGTTGTTCATCTCAAGCGTCCTAGAACCAAAAGGTTTGTGGTTTGATTCCCACCAGGTTCATTCTGCCATTTATTCTCTATTAATGTATTGATTAAAGTGGCATCCCACCTCTTTAAAAAACTAATTGTCATGGGGATTACTTCATTTTAAATCTTACTATTACCAGTAAGATATAAACTATCAAAGCCTGCTTTTCAAGTCAATTCATTTAAGAAACCTCCAGAAACCATGCTAAAACTAATTGTTTTTACTTTACTACCGTGAAACAAAATTGTACAAATTTGCCAGTTATACCAAAAGTAATAGCACATCATTCTCTTAAAAGCTGCATGACATTTGACAGGAAAAGGTTCCACACTTGCACTAAGTGGCCACTAGATGACACTATACATCCATGATTAAATCCAGCTGTAAACCTCTATATAGGTTCTATTTTATATAGATGATATAAAATTGATTTGAAAGAATTCAAAATCACCAAAGCACTGAAAAATGTACTGTTGTATTCCTTAACAGCCGTACTAAAATGGACAACATTACAGGGAAAAAAAACCTCAAAATGAATTGTTTTTTAGGCACGTGTAACTTTCTCTTAATTGCAGATGGTTCACAAATCGTCAGATCATTGTTTTTTGGTTAGCAGATGGCTACTGGGATCTCGTTAGCCATGGGCCCTTTAATTGCCTTCCCTCTATTAGTTTGTTGATCACACTTGTTCATATATTTTCTTTTAGTTCTAGCCTGTCAAGTACTGGATATAATTAGTTGATTAAACTCTGAAGATGTTCACAGTGTTGAATCTTCTTTGAAGAATCTCCTTGAGTCCTGTTGGTGCTTGTTTTCCTGTTATCAGTACCTTCAGCATTCGACTGAAATTGGCTTCTTCCTGTTAACTTCTTTGCCCTCCCCTCAATAAAATATCCAAATATCTAACTATATATAGAGCTCAAAGCTGAAGCATATTTGAAGCTCCCCTTCTGAGACATCCACACCTCTAGTGAACCAGTCAATCATGGTGACCCTGTTTGGAAAAGATGGGGTTAAACAGACTTCTAACTAGGTCAGATGTTTTCTGGCTCAGCAATCACCCCACTTCCCTCTTGAATTAAAGTCACTTTAAAACATCACCATGAGGCACTCTCTATTACTTGTATTTACTTTTTTAAAACATTCCACTAGCTTTGCTTGAATTGTTTATTATTATTATTGTTGGATTTTCATTACCATCACCTTTATTATACGTTATCCTTAATATGTATACAATCTTACACGAGAATTCACCAGCATGCTAGTTTTACCTCGATTGTGATTAATTCTGTGGCTCACTCTACTTTCCAGCATTCAAACAAGAAACTTCAATCACTCAAGATTACTCATAATCAAAACAAAAAAAAAGTTTTGTGTTGAACATTGACAAACCAAGATTTTCAATGGAATCCAAGCCTCAAAAGCATCACGAAAATTCTCACAACAGAAAAGTACAGGACCAATTTCACTAATAATCCTTTACATTAGTACATTATCATGAAAATTATTTTTTGTAAAGTTTTTACACGTTTTACAAACACCACACCAAATAGATTAAATTGTTTTATTCTGTGGATCTAAATGAAAAAAAGAGCTTGTTGATTCCTTCCCCTGAAGCATCCCAAAAATAGTATATGCGAGCAGTAATACAGGGCCAAACGTCAAGTTCAAACATAAACAGGCTTATTAGTCTAACAGGGAAATGAATGATTTGAAGCTAAATTGAATTAGGAAAAAAAACCTATATCCCCTGACCCCCAGGGGGCACTGTGCTGAAACTCTGTTGGCAACTTCTGATCATGGTTATTATAACATCCACCAAGTTTGGTCCTGATACACTAAAGCATCACTATAAATATTGAGTTCCACGTCATAATTGTAACACTTTGTTGCATCAACGGTATTTCCATAACTTTTAGTGAAAATGGTCTGGAACAAGTTTTGTGAAAATTTGGAAGGTTATCCAATAGGAGTATACAAAAGTACATTTTTAAGGGAATTCAAAATGGCTGGTAAATAGCATAATTTACAGTGTCATCATATAGTAACGTTAGTACAGCGTATTTGATTTTGAGTTAGAGGGTCCAGATTGGGTCAGATTACTCAAAATGGCCAACTCCATCAGTGTGCCAAATTTCATAACATTCTCAAAAAACAAAGAAGAAACAATAGGTGCCTGCACAGCTTTGCTGGCCCCTAAAATAGTACAAAAATAGTAGAAGGGTACAATTCAACAGAGGGTATGGAGCACTATTGGCATCATAATTTTGTTACAATAAAAGAATTCTACAGTACAAATGGAAGTAGTATGAAACAGATTTTATTGAATATAACTGTACAGTTTACAAAGGGATTTGAGAATAATTCAACCAAGAAACAGAAATCCTACATATTAAATATCTCTCCAATCTCAACATTATTTTTGTACATTTAATTCTCACAGTCTATGTCCTACTTGATCTGTATAGGCATCATACTTCCTCAGTGGTTTGATGTTATCAATCTTTTTAGAGGTTGCTGTGTGGCAGATACCCATCGGATTCTGTCTGTACCTCCAGCAGTTTGACGCTTCCTTTGGCCTGGTGTTCTCATAAACAATCTCTTCAACAAAACGAGAGATGCAAACACATTTACATCAGACTGGCTGCACAAAACTGTTCCAGCTTAACCACAGACACAAAGAAAGCAGATCTTTTTCGATCGTCTCTGTGCTCTAAACCACACGACACCCACACTCATCCACAGAGACAGGAAGTGATGACCTCCAACAAAGACTCAGCAGGGGTCTGTTTCATGCTTCATTGTGACTACAGAGAAAACACTCATGACATGTGCTTTGGTCTCTTCAGTGTTGGATTTGAAAGCATAAAAAGGCTATTGCTTAAAAACCATACAGTTAAACATGTTAAACCTCAAACAAAACTCTGTCTATGAACACCAGGGACAAAATTGTAGACCTGCACAAAATGAGAATCGACTAAAATATGGCTTTTATTTTAGAATAGGCCAAAATAGAATGAAAATGTTGTATTAGATGCAAAATTGAGTCAATAGATAAAAAAGTACCTTCAGTTTTTCGTGTTAAGATGCTGACGATTACAATAGACACGACTAGAATGATGCATCCAATGGCTAACCCTAGCCAGATCCACCACTGATTCAAGAAGGGGGAAACTGATGGAGGAGAGACTGTAGCAGCTGGAACTAACAAGAAGACAATGATAAACAGGCAAAAATAAAAGTAAGAAAAAGGGAAAGAATTTTACATTATTTACTAGAGTTATAATGACTTGCAAAAGTAAACATATTGTTATTTGTCTTTCGCTTCTGACAAAAAAAAAACTAAATACATCTAAATGCTCCTAGACTCCTCTAGCTATAGCCAAGATATCCAAACTGGTTTAACTCTGGTTGCTATATCCTTTCAGACTGGCACCACTAAAGGAATTAAGCAAAATTTTAGCATGTGGTGAAACTTAGGAAAACTATAACTCCAAATAAGAACCTCATAGAAACATCAAACAGACTAAACATTAAAACATACCAACCACTGTGCACAATTATTTGAACCCCGGGCTCTAGAAGTGGTTAAATATTTACCATTGACATATTCCCTATTGAAAATAAATGGGAAAAGGCAACAAAAAGGTCTTCAAGATGAACCCTCATAGAACAATGGGGGGTTGTTTATTCATTCCTTAATTTTCTAACCCGCTTATTGGGGTCACGGGGATCTGCCAGCACACATTGGGCGAGAGACGGGGTACACCCTGGACAGGTCACCAATCCATCGCAGGGCAACATTCACTCACACATTCACACCTAAGGGGAATTTAGATTATTCAATTAACCTAACCGCATGTTTTTGGGATTGTGGTGGAAACCGGAGTACCCGGAGGAATCCCACGCAAGCACAGGGAGAACTTGCAAACCCCTTCCAGGAAGGTTACCAGCGAGCCTCGAACTGGCAACTTTTTAACTGCAAGGCCATAATGCTACCCACTGAGCCACTGTGCAGCCCAGCGGGGTTGTTTATGCTAATAAAAATTAGATTTTTTATTAAAAAAATTTATAAGCCACTGATGGCTCCCTACCAACCAAACTGTTTAGCCTAGCAACCACACATTCTAAATTCCATCTCAGCTTTGGTAGGTGAAAAAGATACGGGGGTTAGGTTATAAAACTGTTATTGACAAATTCAAAAACAGATTATATCATCTTACTGACCCCTCCATAGCAACCTGACTTTACCATAGCAATCATTTTGGATAATCACTATCTCAGCTAAGGAAAATCCTAGAGATGTGGGTTCTTGATGTAACAAATGGTCTAATCGGATTCAATGATCTATGCTAAGCTATGCTAAATGTAGTAAATGTAAAAATGGTAAAAGAATGAATGGTTGGAGATATTATATTTACCAGGGACTGAACATGTTGTGGCAGGATAATCCGTGCTTGGATTTGGAGTCTGAGACAGGGTGCTGTTGGCTTCTGAGGAAGTTTTGAAAAAGGTGAACCTCTTTTAAATGACAGAAATAGCTAAAATTATCTAAATTCTTGTTCACAACATAGTTTAAATACATTTTTATAGATTAATAGAACATGAGATAACGCAAACTTACCAACCATCACTTGTATTCCATTGCATGTTTTCTTAAGGATAGGAATATTCTGTGTCACCATGCAGTAGTACCATCCACTCTCATTGGTCCTGATTGAAGGAATCTGGTGTAATGACCCTGAGCGATTATGTTCGTTTCTAAAGTACTTGTCCCCGTCTATCTTGTTAGTTAGAGAGTTACAGTTTTTTTGCAGAGTCTTGTCGTAGAACCAGCTCACTTTATAATTTTTGGGTGGTTTAAAGGAACAGTTCATGGTGACTGAACTTCCTTCACAAACTTTCTTGTTTGTAATTAATTCCACATGGACGTCTTCATCCTCTTGCATTGAGTAGCACATCAAAAAACCTGATGTTAGGAAGAAAATAGAAAATAAATAACCGGAAAGCTCCGTCTTTCTGGAAGCATCTGAATATCATTTTTACTTGTCAATTTTACATTTTAAACTTGACAAAGTTAGGCTTTTAAATAAATGTTTTTACAATTCTTTAGTCACATGAAATTTGACATTGTGTTTGCATGTTGTACATAATAGATTGATAGGCTACATCATAATTTAAGAGGACACTGTTATTAGATAAAATATTATTAACTTTTGTGGGTCATTTTTTAAACCCATTAACAATCTATAGCTGTGGCGGATGCTCAAGGGCACAAGGGTGCAAACCCAATGCTCCTTGACCTAAACATGAAGAAATATGTGATATAAAATAAACTTGTATTGAAAATAAATGAAAATACTTTTTAAAAATAAAATTTATAGATGAGATCAAAAACTAAGTTATATAAGACATGCAGAAGATTGAAAACAAAGAAAATTTACATTAAATCAAAACTGCAAATCAACTACAGAGATAAAAATTTATCATGAAGTCTGATTTTTCCTTATTACGAAACATTTATTTAAATTTTTTTTATTATCAATATTAACTGTTATTGTCCAGTCCTGTGGTCTAGCGGACAATGTGCTAGATTTTGGGATTAAATTTGGTCCCAAAGTGTCACCTTTTCAAATATATCAACACATATTTTAAAGACGCTTCAATTTGGAAAAGTGTCTTACCTGTGGCTCTGAGAAGCAGGAAGCCAATGAACAGTCGATCCATGGCTCAGTTCAGCTAAAAAGAGTCTTAGATAAAAAAAACCAAATACAGTTCAACAGGAAGTAAGAAAATAAACTGTATTTCAAAAGGAATAGAGCACCTGGAATGCAGAACAGAGAGCGCGTGAAGCTTTTCTGTCTCGTGCTGGTTGTTCCTGTGTGGTCACGGAGATGAACAGAGATGATTATTGATGGCTTATGAGAAGAACTGTTGTCATCTTCCTGTTCGTGCACCAGAATCAGCTCAAAAGATTCACAGCTGGAAAGATTATATGATTGTCTGAAAATGTGTGAAAGTGGCAAGATGTGAAATCAGGTCAGCCACATCATGAACTAAAAAACACGAGAAGATGCAGCTAGAAACACACTTTCGACATGTTACTTACAAAGGCTCACAATGCAAACATTGCTTAGAACATCCTTGAGCTGTGTTCAAATGGCACTTTTTGGATGCATTCGAATTTTCACCATGTGAACCACATTTGTTTCATAACCTCATTTTTTCACAAAAATGACCAATATGCATTTTTCCTTTATAATTTGCAGCCAAAGGTTTCTGATCTTCAGAGATGTTTTAGATCAACTCGATTTATTCAACTCTTTTAGGTTTTATATTAATGTTTAAACATATATAGAATGTAATATTGATTTGTACTTTGATTACAATATTTTGTTAATTTTTATCAAAATCCATCATCAGGTGCGTGCACCAGTCCAACCAAACGAAGCCTGTCGAAGCCGGGTGTCTTTTTTTTTTTGAGCTTTGTATAAATGTGTAAGAAAGATATCTATCCTCCCTCATCTATCTTATTTATCACGGATGCTTGATTGATTGACATAAATTACACGATTACTTTTGTAACAAATGGGTATTTCGTTTGTGCTTTTTTGTTGAGAACTTTAGTTTTAAAAGCCATGTCTCACAGAATAAATAAATCAAAAGAAAACTCTTTGAAGGATTTGACATGCTGAGGAGGCAATGGGCTGAGGTTTTGATATAAAGTATGAAGCGAAGCCTAAACCACTCTTAGAATCAAACAGAACGTAATAACGAAACAGAAAATAAAGTGGTTATTGTAAAAGGCGTCAAGTCATAAACTCTACGTCTCGGAGCAGAAATTGGTCACAATGAAGGGTCATTTCCTTTGATTTGTGCCAGAACATCTATCACATACTGGTAGACAGGAGGCTGAGTGATGTAATTAAGTGGTTTAAAGGGGCAATTATTTGGAGGCAGTGAGCAAACTTAGCTGGGAGTCAACAAAATGATCTGGGATGCCAGGAGTACTCTTCGCTCCCCATTCCTTTGCCTCTCTGCGGTGTGCTCCTCAGCTCCCTGGAATGGGTCTGGATGCACCATCAGCGCACTGCAGTCAGAGTACAGAGCTGACAATTCGATGATGGTACTTGCACAGAATTGTCTGGAGGATGTGCTCCAGGAGAACAGAGTCATCACTTCCTGTGGTCCTCCACGATGCCAGACCAGCTTCTAGGTTGCCAGATTCTGCGTCTGTGGTGCCTACTCCAGTTCTAGAGGTACCTGCTCCTATGGCACCTGTTCCAGTGGTGAGGAGCTGCAGAGTACAGGGCTGGCGATTCTGGGATGGTGCGGGCAAAGAATCGTCTGGATGAGGTGCTCAGGAGAGTAGCAGCAGCTCTTTCTGTGGTCCTCTGCTATGGTACCTGTTACTGGCGGAGCTAGCTACATTGGAAAAAAAACATCCACCGACCCACCATGTGATCGATCACCCCCCTGGATGCGCTGGGAGGAGAGGTCGAAAAGTGGGGTCCAAGTCCGGGAGAGCTGTCGGTGAAGGTGTTGCCTTTTGCCAACAGGTCCAAGGCTCCCTATGAGCTTGCCACAATGTCCTGCAGCCTCAATATCACCTCCAACCTCAGGCTCAATGACACCCCCACAACCCTAGGCCCCCCTCCTCTGCCTTGGCCTCCTCCTAGAGGATCGTCAAGTCCCCTCCCTGGAGCCCACAAAGAGACTCTTTGCTCTAGCTGCTACACCCAGAGAGTTCCCTCTCCTCCTGTGCCGCAAAACCCTCCCGCTTTGGTTGGAATATTTCTGTTCCTTTTGTTTCCACCTGTTCATGTCCCAGAAACTCCTGTGCCCCGTGTTTCCAGTACTTTGTTTCATACACTATAAGTATAAAATACAGTAATACATAGCAAACGGCAATGGACTTATCAGTAATGGTTTTCAAGGTGGTTCAAATCCTTAAAAAAAAAAACATTTATCCTGCACCACAGTGTAAATAAACCTAAAAATAAAAAAAACTGCACAATTTTTTTGTTTTATTCAAACTTTAATTTAAAATACATATCACTATCCTCATATGCAGTACACAAACTAAAAGCAGACTTAAATAATCACATAGTTAAATATCAGCTGAGTTAAAGCGGCTTTCGCCCTTCAAGACATCACACACCAATCCTTGAATTTGAGAGAAAAGACAACAAATATGCCACAATCTTGAAATTCCTTGAAACAGGAACAAATAGCATCTTTTCTTAAAAAGATCCTAATAGTAAACACTGACCTTTGCTTTCATGGATGATCAAACTGCACCATGGCTTGAGTCAGTTCATTTGTAAACGCTATAAATTAACGATTCAGGAGACATCGAGGTGAACGATCGCAGTGCACTGAGAGAAACTGAGTGAATATGGCAGAAGAATGTACAGTGAAAATACAGATCTGTGCAAATCCACGTATTGTTCCATAATAATCATCTTGAAAACGGTAAAGGAAAGCATTGACCATGTTATAAACGCTTCAATTCTTTCTTTGGTGAAGTATTTAACAATATGTATGTGCAGAAATTAAATGTTCCCTGCTTCTTTTATATTCCACTTTTAAAAAGTAATAAATAATGACATATTTGGAAGAAAAAAAATGAGTAGTATTACAGTTTAAAGGTTGTGCAAACGAGATGGTTTTCACTCATGCTTATCGTCGTCATATTAAGATGTTTTCGGCATACAAAAGAAACATATTTTTACTAGCGATGAGAAGAGTGAATGTTTATGTTTATGCACTTGGTAAAACCATTTACAAGGTGTATATATTGTAATATGTGATCAAAACATTGATCAACCTAAATAAAATTAATCTAATTATCCCCGGAGCAGTTACACATGGATGCTCGTATAGGGCTGCTAAAAAGCTACTGTGAGAACAGCTGAGGCTAGTTAGCATTTTGACTCACTGTCTACCAAAATAAGTTCCCAAAATGTATTTAAAAAGCACTATGCACAGGAAGGAGTTATTAAAGTTTCAAGCTTGATGTGTGGCAACTCAAACCTTCAGCTCCCACAACAGATTTTATATGGGATTTAAGTCTGAAAAAAGGCTAATTGTAATGCACTTTCTTAGGAGCCACTCGTTTGACACTCTGGCCATGTGTTTGTGTTACTGTCATTCAGAAATACCCATCCCTACCAACAAATCTCACACATTATTTGCGGTCACTGTTCATTGTTCCATTTTTAAGTTGATTAACAGGCAAGTACATGAGTTATCTTGAAAAAAGGTATGCAACCAATTGTTTTCTTGATAACTACGGCCCCGGCTTGTTTGGGACCATTTGACAGATATTCTTGTGGAATTTTGAGCAGGTTCCTAATGATTTTTATGATGAGCGGATATTAAGAGGAGTGTCTTGTAACCCATTATTGTGCTGTGTATGGCTTCTCCCTGACAACACCTATGTAGTCTTGTGTATGGGGATTTGGAATCTAATGGGTTGACAGGTATCTTTTATACAGGGCATCAGAGGAAAACCCCTACTGATAAATTTATGGATGGTTCATTTTAATGGTGAGCAAAATCAAATTCAAAATGAGCCAAAGCGCCAAATGTGTATTAAATAAAGGTTGTGATATGAATTTTTAAAAGGGAATCATGAGTGAAAACATTCTGGTGTGCGCAGGGCTTTAAAGGTGAACTGAGGTGAACTGAAGATGCTACAGCACAACATTAGAAGTCTTACATTCGATCAAGATTACAACACAAATGAAGAACTCAAGTGATGCTGAGGTCACTAATGCGAATGTTCTATAACTCATCTTTGGGATTTATATGCTGCTGTCTGTGCTGTTCATCCAGAGCCTGGAGAACGTCATCTGCTTGGAGACGCTCCTGAAAAAAACAATACAGAAAAGCACACTTCATTCACACACAGAATCATTTGGTTCTTATCAATTCTTATAAACATTCTTTTATCTTCTCTCTTTTGTGAAATCACTCAAGAAATAAAACTACAATGTGCAAATTTGCTGTCCTATCAATAAAAAGCATACACTAATGTCTATATCCCTGTCAACAAATGTTCACTCCTAGGAAAAAATGTCCAAATTATTGCCCAAAATGTAAATATGTTATAAGGCTACCATTACTTTTCAGCATCCCCTTCACTAGAGCTTCGGCATCACTGAGCTGCTCAGAGAACAGGTTTGGGGGTATGTTTGGTTAACCCATTCCCTTCACACCTTCATCTTCATTTGTGGTCTTTGTCAGTCTCTGAAAGGAGGGGCTCATGCTCTGCTTCACTATGTTACTGTACCACGGCCCCAAACTATGACCCTCCCACCCCATGCTTGATCATAGGCAGGGCACATGTGTCTTTGTACCCCTCAACTGGTTTCCTCCACACACACTGTTCACAATTTAAACCAAACACATTTATTTTGGTTTAATCGGAACAAAAGACATGTTTCTTCCGATTGTCTTCAGAATGCGGTTTGTGGGCATTCTTGAGCATCATCTTCAGTAGAGGCTCCCATCTGGCACAACAACCATGCAGACCTATTTGAATTTCTTTGCCATGAGACCAGTATGAGGCCTTCAATTGACCAGTATGAGAGAGCGAGAGCAATAATTTCCAGAGCTCTCCTTTCTCACCTGAGAGTATGCGGCAATGAGTTACACAATACCAGGAAGGCAAAATGGCAAATGTGGACATTTCCTCTGTACTCACTTTTGTTCCCAGGGGTTTTCTTGGGACAGCAAAGTTGCACAAGCTGAACTTAAGCTGATTGTAGTTTAATTTTCACTTTTTATTGTGTGTGGAAATTGTGTGTGGTAATTACTTGTGAAAAACAAATTTTGCTTTATGGTCATGTGACCTCTGTACCATTTAGAGTAGGGTTACCAATACTGTAATGAAGTTGGCCATGCACTTTCGCTGAAATTTAAAGGTAAAAGGCCACACTGAATCTTGTAGGGTATCAAGTTAGGCTGCTGTGAGAACAGGAAGTGGTTTGTCGGTTTGCCAGCTCTCTCTGGTGGGTATAACACATCTGTAGAGGTGTGCCTCAGCACTTCAGTTTATTTTAAGAGTGGAAAATTCCACTCTCACACAGATATTTCCCAGTTTTGTGGAGATCATTTGCATCTTTACAAAGAGTAAAGAGGTGTTTACTCACTAGTTCTCTGTATAGAGGGTCTAGAGTGAACCAGATGGCAACAGCACACCTCTGCCCTCTGGTGACAGCTCTAACACCATGTGGATTCTCACCCCCCGAGGAGAAGCCCACCAGACGGCCACAACGGGGTTTAACAGAGGCCTAAAAGACAACACTGTTCAAAGATGAAATCTCTCACAGAGGTGACCTATTCCGGGGATTCTCAGCTTTTACTCCGTACCGTGATTGTCTTGGCATCCATTTCTGTAAAGATGAACTCTCCACCCTCAAAATCACCATTTAGGTACAGCAGCGCGCTACGGGAAATTGAAAATGGAGATAAACATTACTTTAAAAATATAAATAACTATTTTTAGATAAACATCACAGAGATGTCTGAGAGTGTTTGGTCACATGGTCACCCACCTGTAGTCTCTGTAGGTGTATGCAGGTGGCTCTTTCCAGCATTCGTGTGCCTCAGGGTCCAAGAGACAGTTATCAGCATGGATCGGGTGACTCAGGTCATTCCTTTGCTCCTGCTGACCTGTCAAAAATATGAACACAGTAAAAATGAGGAGCAAAAATTATGATTTTAATTGAATTATTTGCTTTACAAAAATGCTCTATGTACTTTGAATACAAATTGCAAACAGCTGTTCGTTAACCATCAGGTGTTTCCACTCATCTAATCAATTCAAAAGCAGGTGTTCATGGTTTCTTTAGAAAGTTGGGAAGGAATCTAAAGAAAAAAAAAGTTGGACGTTCCCAAAGTATGAAATTGTCTTGTTTTGGAGCCTTTATGACTGGGTAAGTTTTTTTAATTGGTTTGCTTACTTGAGGAAGCTGTGGTATAATGTGACTAACTGTGTCATTTTGTTTATGAAAAGCCTAAACCAGTGAGTATTGTTCATTTTCAATGCAACTCCCCTAATATGCCAACCCTACTCTTCCCATGCTTCACTTTTTGGATTAACATAAATACATATTGTTTTACTTTGTTAGCCCTGTATACTAATCCTACATTTTAACAATGCACTGTCGGTAGCTTTAAAAGTGATGAATGAGTCCAGCTCTGGTGGTAGAGTGGGTGGTGAGTTTGTAGACACAACTGTGCAACCCGTGGTCCTCGCTCTTTCATTTCACATGCTGTCTCCCTCCAAGTACACTCCCTAAAAAGTGTTGAGTTTATTTACCAGTTATGGCTGTCCTGCACACAAGGTGCGTGTACGAGAAATGCAGAGTGGAGTTGAGCCTGAAGTACGACTCCACAATGCGCCGGGCCTTTTCACTGACATCATAAAAGAGGCGGGCGCTTTTTAAAGGAACACGTCCCTCATAGCCATACTGAAATAAACAAAGGATAGTTGATTCTTTTTATTTTCAGGTACTCAAGGCTTTAAACGAACAAGGGTCTCACCTTAAACGTTTTCAACACTGTTGCCCCTTCGAATTTCTCGTTCGGTGTATGAGGAGACATTTTTCCCTTGTAGCCATCGCCAGCTACCGAAACACCCTGCCGACATTCAGATATTCACACACTATTAATATTCGTTCTTTGTTCATTACAGTGTTTAAATGGATACACTCACATGTGCAAGGTGTCGGAGCTCCGCACACTCTTCTTCACTTATGACATCATCAAGAACCACCCTCTGACTACCATTTAAGGACAGCGAGTTCATTGTGAGGCGTACATTCTCAAACAACAGAGAGCCACCTGCACACATATACCAATCTAATGATTAGCAAGGAACTCAACAAAAAACTATTTTCATATCTGAAATGGTGTTTTCATGAATAGTTCATAGAAACGCCTTTGACTCAATGAAATATCAAATTTTTGTAAAAATTACAAATAATAATAATACATTTTATTTCAAGTTCATTACAAGGAAATTAAGGTCACTTTACAAAAACAGTGATGGAAACGATGCAGATGATGGAATAGCACAAGAAAAAAAGGAATGACCGTGAGTAACTGAACTGGTGGGTTTGCGTCTGGTTTTAAGAAGTGGAAGGGAGTTAATATTGAAGATATTAGGGGGCAACTGATTGGGATGTGTGACTGAGTTCCCAATGGTACTGAGGTAACAGAAGCGCTCAGGGAGTTGAATGGAAGAAGAGAATCTGAGGGAGTGAGATGGAGTCGTGATATGTACAAGGTCCGATATATAAAAGGGGAGGAGCCAGGTTATGTTTGTACTTAGGAGTACTTCATAATTCTGAAAAAGCTTGATTGGAAGCCAGTGCAACTCTTAAAGAACAGGGTGATGAATTCAGAAGAAGGTGATGTGGCTGCTAAATTTTGAACTAATACAAGTCTTTATTTGTCAGGCTGTACGGTTCCAATTCTGGAGGACTTTTATCCCACTTCAGTGTAGGTATGTGTGTGTCTTATGATCTTTAAAATGTAAAATTACCAACTGTTCAGGAAAAGGACCTGCATCGCTAAACATTTTTGCTACACCTTAATTCGAAATCCATCTTTAATGCTTTGGTTATTGATCATAAATGTAGATTATAACGTTTGTTCATGCCTTTTTGTCTACCTAGCCACACCCACAACCAATCCAACTCTGTGCAGCAGGACATGCTAATTTCTTTTGCATGGAAGAAGAGGCATGAAACAGGTGGAGCTCATGGCGCTTCAAGGAACTTTTTGTTCGGCAAATATACTGCAACTAAAACATTTGGTCTCTGTTATGTGACAAAAGAGTAAAACACAAGAGAAAACCATCTATCAAGGGATCTATGGGCTGGGAATCCAATTGTGCGAGCCTATGTAATGAAAACTAACATTTCTAAACATAACTTATTATGTATTTGAGCGATTACTGAACAGAATCCCAAAATCCTTACCTTCCAGTTGTTCTTGCATGTCTAACACTGTGGTATTTTTCTTTGCAGATATTGGTACGTAATCCATCCAGCCATCAGTTCCAGAGGGAATTCTGAAAAGACAAGACTACTTAGATAGAAATTTATCATTTTGCTAATCGAATCGTTGAGGATTTCTACCTGTTAGCATCTTCTCTGCCACCTGAACTCCTCCAGTAGCTCTGAAAAAAACAAACATTTCAAGCCTGAATCAAAGCTATATTTATCCACAAGAGGGCAGTACAGCCCTAACTACATTAGCAGACCCTCATTGCAGCACCTGTTGTTTCTCTCAGATGTTGCCAGATTTAACCATTTCCTTCACTGCATGGTGTAGTTCCTTTTGTCTTCACTGTAAACTTCCAAAATAATCTCTGAGGTAAATCTAAAAAAATCAGTTTTCTTTGGCCAACATTGGTTGGAGAGGCAGATTTGTATCCAATTTTTTCTTTTGGACATTTGATAATGTAAATAAACAGTAGCAGACTTTGATTCTTTTGTAAAAACCGATTATGTAAAAAAAAAATCTGTTGGTAAACCATAGGTTTTAGGCAAACATCCCTAAAATATATATAACTTTGTATAACTGTTTACAGTAGGGTATGTCGACTCAAATGTTTTGAGAAAATGACCAAGACCTGGTCAAGGATGTCTGGGACAAGATTGTACACAGGGCATGAATGGTACTACAAGGCCATCACCAAGGACCTCGTTGTGACAACAATTGGAGAGATTATATGCAAATGGAAGATAAGAAAATTGAAGTCCATTTCTTAAATGATCCAGAGAATGGTTAGGAATCAAAAGAACTAGTCACCAAAAATAACACTTTCTACTCAAAGGTACATCTTCCAATGAACATCTGAATGGTTTAGAGAAAAACTAGGAGTTGATAAATAAAGAGTAAAATTTGAGCTGTTTGCCATCAATTCAAGGTGCCTTGTTTGGAGGAGGTAGAATGTTATATATGAACACAGAAAAACAAGCTTAGAGGTTGAGGTTTGCGAGCATCAAAATGAAGAAGATTTGACGAAGACCAAATCCCTTCTGAAAAGAATGTTAGCACATCTCATGGGCAACATCTAAAAACAAGACCTTTGTTGTTTGTTCCGTGGGGAAAGACTCAAAATGATTGGATCAAATACTTATTTTTTGTAAATGTTTTCGAAAGCATGTGATGGCTCCATCTGTGAACTTACCCCTTCAGTATAATTTACACCAAGGTTTCTGCTGCCAATGACAAGCAGTTCCAGCTCCTGTTTGTGCCGCCTCAGGTACTTTTCAGCTTCCTGTAATGAATACAAAAATGAATTTTTACTTTTCTGAACACCCACTCGTGAAAGAGAACAGCTCATTGAGACTTGATGAGAGCCATTCCAGGCATTTGAAAACTGGTATGCAAATAAGTGCCCCATAGGTATTAAAACGTTAAATAATATGAGTTTTGGTGAGATAAGATTGGTGCAGCCGATGGCGAAGACTGAGGAAAGTAGGAACGAAGAAGAGAAGGGTGGTGAGCATCATGGATGAGATATTACTGGATAGTGACAGTTCAGCATTTTATTAACATTTTGGTAACAAAATCCTGAGGCAAACAAAGGTAAACTCTTCTTGAGAGAACAAGGAACATTTAAACCAGTGAAATTACAGATATACACGAATAATGAGGTCCATCTGTCATGATGGCAGACCTGCGAGCAACACAATTGCTCCCTTCATTATTTGAGAGTCTTCATTAGTCATTACTGGTACTTTTTAAAAGCAACTGGAGCGAAATTTGTTTCTAAGTGTGGTTGAAACCACATTAAATTATACCCTTTTTAGGAAAGAGTTAAGAATCTGAGGCTTTGGGTTCTCCAAAATAAACAGCTCCACAATTATTTCAAGGAGCTCAGCAGTGTTAGGTGAAACCATTCGAAAAGGCTGCTGTCAGCACAGTGTTGTAAGGTGTAAAAAAAAAGATCAAAATCAGACAAGGTTGCAGTTCAGCTTTATGAAAACACACTACAATTTGATTCAACTTGGTGGTTATGAGCTAATGGATCTTGCATTGACGACACAGTCAAGAGATCTGGATCTTAACTCAATAAAATCGTCTTATAGAGCTAATAGCTTCCAGGTTTTCAACAAAAGGGCTTTAGGGATGCTTGTACATCTCAAATGCAAAGCACATTATTGTATATTCGTAAACGTATGGTTTCATACGCAATGTATCTGGATCTCTTCAATAGTTGCTGTTGGGAATCCAGAAACTCCTCAAAGAAAGCTTAATTTACTTAATTGTACGTCCTGTATTTACATTGACTTGCCAAAGCAAGGTACATTTTGATATTTGATAGTAAGGAATTTTAAACATGACATAATAAGGTTAAACTTTTTTTTTTGCGCTCCTTACCTGCCGAGGTTGGCCATCATGTCCCAACTCCTCCTTGTAATACTCCACATTCTCAGTCATGAACTCTTCGCCTTGGTGGAATAGCAGATAGGTCAGAGCACACTCCAAGGCTTCTTCATACTTCCCCGCTGAATACAAAGAGGAAATCTACCGTTATTAAGCTGTTATTAAGCCACCGGGGCAGGTTCTGGGCTCATTTCTTGAGACTGTTCTTCTGAATGGAATTCTTCTGAGTCATCTTTTTGAGTCAGTTACGTTTTATTACCTACTCAAATTGCATTCCTGGACTGTGAGCATGATGGAAGAAACAGCGCAGTGAACAAAGTACAGACGATCGAGCGCTCTCATACACCCAAATTAATTAACACAGAAAAAAAGAGCAGACTACTAGATTGACCTGAAGGCAAATGTTCAGCCATGACTTTTTCAAAAACGCACAAAGTAATGTTAAAATGCTTATGAAGAGCTCCTTTTCTTTAGAATATATAGTTAAGAATAAACAACAACATTCCCTCACAGTTAGTTTGAAGGAAGTATATGAAATAAACGTCACCAAAACTTTTATGGCACCTTTCAACAGGGAATCTGTTCTGTGCATTATTAACTGGCAAAAGAACATTGGTTCTATGTTTTGATTCTAAACCCCCAAATAATAACAGTTAGTAAAAAAAATGTTTGCTTAAATTTTTTTTTAAATAATTGCCTTAAAAGTTTGTGGAATTGCCACTTTGTGTATATTACTCCTACATACTTCATATCTAATATTTGTCTGTCACTAAAGCTCACAGAACAGTTTTTTTTTATTTTATTTTTACATCTGCCGAAGTGATTGTGAGTAGCCAGCCTGGAATCTACTGGGATATTCCTGCAGCTATCTGACGAGGAGGTCAAACTCCCCTTCCTTCCCTTCTAGGATCCATCGCCCTCAATATTTGAATTTAGCTATTTGAAGATGTTACATTCCTTTTGTGATTGGTTTATGTTTGGTTTATTTTATGCAACATATAAAAAATATAGAAATTGGTGCTTTTTTTTTTAAATTGTAAAATTTTTAACAAGATGCAAAAAACATTCAGTATGCACAGAGTTGAGCTTTAGGAAACAATAAGGACTATTTTCACAAAAGTGGGCAGTTACCTTGGAAATAGGCAAACTGCAGGTAGTCATAATGGAGTGGCAGATAGTTTTCCATAGGAGAGAGGCGACTGGGCCGAGTGGCTAAGTCTCGTACACACTCATGTTCACAGTGAAGAACCTGCGTGTAATGATCTGGAACACAAAGCACAACATGTTTATCTGACAGGTAGTGATTTCAACTTAGCCTCGGGCCAGTATCTTCCTTGAGTTTTAAATCTTTAAAAAACACACATACATACAGACAGTGAAACGGGCCATGGTGGTACACTGTGTAATGGATTCATCACACACTGTTTTTGTGGTTGTGAAATAAGAACATGATCTTAGTCTTTTCCCAGAGTGAGATCATCAAACTGGGATCAAATAAAAGATGTCTAACCAGTTGAGGGAAGGACAAAATACATATGAAAGAGATTGAAGATAAAATTAGAGATCTGAGAAACTCACTTTAAACAGTATGGTGATTTGGGCAAAATGTCTCCACATGAAAGAGGGAACACAATCTTAAATTAAAACGATGAGTAGAAGAAGGCTAGTTGTTCAAGTTACAGAGTTGTTTTTTTAGTCAAAAGGTTTGTGGAAGAATTATTACATCAATTTTTTTTGTTGATGATGTTTAAGTAAACAGAGCACAAAATTACTATTTTGTTTTACTATTTACATAAATAAAGTGTTTTACTCTTTAAAAGATGGGAAAACTTACAAAACAACCAAACTGGAATATACTTTTAAAGTACAAAACAAAAAAAAACATTGCATATAAATGGCAAAAGATCCTCGTTGGGAAAACCTAAAAAACATAAGACTTCTCCAAAGGAGGAGGAAAAAACCAAACTAAATGAACAAATGACCAGGCTTTGTTCACAAACTCACATAGTCACATGGTTCCAAGACAAGCTCACATAGGGAGTAATGAAACTAACTAGGAAGCCAGACGGGAAGGGACAGCCAGCAAGGAAACAGAATGAGCGATCACATGATCAAGGTGGATGTAAATACACAGAGTAAATGATGAAATGGGCAAAAATATAGGGCATTAATATAACAGAGTGTAAAAAAAGGTCTTATTTTGTATCGACTTGCATCGAATGTTTTGAGGTAAACCACATAAAAGCATAAAGTTCAAGGAATGCTATTTTTTTAAGTAATCCATATCATTTACCAATTTCTTGAAATATTAACCTTTTTTATTCATAATGTGCCTCGTTCCCTGTGTGGAAGGATTTTTATCTTGTTAACAGTATGGAATTATCTTTTTAAATCAAGCAGCTTGAGGCCTTCTCACTTTCAAAACAGTAGTGTAGCTTCAAGAAAAAATTCCTCACAGGCAAAGCATAATTCACATTTATCATTTTTAACAAACACTTATCTGTATTCCCAGAGTAACATCAAAGAGTTTGGTTAAAATATGCTGCTGTATCGATAAACAAATGCCTGTAAAAGTTAAATGCACCTGGATTTGTTTTATGAGCACAACTTTGTATAGTCAAACTGTATGTCAAACTCTTTGAAGTCTCTCTTCATCGGGCTGCCTGTCAGACACAACAATAACAGATTGTACAACGAGAAAAAAAAAAAAAAACCTCCGACATGTGTCCCCATTGACTACTCAGAAAAGGTCAAAGAACGGGAAGATTTCCATTTCTGGAAACACAAATAGCTTTAGACACTTGATAGCCGCAATGGAAGCAATCACGGATGGAAACTTGCCAGATCCTTCACAAAACACAAGATGATTGCTTTTCCACATTAAGAGGAGGCAGAAAAGCTCCAAGTATAAAGCATCTGTACCTGAGATTAGCTCGTAGAGGCTATATTTGTACAAGACGTGATCCTGCTCCTCAAATATCTGTGGCCCTTCACAAAGAGCTCGACACTCTTCATCAGCACGAAAGTATTCAGCTAGAGCTTCTTCAAAGAGCAACGCAGACTCTTCATAGTTTTCTTGGTCATACAGTTTCACTGCAGCAAAGAAGGCTCTCTGAAATTACAGACACAAACAAGGTAAACAATTTTTCAAGTTAGATTTGTATTTGTTTAAATTTAGAATAAGATTTTAGAATGAAGGACACATTACTCGATTATTAAAATAATCAAAGGAAACACACACTATCTATGACTTTTGAAAATTAATAAATAAACAACTAAAATTAAAGCACACATTGCCTTAAAACATAAACGTAGCAGCCTTATGACACCACATGTGGTAGTGTTTTTAAACGTTAAGTAATTTAAATAATTGACCCGGAAAAATTTGAACAATTATAGCTTATGAATAGCGATTACTATTATTACTACTTTGATGAATCAGCCAGCACTACGAATTGTAGTGTAAAATTTTGTGAAATGATGTGTAGTAAAAAAAAACTTTTGTGGAAAAATATTACTTCGAAACATTTGAGTTAGTGAATCCTACTTTCAAACAAAACATTACTCAAAAACTAGGATTTTTTTTTTCATTTCCTGAAGGAACTGCATGAGTACCGGTAGCTGAGACTGTTATTGAGGCCTTGTGACATCATCACCATTTAAGCTTGTTGCCAGCCCCCTATAAACTCGCCGGCCACTATATTAGGTACACCTTGCTGGTGCCTGGTTGAACCCCCTTTTGCTCCCTAACTGTGAGAGAAGAGTCCTCACAGTTGCTATTTTCCAGTAATTCCAGTAAATAACGAGAATCATTAAAAAACTAAGTAGTTTGCCGTTAGATTGAGGGAGTAACATTGGTCTCAACTACCTGATGTGGGCGGGATTCCCGGTCAATAAAGTGTTCCTCTTTCACACCCTTCTGTACTTTGTACTGCTCCAAATGTTCACTCATCTCCACATGCTCAGGATTGGCTTGGAAGTATGTATGAGCGGCAGATGCAGCTTTGTCCAGTTTCCCAAGCTGTTTCCAAGGAAAAAAGAAAACATTGGTCACATGCAATATACAGAATTGAGGTAAACCATCTGTAGATTACTGCAGTGTCACTATATGTATACACTATATGTATTATTTGATGACTATAGAGTGAAGCAAAAAAATAAGACACTCAACTGATCATAGTTTGATCATGAAATGACACCATTGTACAATTGAAATAAATAAAATTATTTATTTCCATTTTATTGCATAAATTAAGCATTTGACAAGAAAGCTATTACGTCTTACATTTAAATCTTTATTATCCTCCACTGATACTGTAGGGTGATTTACCAATTTGAACCCATTACCAGTGCAAAATATTACATTACACCAGTCCACACAATCAATCAGTTAAACCTCCCCACTATGGGGATCAAACTACACCAAAATTGTGCAAGTATGGAATGGGCTTTACGACAATAGGCAACATGTTTGGTGAAAAGGAAACAGCAAGCAATATCCCTCAGATTGGGACTCTGCAGGACTAGCCATAAACTCCATGCAAATGCCTGTTAAATGACCTGAAGAGAGCTGTGGCCATAGTCTCTACCATTAGAAACTAACTACACTGCCTTGGATTACAATTGAGGTGTTCCTGCAGATCTCTTCATTCTCTGTAAGTGGGAAAACCAGCAAATCTGCAGTCTATAAAATACATATTGACCTCACTTTCAGTGGGAAATAAAGTTCCACATCTACCAACACTCAGTGTTTCTCGTTGGATTTTTGAAACCAGTTCAAACATTGACCTAACCAATTTCCATTTAAAGCAGGTCACATTCCTAGAATTAAAATCAAAAGAGTGACCTGGACCTTTAGATCCTACTGTAGCATTTAATCACCTGTGGTATTTGGACCAGATGTGTCATTGTACCTATTGAAAAAACTCATCATGCCCTGACAAATCCAGTAATCATCAAAAGCAGTGATCAGAAAGGTCAAAGGGGGGGAGCCTGGAAAGTGTCCCAAAAGTACAAACACAGCCAGGAATTAGTGTAGCTTTACTCAAATTCGTATCTGAGCAGCTTTATCGTATTCTTAGCTTTACTGAGCATAAGTAGTGAAATTCATGTTCAAATTTTTATATTGGTACCTGAAAATGTCACTGGTATTCACTTTTTGGCTCTTTGTGTTTTGAGGTAAACCATACACTAAAAAGCAATAAATCTCACTCAACTCACTGCGCTTTTTAAATGAAATAGTACCTGTCACAATGACCCGAGTCACAGATCATGTAGCTACAGAACTCTACAAACATAGTTTAGTTCACTTTCAAATGACTTCAACAGATGGTTTCACAGCTAAGGCACACTTGCACACAGTGCTGGTTTTACCAGACATTCTCAAAAACAACTCCCACATTTACACATTTAAAACCATAAAATAATTTTATCCTTGACAGAAAAACATGCTGCGTAAAAGTTAAATCCAGCTACATAAAGCAGTAGGTTGTTCCATTTCAAATAGCATAAACAGCCCTTGAGCGACCATTTGTGCTATTGGATAAATATTTTCCAGAGAGAGCACCTGTAGCCCTTGAAAGTGCTCTTTAATATACACCAGTGCCGTGTTTCTCTCCACATCTGCAGCCAGAGTTTACAAACCATTTACTTACACTCAATAAAAAAAGAAAAACATCCCGTTTGATGTGGGATGCAGTTGGGGCCAAGATGCGCCTTTTACACGTGTTTATTTCAGATTAGAAATCAACTCAAACAACATCATAGTTTGAAGTGCTGCATGCAAACCGTTGAATTATGTTTAACCAAAACAGGTTTGAGGATAAAAAAAAAATCTTGTTGGACAAATTGAAAAGGCCATTTAATTAGGATGAGCTCCATTTTACCTCCTGTTTTCATGTACATATGAGGTGAAGGGGTGTCCCAATTCTTTTTGTTTGACTGAAGGGGAAGGGCTAAGACAAAGCCAGTATACTAACAGTAGCCATCTGTTCCTTGGGATGTCTGACCCCTAAATAAAGGGATAAGATCAAACCAAATGTAGTAAAGTAATTTTGCCATTGAAAACATTGTTTTCTGCTAGACTTCCGGTGTCATGTCCATATATAGGTGAGCAAACGTATTGTAAAGCATAAAAAATCATTAATTAGACATGCGTATAACATATCATATATGTTATTATTTGTACGGCTTTGTAGGGGTTTCTGGATTCATAAGCGTATCCTTTCAACTCTTCCATTTAGCCCTCATTTTGAAGGGATAAAGGGTAGGAGAAGATATAGAGGAAGCGTTAAGGGGTATGGGTGAGAGAAATGGAACATAGCCATTTTGTTTACCAGAAACTTGTATTAGAAGTAAAAGAAACAGATTTGTTCCAGGTTAACACTTCTTGATTATGCCACATGACCCTATTAAATTGAATAAAATCTTCAAAATCTTTTCAAGATCCATGTTATATGTTTCAGATTATGAAACCGCGTGTTTTTGGGATTGGGTGGGAAACCGGAGCACCCAAAGGAAACCCACACAGGGAGAACATGTAAACTCCTTCCAGGAAGGTCGAGTCCGGCGAGCCTCAAACCAACAACCTTCTAACTGGAATGCCACAGTGCCGCCCTGAGGTAATCATTTTCCTCATAAAATGTGGTTAATTGGGAACTTTTTGGGCTAACAGTGTGCTGGGCTTTTAGCGTTTCATCTGAAGACAAGTGAATATCTAATAAATATTCAACAGAACACTGACTTTGTCACTAATCTCTGCAGTGGAAACAACAAAACATAATTAAGAATTCACTAATGAGTTGTATTACCACAGAATCAACATTTATTTGATTTTACTGCCTACAAAGCAGAATTATATTCCAAATAAAATGCCACAGAATGAAACTCACGGTTATGAAAAAAAGTCAGGCCATTAAAGCATGCTTTCATTCAACAAACCCCTCTAAAGACTAAGAGAATTATGAGCAAAAATTTCCTTTTCACCACCCAAATTTATTTATCCAAAGAACCTGTTGACCCATCTTTCCTTACAGTAGTTTAACCTCAAGCAGCCGTGAGGCACGTTCAATACGTGCTCTGAAAAACAAGCTGGGCTTGTGGGAATCTTGTAGATGATGTCATGCATCTGGAGGCGTGGCCTCTTGACACTGGTAGCTCTGACACACTAGCGCTTTTAACTGTGCCCGAGACAAACCCACTCTGCACACATGTTGGTTTAATAAGGTAATGTCTGAGGAATGCCTTTAAGGCAGGATGGAACAGACCGCCACTTTCATTAGTGGAAACACGTGAAGACATGGGATATCTGGGAAATGCACGTGGTAAAAATAGCCCTACAATAATCTAGCTACTGTATGCTGCTGAATAGATGTCTGTGAACATGAAATGTACATTTAAGGGAACTCTTAGACAGTATTATGTTAAGAGTTTGAGTTAATTTAGTTTACTCTGTAGATCCAGACCAACTTGAAAGGCTTGTTTCAAAGGATGCCATCAAACAATAATGAGGTGCAAACTCTGTGATGAACACATTTTCAAAGTTAAAGTTTGCTTCAAAATGTAAAACAGAAAAGCCTCAATCCATTTCTAAGCACAACTGACCCCAGTTGCAGTTGATTTTGTAAGTGTGAGAGCGGTTGATCTGCAAACAGGCTGCTGAGGTAATTTTCTGACTTGAAATATAGCAAAATTAACCATGATAACAGCACTGACTACAGGATGCAAACTTTATACAAACAGAGAAGTGAGGGTGCTACTTCGCTTTTGTTGCTTTTCAATTTTAGTAGTAGAACATTTAGTAAATGCTTGGCTTTCCTTACTATGGGTTGCCTTTGTTGTTTCCACTAACTTACAGTATTAGCTCAACAGGGGCTTGTTTTAGACCACTGTTAAGTGTATAATCTTGCCTTTAGACCAGTATGACCAGGGGGTAGGGGACTAAGAGCTCCTACTTCCTGGCATTTATTTGCATTATTCCAGTCTTTGATAATGCAGCAGATTCAGCCATGACCACTGTCTGTCCTACAGAGTAAGTGACTTGCTTCTGTAGAGAAGCTAGAGATATTCAAGCCCTTTTCCAGTGACATTTCCAGTGTCTTTATGTAATGGACTATTATAACATACAAATTCACATTTTATTTAAAAAATCATGCATATCAATATTCTCTAAGCCATCTTTGTTTCTACAGTACATACCAAACAATACCATTGGGACAATTAAGACACGCCTGAAAATACAGGTAATATACTAACTGCTTTTTAAATCTTTCAATCTTTGTCTTGTGTATCATTGAATGCTTTGTATTTCACAACGATGTAACACTTTCAAAGAACACTTGTTCCAGAAACATGATGAATACAGCTTGTTAGTAGTCCACAAAATCTCTCGTTCAAGTTTCTCATCTTTCATGTCACTCTTTGGTATTACTTGGCCTGAAGGGGAGGCTTGAGTCAACCCTCCACATTCCATCAAAGCCCTTGGCCTAAAAGAGGGCTCAACTCGAACCCATGCTGCTCTCCTAATGACTACAATCTTCAATCGAGTGAGCCGGAACATTTGCTCTAAACATAACCTCATTTAACTCTAGCACAAAATACGAGTTACCTTTGAAGTTAAGCTTATCCTCCTAAAGAATTTTACGAGCTCAATGGATGCAACTGTCAAAGCTGTATTCCGTACATACATCACAATACACTTTTTTTTCTTTGAAATGTTTACGGCAGAGTTCCTCTGGAGGTCAAAAAGCCCATTACGACTTCTGTTCCAGAGAGGCATATCAATGCACCATTTAAAGCAGAGCAGAATTGGGCGGCTGCACTCAAAAGCTCACGGTTAAAGCATGTCTGGACTTTGTTCACACACAACAGAGCTTTACAGCGAGGGATTGGTATTGCTTTGGCTAAACAATGCTGCCTTTCATTCACTCACTAATGTACTAGAAGTCTTAACTTTCCTCTCTGGAGGTCTGTGCACTGTTTTTTGCCATGTTGCAGATGCCCATCTGACTCTTTGGTTCTGTTCTGTGTGAAGGAAAAGCTACTGTATTAGCCCTGGGATGTGTAACAGCTCATGTAAAGCTCCTGAGGTGTGTGGAAATTTGGAGGCGCTAGAAAGGAATAATGAATGATGGTCAAAACAAGGTTTTTTTATTATTATTATTATTTTTCATGTGCAATGTGTGTTTTCTTGTGATTGAGCTAATTTTGTAGCCCATAAAAAAATTTTGACCCAAGGAAAGTCATGTAAAAAGGAAACAATGCCAAGCTTCAATATGTGGTTTGCTAAAGGATTTGGGAGTTTTTGTCTGGAGAAACTCATTGGTTTAAGACTTCATGGTAATATCAGTAAAGACCACCTCTAAATGCAAATGTGTGGCAACTGTGAGTCCTCGTTTCAGATCACAGCATGGGGCAGGTTAGTTAACCCAGGGGGACCAGCGGAGGAGGTGTTTGGACTTTTTGGAGAGCATGGCTTTTGACAGTAATCTGGCAGAGGACTGTGATGAGGGAGCCCCCACCAGTCCAGGAGCCTCCAAACAGCATCCCCCCTGAGACTCTCCCTGGCTCCCCTAAAAGAAACAGCCATTAAATGGCAATAAATTAATCTCTCTGTGCATGCCGGGAGGTAACACGGTCTAAGAAAAGATTTATTAAACAAAGATGAATGACATTGATGTTTTTCAGTTAGGGAGGTATTTTTGAGAGAAACTTTGTGGCTGCTATATAAAACTGTTTTATATATTACATTACAAATGATTTGTGTAGTTAATTTAAAATATTTATAACTAAGGAACAAGGTTCTGTGCAAATAAGAAAAAAACTATTTCAATATTGTTAGGCCACATCTGGAAATAGTAAAGAAATCAACTGCATTTTGAGAACAATTTAAGGCAAGGTTACCATTATTTTGAATTAAAATTATGCAGCATTTGTTACATAAAATATCCGTGAGGTAATTTTCTAAAATAAGGAATATATCATAATACAACTTGGCCTCAATCATAAAAAATGCTGAATCATGGTGCATTCTCGTAGTGATAAAAAAAGGTTTGGCTGACTTTGAGGAATATTAAAGACTCACATTCAAATACTGGGTAGACATAAAGCCAAACTGCCCAAATGCCTCAGTGCTTGCACACAGGGGTCGGTTCAAGGGGGGTAAGCTTTGGACTGCAATACATTTGGACATGATAATGGCGGGTGGCAGTGGAAAAACAACAGGTCTTCTCTTATTACACTGGTTGGGTCAGTAGGTCAGGGGTCCTGAACCAATCAGGTGATGACCTCATGGAAACCGGTGCCACAAGTCTATTGTAGACAGGAATTGACAGACTTTTGATCTGGAATGCTTGCAAAAGGTCAAAGGTCATCCCTGGCAGGATCTCAAAGGATTTATTGCAAAAACAATGCACTGACCACCCGGACTAAAAAAGAGAAAACAAATGGATTGAATCAATTCTACAGCATATGTATACATAAAAAAAATGTTTTCTTTGCATTTTGTAGACCAAATTGGTTGACTTATCAACTCTGGCTGTAAAAAAGGTGATTTCAATTGAAAATTTAAATATTTCAATCAATTCAATCAAAAAATGAAGAGTTTGGTTCATTTGGGAGAGAAAGAGAGAGAGAACATGCAATTGAGTTGATCTCTGTCCTGCAGTTCAACAGTAAAAGACACAGTATTCTCTGATCACATGTATTTTAGCATAGATTTTTGCAATCACATCACAAATGTCTAAATAAAATGCCTAGAAAGTCTTTCTGCATTTCTTGATACAGACTTTAGTGTGTACTATGTAAGCTACCAATGCCACTTTAATATGGAAACATTTCTAGCCACTTTACAAGGAGAGCATTTGGTATTCATTTCACCATTTACAGACTAAATTTAAATACTGAGCCCCCAACACATTCTGCTGTGGCTGGTAGGCTTTGAGATTCCTTTATTTATCCAAACCAACTCCAGAGGAGAACAAGTACTGTAAACACTTTACATATATCTGTTAAAGTGCACAAGAATCCAATACTTTTTGGTCCATTTCCAAACTTTTCTAAACTATTAGACCCCAGACTCAAAAGACCTTTTACTTATCAAGACTCAGAAGAATTTAATTGCCAAATGTGTGCAGCAAAGTCAACTTCCTGAGTGATGTTAATATGTTTAGTGTATCATGTAAGCATAACACCATTATCATGTCATTCACATATAAACTGCAATCTGCTAAGTGGGGGAGTCTGGGTGTTTGTCCAAAGGCAAGACTTTGCATGGCCAAATAAACATCCCACGACATTCCTTAGCTCCAGTGCAGCCTGCTGTAAACTAGTGTGGCATTTGTTAGCTGATGGTTTACAGTTACACAGCTGGTAATGTAAAGCAGAGCTCCTTTTGTCTCTGTTCTACTAACAGTAGATTTTACACATCTGTTCCATCGGAAAAAAGTACAGATAAAAAAGGATAAACGCACTTCAAGAGTACCAAGTTCTTGATCATTAAAACTCAAATGTCAGAAATGGACTTATTCCAAGTGCATAAACTTCAGAGCTAAATCCGTAAATAGCTCTCTGGTTTCACATAGGGCACTGAGCAGGTCTGTAGGAGTAACACACCTTTTGAAAACACCTTTGAGGTGTTGGTTTACACCACTCAGGGTTTTAGAGAAATTCTAAAAAGAGCTGGAGATTTTCCATAAATTTATGAAATGCTAAATAAAAGCCTAAACCATATGTGCCCTAGTGAAAACATTAACAAGCATCGCCAAACCTATTTATAATTTCATTTGCAAGCTTGTGGTTGTACTCGTGTCAAAGCAACTTCTGATAAAATAAGGGCTTTCATGAGCATTCAAGCCTCAAGGCTCAGGATTTTCCCGGCCATAATCTTTCCATTGTGTATGCCGTATTTATCTCCTGGTTTTGTGGAATGAAATTTTAAATGAAAAGTCAAAATAATTTAAGCTATGCTTTCTAATTCACATTATTTACATACGCTTAAAATCGTGCACCCTTTTTTGTCTTTTACAGTGGAATCATCTCCTAGACTTGAATCATTTTTTAATGGTTCAGGGAACTTTTTCTGAGCCCTTTGTATACCTTCTCAGGGGCAATGAGGGTTGACCCCTACAAAAAGGTGTCAAGAGGCCAGCAATAAAACATATGTTCCATGCCCATAATCTGCCGAAAACAATATCTATAAAATCAGTATAATGAATTATTTATTTCCTTTCTTTTTCAACTTAATCAAAGCCACGTAATTGCTAATCAGACAAAAACATTGAGAATGGTGACAAAATAAAACCAAACTATTGGCAAATTATTGGGTGCCCTGATAAAAACACCTCATACACATGCCATTGTACAGTGACAAGACTGGTTTTTAGCAGTGTCCTGGAGGATGGTCTCCTGATTGGTTCTGTGTTTTAAGTTGGTTTATAAATATTTATAATATTCCATTTTTTGAACAATTTAAAAAAATAATACAATTACCTTTTCAGTCCTGGAACTTCCATTTTAGCTTAATTGTTCCATCTGATCTAATATTTCAAAAGATCCAGTGATTTCTGTTTTTCACACTTAGTGGCTCCTTTAATGACTCCACCAACATTGTACTAATCTACATGTATGTGAGCATGACAGTGCATTTAACAAAAAAGCTCAACAGCTTTGAACAATTTAACTTGATGGCAGCAAAAAGATTAAGGGTTTGCCTACAAAGACAAGTCTGTAGGCAAACAGTTCATGAGCTGAGAAAGCACATGTCTGTGGTTAGAGAAAAAGACTAGCATGCACCAACATCATCAGCTATCCAATTTTGACAGTAAGGTACCATCCAGATGAAAACATTCTTGCGGGTTCTTTCCTGGCTATATTGACAGGATAGGCTTAAATACAGTTTTTCACACAGGTGCAGATTTAAGAAAGGACATATTCCGTATGGTAATAAATATAAAAGCACCCCTGGATTCATTCCATGCTGATTCTGGTTTTTTTTCCGTAAGAGGTTGAACTAGTAAAAGAAAAACTCCCTGGAGCCAATGATCTGTAGGTAATAATAGAAAGAGGAAAAACATGCTACATAACATCATGATTCAAAACAGACTTATCGGATAGGGATAAAGAACCATGCTTCCTAAAATTTGAGAGTGGTTTAACAATGATCAGAAAAACAATACACCGTGTAATATGTGCCGGATGTCACAGGGACCTGCATTAGCAACAACTTAGCGAAACTAAAAGTGAAGTCTACTGCCAAGTCATTGGATTTTTTGCTGCGTCTATTTGTGTAATTTCATGTAAAAGAGCCCCCTCCCATGAGACCACCTATACACTCTCAGACTCTTGTGTGTCCCATTCCTTGCTCCTCCTCCTTCTGTCATTTTGTGACATTTAAAAAAACGTAATATAAGAGGAATTAAAGTGCCATTGATTTAAATTGGGAAGTTTTTTACTGTACTGTAGCTGTTCTCCAGGTGGCGATCAAGGTATCTTCAACCCCAAGAAAACAAATCATATCCAACTGTGAAACATTACTGTGTGATTAAAAGAGTTATATCATAGTTCTTTTTGGACCCTTGTATGAGGTCCCTTTATGAAAAACCTTAATGCCTTCTGGACTATTCTTCCAGTTTTTGTGTACAGAGTGACCTGACATTTGTCATGACGTTACCTTTGAACATTTAAACTGCTAACTCCACGTGTTTCTGTAAACATGTGTTTCTCATCTATTAATTTGATTTGTCAATGTCTGGGATCAGCCCATCTTAGTATTGTATTTAAGACTGATTGCCAAGCCCAAAGGGTATGCAACCAACGCAACATCTTTGGGTTCGATCTGCTATCTAAAAACCGTTGCATGCATCCTGAATAAATACTTTGTGATTTTGTCAATTCATAATTCGACTCCTTGATATTTTTGCCTCATTTTCCACCACAATATAATTTTAATATATCACTACATACCAAAGCCTGATTGAAATTCTTCAAGGATATCCTTAATTTTCACATTTTTTTCCCCCCGGACCTCTGTTTGGTTCTATTGGTTCCTCTGCATCTGTGGTCAGGAGACTTCCCAAGTAGAGTCCAAAACATCCTTCGGATGAACTGAGGCATGTACCCTACCATTCCCCATTGCAAACCCTGTGAGTCTAATTTAAACGAATAAAAAAACGGAATGAATGTCTGAGATTGTAAGAAAATTAACATCACCTGAGAAAGTACCACTTGGCCATGAACTAGCTAGGGATTCTAGGCTGGTATTTGGCCATTTTTAAAAGGGGAGCAACATTACCCATTCACCCCAGTTATATGGAAATGTTGACAAGTAGGTTTAGGAATGAGATAAGTGGCCTGTGGCTTAAAAGTTAAGTGGAAACTAGATAGGACATATTGTTAAAGCTTGGGAAATGGGCCGGAAAAGAATAAGTGAGGTAATGGCTGATATTCCCACTTGGCCAATTGCAACTGGGCATATGTAATTACAGTCCAGATGACAGCTGAATGTTTACCTTTATATGCTTTGACTTTCACTGGCTTGCCAAGTGAGTTAGTCAAAATAAGCTGTTAGTTACAGACTGACATAATACCTGGCTTCTGTGCAAAATCCAGAGGCACCAGACAAGTGATGCTTATCAAAGCAAATGTTCTTATTCAGCCCCAAAAAACATTTGATGGGGGTTTAAGAATCCAATAAAGGAACATTTTAACCTATGAATAATAGTTTTTAACCTTTTCGCGGGGTTCTGACAATGTGTTTTTCTCTAGCCAATTAAAATATCAAGCTTGTACCTAAAGGTGATGATTTTATTTTTAAACTTTGTAGTTGGTAGTTGGTCCAACTACCAAAACAAGCTTGTAACCAATTAACAGAAAGGGTGCATTTACATGAAGGTGTGCAATAATGGTTAACTCCTCAAGACAAAACAAATGTGTCATTTTTATGAAGCAAATAAGAGAAATCTATGAGAGCAGCAATAGTCCATTCTATTGGGTAACAGTTAATCAACTGACATATAGATCCCAAGATTGTATGGGCAACAGGCTAATGGTGAAAGGATAACAGAACCCAAATGCAAGGCACCATTTTAATAATAAATTAGTAGTGATGCCAAGTAAAAGCAAATCCAATCACAAGGAAAAACTCAACTGAAAGCTAAATACAATCAAGTTCACAATTGACCAAAAAATATGTTTGGCCCTGTTTCATTTGCTTTACCAGTGGAGGTTCTAACTGCAAAACCTAAAGGTACTGAACCTAAAGGCATAATGACGTCCAAAACCTTAATGGGGATGGCAACAGCCCAGACATCACCTACCCTGCCATTAAAAAAGGCTGATTTATACTCTGAGTAGACTCAGATCCATACACAAGAGCAGACTGCAGTGTAGGTGCAAACCTTAAGGTCTGCGATAGGTTGCTTTGGTAACCCAGTGTTTCTGGAATGAAGAAGTTTTCAACATTTTGAGAAAATTACGACAGGATATTCTCAGCAAAAGAGAAATGAATAAAGCAGAAGTCCACGCAATAAAACACAGCCAACTAGTGTTTATGAAATGGTATTGCAGGCAAGCTATGCACATAGGTTTGCACATAGACTGTGCTAAACCTATTATTAATAGGGATTTAGTCTCTTTAAGTGAATGTACTACTAACAAAATCAAAGAGATCACAAAGACGTGAATAAAACCTTTACAACAGGATCTCAAGATAAGGTTAAGTCATGATCAGCTTAAAGTTGCCGATTTCAAAGCCTTCAAACCAACCTTCCACTGTCAAAAAGATGATACAAGAAAATCCTGCCCTGATTTTGATAAAGGCCATCCACCTAAGATGCTTCTACTGGCAAGGCACTCACATTACACTGGTTTTGTCCAATTATAAACAATGGTCCAAACATGCTGAGGTATGTCGCATTTAGAAAAAAAAAATAGTAAATTCATGCATATCTGCAAACTTTTCAGGATCACAAACACTTGTGTGTTCCTCTAGTGCCTGAATGCAATCCAACAATGCCTACTTTCATCTATAAAAATTCTTTCTCCATGAGGATATCCTCAGTCACCAAGCAGTTTCACCAACTACTCATTAGAATCTTTATTTGTATCACATTGGCATGGTGACTGTAAGGATGGAACACATTTGTATGTTACTCCTAATGAGCTAAATTGTTAATGAAACACTGTTTATCATTGATTTTAACCAAAAGTAACAGAGTTGCTAAGCTACTGACAGCTGAAATAGCAAACGTTGCCAATCCAAAGCGCCAACATGGTCTTGATGAGTCTCTCAAACAACTAGGAATTGCGTTTACACTATTGAGTATTTGCCCAGATGTCAATGACCGAATGATATTAAAGACGTTCTGAATATTGCTTGTTTTCCACTCTTGAGAATAAACCGACATTTGAATGGTAAAAATAAGTTAATTTACCTCAGTACTTCAAATGTAAGAAGGTAAATAAACAAAGATGTTTTCCACAGAAGCTCCAATAAAATATTTGTGGTAAAGAGATATGATCGGGGATAACAAAGATTAAACTATGCAGAGCACTCTCCTGGACAAGAATCAACAAGAACACAACGCAATTTCCAAAACAGCTTTTGCATATACATCAGTGAAGTGAATGCCATGAGAGAAGTGTTTAGGGTACATCACAAGGTAATTCCAGACCAGGAATATTCACAGTTTACACTTACTTAATTTTCCATAATTTAGTTGTCAACATCACAGGATCCATGAATGGAAGCCCTGTTTCTTTGACTACTGAACCAGTAAGCCAGCACTTAAACACATGAGTCATATCCTGCAGGAGCCAAGGTCTCCACATCATCTTAACTATTAGCCCACATCATCATCTCAGCAGACACGCTGAGCCTGCTCACAGTCTGTGTTTAAACTTGGTTGACCACAAGTGCAGGATTGTGTACTTTCGTTTGTTAAATGACACCAAACCACTGATGATTTTCACATGTTCTCTAGACATATCTCAGAATACTTACACTAATGCATTGAAATACTTTTAGTGATAATCAGGAGAAAGAAGCATCTTTAAGAGTTAAAGATAAGCGTTGACTTGTATCTGATGTTGCACTTCCCTTACCACTTGCTATCTATAAGACATGCAATGGCAACAGAAAATCACCCAGTAGTGAGGTGGTCACCAAATCCTGCAATACGTTCCAACACTGGAAAAACACGTGAGGTTTATTTATGTAGTGAACCTGAGATCCCCTTAGCTTTTGGCAAATTCCACAAGATTAAGAACATGAGATTGAAACTGATTAAAGAACCAATAATCTCTCCAATGTAACCAGCAAAACAACAATGGAGTAGTGTACTTTACCCCCTCTCAGCATACAAATAACCTTCGGTGGAGGTCTAACGAATAATAAAGCCTCACCACGGGGTTCTTCATACAGAGGTATTGAGGCAGTTCGAGAAAAATGTAGAATGTGATCCTGGAACAATCTTTAAGGGACTTAAGATTCAATATCTAGAATTCTCTTGAATGATTTGATATATACAAACAAATTACTGTACCAACGTTTAGTGTTTGCATGAACAAAAAGAGGTCAAGGAGTGCCATCAGCTCAGAAACAGCAGAAACTAATGCGAACCAGATAAACTCGAGCCAAAAGTGGTCTTTATGGAAGAACAAGGCCTCGAGTATTTATGAAAACAAAGCAACTGGAGAGTGAACCATAGTGATGGGGCGGCATATATACAAATGGAGTTGGTGATTTTACCAGAACTATTGGTGCTTTCAATACTGAGAAATACAGGCAGATACTATCATGCAATACCAGCAGGGAGGCATATAATAATAATAATAATAAAAATGTATAACAATAAATTTATTCTGGAGCAGAATAATGACCTGCTACAATATAATTCTCAAATTTTAAAACCATGAAAGCTGATGTTTGAATCAGGTATGGTCTTACATTTCTTTCTCAAGGTTAGTTTGAATAACACTAAGTATTCAATCAGATAATGCTAAAACTATATACTTAAAAACTAAATACTATTTAATATTGGAAGTTGTCCCTACTACACACTGAAAGGGAGCACTGTCAGTAAACAAACTATTTATGGAAACAAAACAAGATGATTATTAAAATGTAATGAGAAAGATACCGATATTTGTTAATAATTTCAAGACATAAAGTAAAAGGAAAGTAGAATGTAACAAAGTAAAACACTAATATCCAGAAATCTACCTAAGCTCTCTTATTTTTTTATTTTTTTTTTTGTCACAGAACCAGTTCTATACTGGCAACAACGCAAAGTCCCATTCATGGCCCTGTCTTGCTGGTCAAGTGAACACTGTTTGCTCTGAAAATGTAATGTATACAAGTGCTCTGTTGTGAACAGCATGTTAAACAGCTAGTACGTTTTACGGGCATAACAAAATCTAAAGTCTTTTTAACTTTCAGGGTTTCCCAGCAGAATGATTAATGACATAAGCATGACCACAAAATATACTGTCATTGCCAATAAAATGAAAAATCTGTCTCTTTGAGACTGAAGGGATCTTGAAAAGGATTATCTTTGTGTCTGAAAAAAAAACCAGTATGACTGATGGGTTTTCCAAACTCACATATGCTTCTGATATGTACTTTTCTTCCAGTAGTTTTCAAGATCACAATCTAACCATACTTGGAATATATTCATTGGTACCGATGTAAGCAATTTGTGATGGATCAGTCTCATTTTGAACAGATGCAAGCACGTAGTTTGTTCCAGTTCAGAGCCGGGTCAGGAAAGCCCAAAACATGCTTCTTGTGTTGATGTAAGGAAGTAACCATTCGTGATACAAGAAATACTCAGTGCTCTATAAGTATGACGCCAAAGGTTATGCTCCCATAAAAAATGGAAACATGTAAATGATGCATACTTCACTTGCCATGATGCCTTAACTGTTGATAAGGGCTCTTTTTACGGGTTTTCGGAAGACAGGGCTGCAAAGAGTTAAAAATGACAAAAAGCCAAAAATAATGACTACATTTGTGTGTGGGCCACCGGGGAGTTCTAGTGGGTTTCAAAAAGAATTAAATAAGGTTATTTTCCCCACAGTGAAGTTCTTGGTTCTGACAATAGACTGTATAAATCTTGTGACAGTGTATTATCACCTATACCTTTCTGATAGGGCGGCATGGTAGCACTGTGGCCTTCCAGGTAGAAGGTTGTCAGTTCAAGGCTCGCTGGTGACCTTCCTGGAAGGTATTTGCAAGTTCTCCCGGTACTCCGGTTTCTCCCACAATCCCAAAAAAATGCGTTTAAGTTGATTGAAAAATCTAATGATCTAATCTGTGTGATAGTGTGAGTGAATGTTGCCCTGCGATGGACTGGCGACCTGTCTAGGGTGTACCCCCACCTCTCTGCCAATGTACACTGGAGATAGGCACCAGCAGACCTCCCTCTAAGTTCTCTCTGTAGCCAAAAATCTCTCAAGATCAGTCACAAACAACTACGCAGGAATAATTACGCTTGTGCTCAAATGCTTTCTCATTTTTCAGGATAAACTGTCTTTTTCATGAATTTTTAGATCATTTTTTTATACCAAAACAACATAATTTAAATGGTTAAGAATGATGAGCTCTATGGATTGCACAACTTGACCAACTCAAATCCCGTTTTTGTTTTGAATATTTGTGTTTAGGCACATGTTATGTTCATATTACAACCAATTCTCTTTTAACCGTCTCCCTCCTGTCATTTGGTTTGCACTAGGATTCGGGTACTAACTGAGAACCACAGTAGGATTCATTTTAATCAAACTAAAGATGACATATGAACTATAAAACTCCCATAGTTTATATATTTGGAATGTCCGTCTCTTTTATAGACAGGAAACAATAAGTACATTAAAGATATCTGCAAAAGCCAAGTGTGAAAGACGAACAGTGTTTTCAGACCGCAGACGGCTGTTCATCACAAGGAACAGATGTTTGCTTGGCCTGTTCATCCCTTTGCCAATATTCCCTGAAGATTCCCAGGATACACTGGTGTTTTCCAGCAGCCCTGGGTGTTTCAAACGACCCCACAGGACTCCTAAAACCATGCTGTTCTGTTTTCATGGAGCTGCAATATTTCTAAAACAGCTTTATGAGGAATTAAATCACAGAAGATCCACAGATAAGTGGAGTTTTCCAAATAAATCACGACGTAACAACCCTGCGACTTGAAAATTTGCCACAGACGTTGTGTTTATCTCATCTCTCCATCTTGAGACCACTTCTGGCCTTGTGATGCGGAAAAAAAGGCTCCTAGAGATCCAAATCTACTTGATTCTTGGAAAGACACGCACGCAAATCAGTGCTCATGTTTTCTTCTAAGGTAATCCCAGGCAAAGCCGTTTATTGTGCAATGAAATAAGGCAACATGCCCGTACATTCCTGCGGTGCTGTATCCTCTTGGAGTCGCTCATCCATAAAATGTTTGGCAGAGGATGTGCTGTATGATCATGCAGAGCGTGGTAATCTGCATGGCCCAAATAACTCTAAATGGCTCTTTTCATCCAAAGCAGGTGCACCAGTGAAGAATTTTACAAATGATTGACATTATTGTAGGACGTAACCCGCCTAGTGTAGTTCTTTATCAACACATCAATGGACGAGATCCATGACGCAATTGTATGAGTACCAGAAAATAAATACGTACTTAAAGGAACTGATGAAACAGCAACAGCATGCTTGGGTTTCAGCACGTTCATCCGCAAAAGTATGTTTATAACAGGAGGGAAATGACATATGATGCTAAACATGAAGTAAGTAGTGAAAGGACTAAATCTGGCAACATGAAGCAGGCCCAAAACTCATCAACTCATTACCAAAAACAAGTCAGTCTTTTCTTTCAGAACAGTAAATAAACTTTAAGAGGAACACAAAATATTTGCATGGATAAATTGAGACTGGCCCAGGAACACAAACACAGAAGCATGTGAGTGAAGCAACGTTTGGCTCCTGCGGATTCTCCGTCTCCACCAAAAAACTTGATGATGGCTGTGTGGTTACACAGTATCAAAGAGAGGTGGAATGTTTTATTTTTTCCCAAATATCAACTCATGGATATAAGCATACACTTCTCTATATTACATCTCCAAAGCAGGGGTGCTGACAGGAATGTGCTTGATCTCTCGTCCTGCTCGTCACAGAGATGTCAAACTACTGCTTTTCTCTTTATTAAAAGAATCTGATTTTGGCTCCTATTCTCAAGAGTTTAACAGTCTGTTCCCATCCGTCCGAAAAGCTGTCAAACAATGTTCTGAATTTCTTCATTATTTTAGGATTCAACAAAAGCAGATTAGTTCTAAGCATTCCAGAAGGGTCACTTGAATTTGTCAAAATCAATTTAGTAGTGGCACATGTTCTGCATCCTGTTAGAGAATCATTGCATTTAATCAAGCAAAATGAACTTTGTTTTACTAGTCATTGTACATCTGCTACAACAACCTTTTTATCATTAACACATGAAATCCATATATTTTCCCTTTGTTTTAAAAGTAACATCGAGCTAAACATTCAACAACAGCAAAATCTAAATCATTCAGTGTATTTATTGAATCTCTGGCAACACTGACTTCACTAGTAGTTTTGAGAGAAAACCCAACTATTTGGCAACCAGAGGCTTCCTCATGCATACCTGCAAAGTACTTATTCATTCATTCATACATATATTTTAAATCAAATTAAATATTTCATCAATTTTGATCATTAATTGCCAGCATATGTAATTTTTTCACATATTACTTGATGATGAGGAGTTAGAGTATCTAGCTTTGAGTGATGCTAGCTGCGGTTTAAATATTTCAACCAGAAACTTCTCTGGTTTAGCAAATCATTGGAAAGTGGTTAATTAAAGATTGAATTTGTACACATTGTTAGAATGTGTATAGTTTATCTTTAATATTATAAATACTAGTTTTTGATAACATTTTAAAAGTATTCACAACATCTTAACAGTAATGGGCTGAGCAACTTAGGAAACTATTTAAAACTATTATTCTCTTGTAAATGCAACAAACAATCAAGAATGTTCGCCCTCATCGCCCCCCAGCCCCAGAGGAAGCTGCTCTTGGGATTGTGTAATATTTATATCACAATAATAATCTCAGTTCCCATGTTTTCTTGACTGGAAAAAAGTCATGACTTAGAGTTTACTTTGTTTTTCAAAGAAAATCAGTACCCAACTAAAACCAAAATGAATTCAACTTTTCTGTCTGAAAATGGTCCAACAAATTACATTTTTTATCAAGGTTCATTCATTTATTTTCCAACCCGCTTATTCCTTTTCGGTGTCACAGTGGTCTGCCGGTGCCTTTCTCCAGCTCAGACTGGTCCAACATTCACTCACACATTTACACCTAAGGGGAATTTAGATTATTCAATTAATGTTTTTTGGGATTGTGGAGGAGGAAACACATGCAAGCACAGGGAGAACATGCAAACTCCTTCCAGGAAGGTCACCAGCGAGCCTCGAACCGACAACTTTTAACTGGAAGGCCACCGTACCATTTTTTAACGAGTTTTACATTTTACAATGTGCTCGATGCTATAATACGTACCTTTCTGTAGGCAAGCTGCAGGTAGTTGTAAGGAATTCTTCTATTGAACTCTTGAATGACATCTTCACTAACTTTATGCACAGACTGGAGTCCGATTCTCCCCTCAATGCAATTATTTAAACAATTGGCCCTATGTAGAATCACCTCAAAAACCTTCTCAGTCGCGAAACCCTCAAACGCATGATGCTCTCTGCATTTGAGCCTGCATCTGATTCTGGTCCTGCGCACTTCGGAAAAAGTGTCCAGCGCGCGCTCCATAAAGTGCACTGCCTTGGCGTAATCTCCATTATAAAACTCCTGTACTCCGTTATGATAAAGAAGGTCGAACGGTTCCAAGGATGCCGACGATAAAAGCAGTGTCTGAATGATACATGTCAAAAAACCATATATTCTAGAACAGCTATCCATGTTCGTACGCGGTGCGCTGAGTTTACGTGAGGAAACAGCCCCAAATCTAGAGTGGGGTGGTATAAGAAGAATAAAGTGAGGAAAATAATGGTTGAAGTGCCGTTCCAAGCTTGTTGTCACTCATAATGAATGGCCGACTGCTGGGGACATTAGCATTTAACCCCCCTCCCTTGCTTCACTATACCAAACGCACACCTCCCTATACATCACACACAAAAGACGGAAATACATGACAACACTTTAACAACGCGACCCCTGGCTTCCTTCTATATCAGTGACCAGCGAAATAGAAACATACAATGTATTGAATGCTACAAGAAAAAAAAAAGTTAGAAGATTACAGAGCAATCTACGTGACGTAGGTTCACTAATCAAAGGATCAGACGAATTTTTTTAGTGAAATCGTCCATTGCAGTTATGGCGTCTCCCTCTAGAGGAGAGAAATCATATCTATGTTCTCACATTAAACGAAAACGTGAATAAGAAAAAAACTAGATGTACATGTTGATGTCTTTCACTTCCTTCCCATGTATATTTTTCAAATAATGCGCGACTAACATTAGCCTAACTGACAATGCTAGCCTTCGAGGCTAACATCGTCAGATTAGTTAACTCCAAATTATTTTGTTACATTAACAGATACTAATACTTCTACGTTGAACATGAACCCGTTTATAATTCATTTTTAACAGACAAAATGGGGTGGTGATACGGTTGAATTGACAAACTGAACATAGTTGTTTTAAGCTTTTGCAAATTGGTTTGAAAATCAATATCAACCCTGTTTAAAGCAACTATGTTGCAAAAAAAGAAGAAAAGTTAATAGTCAGAGCATCATTAATACAAATTATACAAAGCTACTCTAATGTTACTGGAAAAATGTAAAACTGTTTTATATAAAAAAAAAAGAAATAAAAAAATTAATGAACACATGTGATGGTGCAGTGGTTAGTATTCGAACTTTACCAGGTGCTGTTCTGACTGGCATTTACAAGTTTTCCCAGAGCTGATCTAACAGTCCACCTGCATGTCAGATGAAATGGTAACTCAGTCCCAAAACTGGATGTGATTAACGAATATGTCCCTGTGATGGACTGTTGACCTGGATGTACCCTATCCCCCCCAACACAGAAAACAGAATTTAGCTGATAACAGACCCCCTAACTAAAGTAGGCTTAGTAAGGAAATGGGTATGTGTGAAACATAAATAGCGGTTTTAAAAATGAAGAAATGAAGCACCCAAGCTCTAAAATATAATAGGATTCATTGTACATTCAATTGTACTAGTTACATTAGTTGTGCACTTTAAATTGATGACATATAACAGTCTCCAAAATCAATTAATTGTTTTCTGAAAAAAAAAAAAAAAAAAAAAAAACACATATAGAGTGTAAAAAAAAATAATGTCTATTCTTGGCAAAGTGATGAAAATCCTACTCTTTTAACAAACACATTCATTGGTCAAATATGATGTATATGATGAATCATATGAAAAATTCAACAAATGAAAAAGCCAACAAATTTCCAACTGTTTGGATTATTGGTACGTCAAAGGCTACACTGAAACCCATTCAAACACGTACACCAATGCAGAAGCTGAGTGATCTGGAATTCCGATAATCTCATTCTTCGTCTCCTCTCAAACAATCTCAAACAAAGTCTTTTCAGGATTCCTGGGACTGATGACCTGCTGAGATTTGTCCCTGCAGGCACATAAAACAAACCAACACAGAATACACAGAGAATGTGCCGCAAAGTAGTCAGTCTTAGAATGTCATAATAACATTTCCAGTAAAAAAATCTTTTCTACAACATTTTCATTCTTATATGCTTACAGAAGACATGCACTTAAAATACCTAGAATATGTGGAGTGAGGGCTTTTCCTGAAAATGTTGCCATCATTCATTCATCTTCTTTCCCACTTGTTCCTTTTTGGGGTCACAGAGGTCTGCTGGTGCCTATCTCCAGCACACATCAGGCAGAGGTGGGGGCTGATTTTCAGTCATTCCAACAAATGTGCATTTAGTGCCTAGGCCTTAAATAAGGAATATCTCAAACATCACAGTAACAGAAATTGTTAATACTGCACACAAATGATAAAACTGTGAAAAAATATGTAACATTAACCCCATAAAGGCAAGAACAGAGTATTTTGTGGATTTGGGACAACTTGAGAAAGACAGTAAGCCGGAACTATATGCAAAATGCCTGTAAACGGTCCAGAACAAAAATATTCATGGCAATTGAATTTATTCTGTACCTGGTTGGGAACATGATAAGCTCTTCTCAACAGACAGTGAACTTAAACTCTCCCTTGGCTTACCAGAAAACTCCATTCTCAAAAATGCCAGAATGCAAAATCCCATTGAATACCAGTGAACAGTTTCTCTAATCGAGTTAACATCGGAGGTAACTCCTCCACTATATCCAGTAATTGATTCTGTAAAGTCTGCCTTTAAAAATCAGCTTTCAGAATTGTAAATAAGGTTTTATGGAATACATAATATAGTAACATAGTTTGCAGTGTGTGTGGATACCCAGATTTGCAGAATTAGTTAAAATACACAAAAGTATACATATCGTATAAATGTTAAGTAGTTAAATGAAAATTGCTTTATACGTATGAATAATAATAAAATTGGATAAGTAAAAAAGGAAAATGTTTTAAGTTTTACAATGTTGAATCCATGGCTAAATCTGGTGCCATCTAGTGTTTCCCCCACTGATCATCTGCTCGGAAAGCACAAAGTAAACACATCCTCCCTGTATAATTTTATTTTTTACATTACATTGTTAATTTTAGTGTTAAAATTTAAGTGAAAAAGAAATCTACACCTCCTTAAATTTGGTCAGCAGTTTTAAAGCATGAAATGCTCTACAACGCCTTAATAGATGGCTGTGTTGACCTTGGACTTCAAAAAACATAGTGGACCAACCCCAACAAATCACCTGGCAGCCCAAATCATCACTGACTGTGTGAAAACTTAATTATTGGAATAAATACACTTTTTTCATAATATTGTAATTATATGACCAGCACTTGTAATACATTATAATGCTTTGAATCCCTAAACATCACTTCAATGTTCAAGTCAGAACACTCAGCTTGCACCCTTGCTCTCAAACCCGTCCGGTGTCATTCCTGGAAAGAAAGCCTGAGGCCCAACGACAACACTATGGCAATGTATGTGACTTTTCCTCTTTTTAAAGTACACACGTAGAGGCAAAAGCCAATCATGTGTGAGGGAGGTGAAAATGACAGATACGTTTGAGGGAACAGCTCTTAGTCACCTGGTTGAAGGAGTTAAAAGTATAATGCAGCATTTTTAAATTCTGAACTTTGTTTTTTTTCACTTGCACTGTTTGAAAGATTTCAAGTAATTACATGGTTTGTAAAAAAACAGGAATTATTCGTTTCACATCCCTCTGTACAGTCAAGCTACTGCCTTTTAATTTAATTGTGTGGCATGTAAAGTGCTAGTCACTTTAGTATCTAAATGTAGTATCTTTAGTATTATGTAATATCTAAACAGCATTTTTTTTCTCCAAAAATAAGACCTCTAGTGGTGAAACATTAGTGGTCTAGTGAAGATCAGATTTTCATACTGCAATTTAACAAGCTTTTTTAACTTTTGTCTGAAGGAGTATAACCTTGTGTCTTATGCTCAACCTTATAATGACAGGAGTCTGTCTTTATCAACCTCACCTTTGTAGGAGAGATCAGCTGGTCCAGTTGAACCTCTTACGCAGATGTGTCTGTTTCCATTCATGACTGTGCTTCAAACTTTGCGTGAGATTGATGATCATTGGCACCCGTTGGTGTAATTAGATCATACACCTTATTATAATCCAAGTAATCCCTGGCTTTTTGCAAGTGCTGGTTTGAAGGCAAAGGGTAGTGACAATAAATAATTATTTGATTCGATTAGTTTTTTGCTCGCAAACTTCCCATTTTGTAAATTCACTATTTATTTCTGAAAGTATTCTTTGTTAAAAGGATTTTCCACACCTGTCTAAAAGTTTTCACAGTATTGAAAACTTTCATTTGACCTTAAAATTGAAATTAGATTGTAACCTGAGGACTGCTGCTTACAATGCATTTGGAGATTGTCTTTTTACATAATTGGACTTCATGAATGGTAGTTTTAAATTAAATAATAATAATAAAAAAAAACATTCTGTCTGGAGTGTTCTCAATGGACCACTTCAACCATCCTCCAGGCCTTGTGCTTCCCTCAGAATAAAACAAAACCCAACCAACGAAGTTGGATCATGAACTACTCTTTTTGGTGTTGATTTCATTGAAGAGAATAAGTTTTAACACGCATATCCAACCAGTTTGAGCTTAATTATGAGTGACTCGACACACCCTCGTGTGAGCACCTGTACCGGTTTTTCCTGAAGATGTGCCGCGGGCTCATGATCGGCCCGTGAAGGGTACATCACGAGAATTAAAGCGACGTCTCGAGTGCCAAACACATACCTTCTCGCAGAACACTGAGCGTCCAAGTCGTGAAAAGTGTCGAGCAAAACAGCCCAAAAACACCTTGGAGGCTGTCAACCATTAGATCTGCGTCTGTAAATACCTATATTTCGAAAAGAGGTTAAGAATTGGACCGTTGTTAAAGCAACCAATCTTCTTCGCTCAGGTAAGCAATCGTTATTATCTTACAAGTGTATCTTTAAAATAATTATATTTTAAAATAGATATGTAGGTAATCATATGTTTTTGTTCAACAGTGCCTATTCTCATAAAAAAAAAGCTTCGCGTAATTTTTTTTTGTTAAATAGATCACATGGTAACACCTGTGTCGTTTAAAAATGGCGTCCCAAACGAAACTTTAAAAAAAGTATATTTTTGTATACGTTTTGGCTTTTACACTGTCTAATTGAGCAACTAGACCAGGAAAAAAAATAATTACAATATTATTATAGCTTAACGGTATGTTATACTGCGATAAAGCAAGTTATTGAACGTAATACTACAGCATTTTATGCTTTTAGCAGTTGCTCGAATGTAAAGCAGCTTATATTATATGGCCACTTTAAATTTGTAATAGCTTTCAATTGGCGTCGAACCCAGCGCTGATTGATCCTTTGGAAACCTGCTCAAATAAGATGGCTTTATTTGAAAACATGGCTTTAGTTATTTTTATGACCACTCATATTGTCCATGTTTGTGAAGTGTGACATTGCTAGTTGGGTTACATTACAGTAAATCTTTATTGATTGATTGTTTCAGATAATCGTCTCCTGGAGTGTTGTTCTGCAGTGTTCAGTGCTAGGAATCGTGGCTGAGATAAACAGCAGAATTTCAGTCATTGTTTCTAGTAGTGTGCGCTGTAGATATTCTGCTCATCTCAAGACGACTGGACTTGAAGATGTGTTTATAGCTACCTGAGGCTTGTTGAGGGATATACACCATGACAGTTTCCGCATGATGGCGGTAGAGGAGTAGAAACGTGAATTTGTCTCAACGTGAGTGAACTTGAAAAATGGTTTATGACCTAAAGTTTTGTGTTAAATTTTCATTCATTCATTAATGACTGAAACCGTATGCCAAAAATGGAACAATGAACATAATGCTGGATTGAAATTTAAAGTTTTTAATTGTATGAATCCATGAACCTGTTCCAATCTTCTTCTTCTTCTTTTACTTTCGGCTGTTCCCAGTTTAGGGGTCGCCACAGCAAATCATCCAGCCATTGAACAATAAATTGCATCATTCTGACAATGTTGATCCTTTTTTTTTGTGATTCTGGCATTTCCTTTAATTATAAGTCATGGTTATAATTTTGTACACATACAATCCATAAGTGTAGTTAGATTAATCTTTAATAGAAATGTATAATTTAGTTGCATTTTTTTTGTATTTAAAATTCATATAATTAAGATTGTCCAATTCAACATTTCATTATATTACTGAAAACTACTGCAGTTTTCTACAGTCAAGAGAAAAGTTAAAGCAATTTCCCCAAATTATGTTTAAAAGAGCAATGTAGGCTGCAAGATTCTTTGTAATCATTATTAAAGAAAATTCAGATTCCTTATTGTTTGAATAAAATAATACAAATAAAAGCTACTATGAATATCATCAGCCCCCTAAAATAACATAATTATCCACTGATGTTCAATAACTTGCCAATTTAACCTTTTATTTTTATTTAAGCGAAGAGTTAGCATCTTGCAATCAACTAGTAAAATACCACACACCATCATCATTGCAAAGACTAAAGAGATATTACTTTAAACTTGATATTGCTCATAAAGACTGAGTAGGATGCACATGTTTAACAAAAAAAAAGCATCAAGAACTGCAGTTAGAAGCATTATCAAGTTGTTTTCAAAGACAAACACAGTGGGCAGACACGGAAAACACTCTCTACTAATGAGGGAGGTTTCTCTTGAACACTTGCAAGGATGTCTGAATGAAGACATTCACTAGTGTCCAGCACAACAATGCAGTGCAGGTTGCTGACCAATAAAACATCCACTTTTGAAAATTAGACACCTCCAAAAGTCAAGCTTTATGGCTATAAAGATGTTACCTATGCTTGGAGAAAGAGCGGAGAGGGGCATTCAACCTAAACAACACAGTGAAACATAGTGGTGGGAGTACGATGCTGTGAGGATGTCTGTGTGTTTGATGCTGGGACTCTCATTAGGTTCGAAGGGAAGATTTTGAAAGACACCTTCAGATTAAATTGTGTCATTCAGCAAAATAATAATGACTGGTCACTTCTTGTGAAGAAATGCCTCCAAAGGCAGCACGGTGGCGTAGTCTAAATATTAATAAAATAAAATGACATATTAGTAATTTTAAAATACAACTGTCGCAATAATTGAGATGTAAGCTTTTTATAAACAAAATGCCATGCTTAACCCATTAAAATTATTAGATTATAATACAGAAAACTGGCAAACGCAAGTCAAGTTCAAAGTCTTTTATTTGTTATGTACAGTTGGCCAGTGGAAGCTATGAGAATGTGCAAGATACCAACACTTTTGCCTGGTTACAAAATCATATCCAGCAGTAGTTGATAGCAAAACTACAGAAGCGTTGACCTGCCACCATGAGGAAAAAAAGCACATCACTCTCACATTATAATGTAATAATATCATGTAAAAAGGAATCACATTATAACATGATACTGATTAACTTTTTTTTTTTAGTTTGGCAGCTCATGTCGGTCATATAAAACAAGTGTCATGAACATCATCTGAGAGAAAAATGCCTGATGCTCCACCACAAGCATAACACACACACACACGCGCGCGCGCACACACACATGTATAGTTACATAACATCAGGTGCTAAAAGTTTGTTTATTACAGCCTGGAGGACACCGTTTGTAAACCATATTGAAAGACCATCCAATTTGTCACTTTACCACCAAATACTCATTTAAAATCCCTGAATGTTGAACGTTTGGCACAGTTACCAGCAAATTAGGACCAGATTCATAACATCCAGTTTCTTCTGGAGAACTCGCACTTGATTGATACGACACTAAACATGAATGCAGATTCCCTACTAAAAATAAAACATACAGAGATTACAAAAACGATTTGGGATCTCATCTTATGAGATTACTGTTTTTTAAAGATCTGTAAAGCATAGCGGCATGGCAACAGATATGAACACAATAAATCAAGCTAGCATTACATCTAATGACGCTAATGATCCAATACTGGTGTCTGAGAGATGGCAATGCAAAAGATAAACCATTGCTGTTTTTTAGTGATGCTACATGAAGACCCCAAAATTGTATTGACATTCCTAGCAGCTGAGAGGAATGTTAGCAATACGTTTAAAAGGTAGTAATTATACGACTTTAAAAATCACTTTGCTTTGAGTGATATATTTAAATTAGATTCGGGTGATCCATTTGTAAACTAATAAAATACCAGTCAGCGTCACGGTAAAGTAATTCCGTAACATCTGTAATACTAGTCAAAAGCGGTGTTTGCAGGCTCCTATTTTTATGCACATTTTGGAATGTTGCATAAAAAAAACCCTGGATAGAAATGGCAAGATTCACATACATTTTGAAAATGTGCATTAGAAAATTCTGCTCACAACTGAGTAGGATAAACTTATTATCTGATAAGAAAAAATGCATAATAATAAACGCATTTACCGAATAAATCCCAATCCAATAGCAATGTATTTTCTGTCAGAACTGGGGTACGATGGAGGAGGCATTAATAAAGGCCTTCTCCTAACACAGCAACTTCCATTTTTCTTTTCATATTTGACGTCCGTTTATCAGGAAGTGATGACTTTGGTCTCTAGGACTTGTTGGATGGAAACGGTGCTTTACTCACCAATATTTTAGGCAATATTCCAGTTTTGTGCATGTAATTTTCATCTTTAAATGGAAACATGGCTAATGATACAGTACATTACCCCTTGCTTTTTATTAGCAATGGAATTTCTAGTGGCAAAAAAAAATAAAAAATTGCACAATTGAATACACAGAAATGTGGCAAAGATTTAAAAGACAAAATAAAATATGATAAGAATGCGGAACATCAAATTAAGAAGTCAAATTTTTAAAAGCTAAAAGTGCAAATTTTATTTAAGAGAGAACTTTAAAAACATTTTATTAGCCCATGTTTCACGCCCTACTGTGCACGCTACTTATACAACGTGTCAAAATAAATGTTGCCATTAAAATTTGGTGGGCACTTTCTTTTGTCCCTGTGTAAAGCGATTAACAAGACAAGATGATATACCTTTAAAACAATATAGATATGTCCATAGAGCAATGCTAATACATAGATTATTTCTAGTATTTAGAATTGATCATATGTAAATGTACATGAAAATAATCATTAATGTTTGTGGCCATTTTGTCTGGATATGCTTTATATAGATCCCACAGAGTTCACATTCAGCTAGCATGCATTTGAACACCTGGAGCATCATGTTCAGTGTTGCCTACTGTAAGAAGATTATAGGAAACAATCCCAACAGACACTGATGGAAGAATCACAATAACAAAGGCACAAGAAAGTGGAGCTTCTTCAAGGCCTTGTTGTAGCGCAATGTCTGTTACAATCCCGAATGAAAGATATGGAAATTTTGCTATAAAAGTTAGCCTCTTAATATTTGATCAGTTGTAAAGTCTCAATCAGGTTTATAATGTGATGATGGTTTAATCTGGAATTGCAAATACGAGTGATATTACCTCCAAAACATACTAAAAAGTTTTGGGAAACGTGTGGCCCTTATTTAAAAAAAAAAAAAAGCTTACCGCCTTTAAAACAAAAACTTATACCAAGATCAACACATTTTACTTTTGTACTTTTTGACTTTCAAAGTGGTTGGCATTCAAAGCATAAACCAATTCTAACGGTTTTAGCTAAAATGTCAAGTTGATCCAAGAAAGTGAACTGCATCATCATGGTTTCCCAAAAACTAAAAACCTATATGAACCATCATAAAGTGACATCAGACCAATGGTCCCCGGATGGGTAAATAGCAGTAAATCAAACTCTGCATCCAAAAATAAAACATCCTTTCATAATATAAATCAATAAATACACAAAGCACAAGTTGTACGTTAAAAAAACACAATCTAAAATTGGCAATTCAGCATGGAACCAAGATGGGGCATTAAGATGCCAAAAGGGACGAACAGAAACAGAGTTGTGCAGAATATCACTTCCAGTCCACATTTCCACACGACAAGAGGATGTCGTTTGATTTGATTGCAAACAGAACCCGTTCCCATTGCCCAGTAGTTTATCACGCCAGGTAAAAGACTCTTTCACAATACAAAGAGACGACATGAGCTCACCTGATTTAGTGAACCAATACTCTTCAATGGAGGGGGGGATAAAGTGTCAGTAGCTTCAAATGCCTCAAAGTAGAAAGTTTCTATATCACTTCGTTGCAAAGAAAAGGGTGGACTCGAGATTGGACAGCAGTGGAGGCTTCTGGTCACTGTCTGTAGTAGGCACCTAAAAGAGGACCAGGTAAAAATGGTCACTAAAATTGCCAGAGATTTACGTTTGATTTGATTGTCTAAATCTGAACCTTTGTATGCTGCTTCTGGTCTTGATTGAGGGCTAGGGGTATATGGACCTTCTGCGTACACGTAACTTGGGTTTATGTTTTCATAGTGGTGGGTTGGAGGAGGTGGCCTAAAATGAAAGCGAGTAAAATAAGAGTGTCTCCCAAGGACCATGAGAATGCTATGAATATGGAGATACCTTGCAGGCTTGTGGTTGCGCACTCTTTGGTACTCCTCCTCTCGGCTAAGCACTTCTTCCCGAGATCGTGGCCGCACCACTTCTTCTTGTAAAGGCTAATGTGATGGAGCAAAGAGAAAAATGTATGGGTTAAACATCATCAAATCCACGTTGAAATACATGTCAGCAAAAGCTGTAGCTACCACGTTTGAAATGTAAAAACCTTTGTTTTGCAAAGTTATGCCAAAACGTTGACGAGAAGATAACTGGTGTTTTTGAACAGCGAGTGGAAAATGGACCTTGAGAAAGCCCAACCATCCACATTGAAAGGTTTCAACTTCATGAGCACTTTGCTGAAAGTGAGAATAGTGAAGGGATAGAGTGATAGAAGGGATTCATACTAGTTGTATGGTCCCACTGGGATAGTAGAGTTAGTTTGGTCTGCACCAGGGTTTAGATGCCAGTATTCACACAAACCACCAAAAATATGAATCTCTGTCTGCTTCCAAATTATCTCTGGTGCAGCTCCGGAAGTCTAAAAAGAAAAGTCTCTTTCCACTTTCAAGCAAACCTTGGCGCAAAAGCTAAAAAAACGAATCTTGTTTTTTAAAAAACCCACAGTTCCAAGAGTCTAGAATTATTTAGAACTTATGCTTTATCAAACAAACTCTGATGCAGACCGAGGCTTCTAAAAAGATAAGTGTCAGCACACCTCCAAATGAACCTTGGTGCGGTTCCAATACAAAACAGACCAAATATGGCACTTTGGAGCAACTAGCTCTTTGTGAACACTAATAAAGACGCGGTTGCTTAACCGAATCAAAAGCAACATTTCGGAACATAAGAAGCTTATCACAAAGATGTTCAATCAAGGTATGGGCAATATCACTTCCAAATTAAGTGAATGCCACGCAGACCAGGACCATGCATAATCGTATTATTTGGTCCAGACCAAATTACCCAAACCAAAACTCTTGTTAGAAATTTGAATGGGTGTTACATACTTTGTATTCTACTTCAGGTCGCTTTCTCTCCATTGCTTGTTTTTCCTTGTCTCGCGATCGCTTGTACTCCCTTTTTTCTTCCTCCATTAGCCGTCGTGCCATCTCCTTGAGTAAGAAATCAAACCGTTTTAGAAAAGAACTTTACATTAAACATATGCCAGTGTTGAACCAAATGTTTAATGGAACTAATCAATTCATATGGAATAGTTACCATAGCTCATCAATAAAGTGTCAGGAGTTTTAATTTAATTATCTCTCAAGGCAAGTCAGATGAACTCCTGGAGGAAAACCCAGCAATTCCAATTGACGTGGGGAACTACATTCTACTATAACCAAAGAGGCATGCCCAGTGTGGCAGTATTTTTACAATTATATTACAACTGGTATTCATCAAACACTCTGGACATGGGCACAAAAGAATAGATGTCTTGTGATTCAATGCGTATATGTGGACTGCACATTGCATACCTCATCTTGTGCAACTTGAGCAGCTCGTTTGTCGCCTTTAATTGCCTGTTAAAACAAAGTGTTCGTAAACAATGTGGGAAACGGTTGGCAAATATTCAAATGCAGAGGCTCCAGGCACCTGAATTTCTTCCTGTTGTAACCTGCGTGCCACCTCCATGTCTTTAAGCTCCTGGTCATGCAAGTCAAGTTGGTCCATTCCATGGGTTGCTTCCTTCATGCCATAGTCTCCTCGGATTTTCCGGCCTGCAGGAGGCACATGATATCAGTCTACTTCAACAGAATAAATGCAAGATTCAATTAAATTAAGTCATAGGTCTCCAACAAAACTCCTGATGACCCATTTTAAGCCAATCCAACGAACCCAAACCTACAAACTATACGCTTCATCATAATACAACTATTCCCACACTACATTGGATCCATAATCATTTATCCATTCATAGCGATAAAAGATGGTCAGATGACAAAGAATGTCATATCCTGTTCCTAAACTCCACCAGTCCTGTAGTATCAACCCACTTTTCTACAAATTTCATGTTGGCTCTCAAAGGCTTGATTCAAGTGTGTGCTAATTCTGAAGAACAATAAGCTCTTGCAACCATTTATTTCTGGTATACATCATCTAAAGTTGGTGACAAATTGCCAATTTAGTCAGACTACATGTTCAAAATGTACCAAACACAGTTTGTAACACGAGTTTTGGGGAATTTGGTTGAAAACCTTAGTCATTAAATAGAACCCAACCAGCCATTTATAATGCGAGAGAGAAAGAATGATGAAAAAAAAAAAACAGTTGCCAAAGAACAGATTTAGTCCCAACCAAACAAAAATCACCCATGCAGTAGAAAAAGAAAAAAGTCTTGACAGCACTCCCACCACCAGAGGCACTGCAGGTTCATTTAAACACATGGACCTGAGGCCATACCTCTCTCTCTGGGGGAATGGCCTGGGGATCGGCCCTCACTCTGGAGGCCTCTCAATGTAGGTTCCTCAAAGACCTCATTGGGGCCAGAGGGAAGCCTAGGCCTGTCCTTGAAATGCTCCCACTCCAGGTTGTAGTCTGAGCACCCTCTAGCTGGGTCAAAACTGTAAAAGTCCATTTCTCGCTCTCCATTACGGTGCCTCTTTCTGTTCCCATCCCTACTACTACGTCCACAGCCATTTTGCTCAATTTCCGTGTTCTCGTTTCTACCCCTGATCTCTCCACTAAAGTGTCGATCTTCACTTCTCGCACGATTTCGCTCTTTTGGTCTGTCCTTAGTTGTTTGTCCATTCTTTTTCCTTTCTCGATCTCTGTTTCTCTCCTTGTCCCAAACCTTTTCCTGGACAGCAGAGAAATCCCTTGGAGCTTTCGTTTTTCCTGGCACTGTTAGCTCCAAGTCATCCCACTTATCCTTCTTAGTCCTACGAGGTTCTCTGCAATCAAGATCAAGAGGTTTATGTCTTAAATATTCTTCAGTGTACTTTGTTCGTCGCTCAGGAGAGTTGTAATCTGGGATCTTTCCTTTGTTTGCATTTTCTGGAACTCTTGATCGTACAAACTCAGTAGGCTCATAGTCCTGATATTGACTGCGGCTTCCAGGATTTCGTTTTGTACTAGGGTCTGGAGAGTTGTATTGGGAAGGTACTGGACTATAGCTGTGATGTTTCTCCTTTTTGTAAGCTGGAGAAGCGGAACGAGGATTCGCATCACGTGGATCCGATGGAAATCGGGAGGCTGTGTGAAGGCGATGGCAAAAGAACAGAAAAGGTGGGAAATAAAACTTATCCAGGTTAGTACACAAGGGTTAGTACACTGTGGATAATGCAGGAAGCAAAATGTTAAGAAGGATACTGGTGATAATCATCAAGCCAGTCAGACAGCAACTTGAAACAAATGGAAGTAGATTAGAATATTATCCATTCACAGTATCACATAACATCTGAATTATTTCTCAAATGGTGCATTATTAACAATTTGATTAATGGTCTAAATAGGCTTTTGGTACTTCAAAATCTTAAAAAAAATGATATCATGTGCACATGTTCATAGACTCACATGCAACTCCTTGAAGACTTAAACCCACAAATTAAGAAATTTACAGAGTAGTCGCTCTGAAGTGGAGAATTCAGACAAGCATCTCCTCTTAAAAGTTAGCATGAGAACAAAGCTTAGCTCTGCAGTCACAGTTTAAGAGGGAGGGGCAGCTAAACATATTCCACAAAGGTTTCCTGAGGTGCTGCATATTTTATATCGTGCCTGGTAGGTGGCTGCTAATCTGTGTTTAATGAAGGGTGGAAAAAAAAACATAAACTATGGACAATCTCTTAGCTTTTCAGTATTTATGGTTGAGATTTCTCAGAAATGCACTCACCATTGAGCACCTACGATTGCATGTTTATTCAACCCAACTGACCCTATGGGTATGATACCGGATAACCACAATTAGGCCTTATGATGGTATGAGAGAATGGTTGCATAACGTCTGAGTGCAAGCAGTTTGAATAAAAACACTGGGACACAGCCGCAACCCTTTAGTGTAGATGTGGTTAACAGATTCTCTGTTGACATAAGAGCAACTTGCAAGTCCAGTTTTGTAGCATTTGCTGCTTAGTGACAAATTCAAGATGGTCTGCTGGTTCTATTTTAGATCTGAATCAGGAAGGCCTTCTCAGAAATCCCCAAAGTTGACTGAACAAACATTTTAATAAACAGCAACATGAACTTGTGCTATTTGACATTTACTGTAGTTCTAATCGAGTTCTATTAGCTTCATTTGGTACAATAGTTTTCCTAAAGTGCACTTTCAGTGTTTTGGACGTCATTGTGATTGTTTTTAGGTAAATTCGGGATTGTTTTCCTACTGGTCTAGTCATGCAGTATTCACACCTCTGTGGAATTAAAAAAAAAACATAGAAAATCTGCAGACTTAATTAAACGTGGATTGAGTTCCTTAATTTCAACAAAACAATAATGAAATTTTTAAGACATTTCTGCAAATTATAAAAAAAAATTCACAGCCCTTGGTCAAAACATTGATGCAACAAGTCTTTGTGAATACGATACCATGATGCATGGCCCATTTCTCTCTGCATCAGGTTAGATGCACAACATTGGTGCAGAGCCATTTTAAAACCTACACATGATCCTCTAACATGGACCTCCTGAAGAACCTTTCATATATTTGTCCTGGACACTGTTCTGCTGAAATCAGCCTTCGGCGGTGATACACGCTCTTTCTCTTACTCCCTTATCTTATCATCCCAGCTGGGCTTCTCGTCTTGTGTCTGTCTGCAGAGACTCTCACTATCCGGCTCTCTAAATAAAAGGAACTATGGATCTGATCAACTGGTCTCTAAATGCAATTGACACCATTTTCTCGACGAGGAACGTGGGTTCGGGGGAACCCACCTGTCCTGCTGGAACTTATGCTGCTGGCTACACGATGGACTCCTGGTCGAAGTGGAGGATTGTGTGCCTGGCTGCTCTGTCCCTGGAGGATGTCGAAGACATCTACATAATTGGAACTGTGATAACTGGGATTCTGCTGATTGGAATATGTGGAGCTCTCGGCTATCGGCGATTATCAAAAGCGGTCAGTGCTCAAAGCCCCACTAAGCTGACCGACTGGAATGGAATGTTGACTGGACTTAAAACTGTCGGGACTCATGTAACGGTCTGTGACCGCAAACTGGATTTCATCCTGGAAAGGCTGGCAGAATTGAAACGTAAGTTGGATAATATGGAGACCGGGGAAAGACTCTAAAAATCTGGAAATTTACAGCTTTTGACCTAAATTAACTTCTGTACCATCTGGCTTCCCTTATCTCCTCTGGCCTTGGAGGCCGCGAAGAGGAGTCTAAACATCCCCCGTGCAGAACTCGATAAGGGGACACTCTCAGAACCCTCCTCTGCATCTTATCTCCGCCAGCTATTTTTCCCACCGCTGTAATCTGACGGGTCATTGGACAGCGCCTCCCATGGCTGCAGAAAAATGCCGGCTGCGGACTACAGCGACTACACCACTTCCCCGACCCCTACCTCATCCTGCGATGTTCTTTCCTGTATTTGTCAATGTGCTTGATTGCAAATGGCTTTTTTTTTAACCTGCTCCACAGTGCTCTTTTCTTTGAAGGACAATGCGGAAAGGCTCTTTTTTTAAGCTAATTTACCTAATGTATATCCATTTTCTCTGTTTCTCTCTGTAAATGCTACCTCTCAACACTGGCCTGTTCCCACCCTGTCTATGTCTGTGGCCAGAGGGGTCCAATTTCACTACATGTAACAGTGTATGTGACAAATAAAGGCTAATTCAATTTAATTCAATTCAAATCCAATGACCCAGTGAAGAGCCCTCTGTATTCAGTTTTACCCCAATCCTGACCAATCTTCTAGTTCCGGATGCTGAAGAAAAGCACCCCCAAACCACATGATGCTCCCACCAAGTCTCACAGTAGAGATGGTATTGGCTAGGTCATGAGAAGTGGCATGGTTTTCTCCAAAAGCAGCATTCACAAATCATTGTCTGACAGTCCTTTAGATATCTTTCAACAAACCTCAAGAAAAGAGCCCTTCTCTAAGGGGACCAAACTTCTGATAGTTGCAGTAATCATTATCCTTTGGGAAAATGGACCAATGTGAACAATTTTCACCTTCCTGTATAGTGCACTTCGCCCCAATAACTTGGTATGGATAGGAGGCAAAGCTCCAGGAAAAGTCCTAGTGGTTCAGAACTTCTTAGACTTATGGACAATGGAGGCCACTGTGCTCATTGGGTCCTTCAAAGCAGCGAAGATCTTTTTCTCGATACAATCTGCCTGAGCACAATATAAGGCCTTATGGAAAATGTTGTTAATACTTAATGTAAATGTGACTTCACAGTTGTTTATGCTTTCTAATTTAGCCAAATTGTCATCGCTTTCATTTTGAAAATCTGAAACACACTGTAAAGATCTAAATTATAATATCTACTGCCCTCCATCAACTGAACATACTCTCCATATGGTTGGTGCTGCTGTACACACCTTTGTCTTCATAGTAGTCCTCCTCAAAGTTTGCTTCCATCTGCTTATGTCGTTTCCTCTCCTCCTTCATCTCTCGATCCTGTAGTTTTCGGGCAATGGCCTGTTTGAATTCAAGTGTAAACATCATTGTGTGTAAAAAGTGACTTCACATGGGTGTGGTTCCCATTGACCTTCAACCTGAACTCCAGTATCTGTTTTTAACACGGCTATGAAGATGTTGGTCAGGTGACTGGAGCGGGTGTGGTCAGTAGAATGCTAAATGTTTGGAATGCGAGGTACCTCATCTTTCTCCTCCTGCTGCCGCTGCTGTTCAGCCTGACGGACCAGTTGTTCTTGAATCTCCTGAGCCATTTCATTGTCGATGCGTTCTCTGACAAAACAGAACCTTGAATTTACACCTTCATCTAGAATTACTTGACTTCATGTGCTTTAAGAAATTGGACTTTCTTATACTCTTAAAAGTATTTTATTTTACTATTTACAGAATTACTTAAAACTATATTGAGCTTGCATACAAGATGTGATTTTTAAGCCAATCTTTACAATTTAGTCAAAGTGTTCAATAGGGAACTTACACAAAAAGTTTAATTATTACATTCAACCAAGAACCTCTTTTCAAATAATCCTAAATCTGCAATATTTTAAAAAAAAAGTTTTTCCTTAAATCTGTAATCTGTTGACTAAATCAAAGGAAATTGTTTTCCTTAAATCTGTAATCTGTTGACTAAATAAAAGGAAAATGTTTTTAACGGCCATTTCTGCATGACTTGGGTCAACGGTTTCTTTGTAAGTGGGCATTAAATGGACTAAACAATGAACAATGTTAGCTAGCTCTTTTGACAACTACATTAGCATTTTCTTTTCATTATAAAAATGTGGTTAACCGTCACAAGTAGGTTGAAACTCTTTTGGGAGATTAATTCACACAGTTAGCTTTGTGATTACTGTTCAGGGGGCAATTAGTAATGCAATCCCATTACAGGCAAGTTAATGTAATTAGCTCCTGGCTGAGCTATGTTTAATTGAAGCCACAACCTTTCAAACAACGACACTTGTACTCACCGCGGCTCCATTTATTTGATCTAAAATGGTCAAATAAAATGTACAGTACAAAAGTGACATATTTTCATGCCTAAAGTGACTATTTTACATTATTCAGGTCACTCCAATGCAACACGATTCTGTACAAGCTTAAACATAAGTTGAAAATGTTTCACTTGCTATAGAAAGCATCAGGTTTTAAATGATATGCTTAGAATGGTCCCTCAGGCTGTGATATCCTCCCTGAGACCTTGAGAAGTGGCCCAGCAGTCTCGCTTATCGCTTATCCACAACAGAGTGAGCGCCAGTCAAAACATTTCATGGGAATGGCCTAAAACCAGACGACACAAGGCCTTCACAAACACACAGGCCCAAACTGAATTCCATCCATCCGTAAAACGAATATAAGGCTTTAAACTATGTTAACGGTTGACTGATAAGTGGAGAAGTACATGTCTGCATTCACATCCAATCAGTCTCTGATCTTATCCTACAACACAGCCAAAAAACCGAATGTGCTTTCTACTTTCTTTTCTCAGTTCTTTCTAGAGAGATTTAGAGGCAAACTCTTTTTTTTTTACTGTTAAAAGTTTGCCATCAGTATTTTCTGTCTCACAGCCATTTATAAACATTCATCTTTGTGTGCAATTTGCACAATACAATTCTGCAGTCCTCAATAAAATCCACGATCTACTAGCCTACTTTACACCTCCAACACTGGTGACCTCTAAAGACTCACCTTCTGTAATGTTGGGAATTTGAACTTGAAAAAAGTAGGTTCAATTACTGTGCTTTATGAAAAGGATAATAATAAAAATATTGACATTATGCAGTTAGCTTTTTACAACTAGCAGTAGTATGGAAATTGACTTATCAATACATTTTATAGTACTGGTGAAACACCACCATCAATAGCTGTACATTGTTTATTTGAATCAGCAACTTGTTAAATTATGTTTTTTCAAAATATATATATATAAAAAATGTAATCAAGGCTGATTAAAGAGCACATTTTAGTCTATTTAAATGAAAGAATAAATAAAAATGTCTAAATGGTAAATTGTTTTTTTTTTATTATTATTACATGATTTCTTTTATGAAATGAATTTCCCAATAACTGTAATGGATCCTCACATGCGTCGATGCTGCCTTTTGCTCTGGGCTTTGGCCAGCTGGTCCTCTTCTTCCTGCAGCCGTTTGGCCACCTGCAGGTCCTGCTGGGCCAGCCGGCTCTTGTACACATTTGATGCCAGGTGACTCTCGACTAAAAAGAAAGGAACAACAACAAGTCAGAATCGAGCAATGGAGAACAAATCTTTCACAACACATTTATTGTATCTACTGTATCAAAGCTGATTTATACATCTGCATCAAGGTTGCAGCGTAGCTAAAACCATGTGCTTAATCTAGCATTATCCTTCTGCGCACTGTCTGCGTAGTTCAGCAATAATATTTTAAAATTTTAATGTGTTTTCCTATCACTCAGTCAGTATAGCATTATGATTGTGCTAGCAACACAAGGGTCATGGTTTCAAACCACATACAGGTAACTAGCTGATACTACGAGCCTCTCTTTGAATGACGTACCCGTCCACAGAAGCAAACAAACAGATTCCAAAACCTCCAGGATGTCAGGAAAAAATAAGGTAAAAAATAAGCTACTAGACGAGGGCCAAGCAGCTTGGTAAGAAGGTGACCAACTACGGTTCATGAATATCTCTTCTCTTGGAGTTTCAATCATCAAGACGACTGTTGGGAACAAGCCCTGACCTGAAGCGTCTTGCTATTCATCTCAAGGCAGCTAGGACCAAGGTCACCAAGAAAACAAATGGTAAAAGCCTCTACACACCAAAAAAGCCAAAGCCAAATATTTGCTATGAATTTTCATGCGAAAACATAGGGCGCTAATGGGAGCTAACACATCGGACCAGACAAGGGGTGCTAACGGAAACGTTAGCCATATCATATTTTTGCAAGGAGAATGACCAATGAAAGCTGGCTATTTTGATGATGATAGTAGGATGTAAAAAGCCACTCGATGGTGCTCATCCCACTTTTTCAAAGAGCCTTTTTACAGGAAACAGGAAAGAAATAGTGCGTCACATTTTTGTCAAACAGCTCCCGACAGAAGAAACCGCTCAACAAACAGGATTCGTCTGTGTTCTTTGATTTCTTCTGTCATCATCTTTTTCTTTCCTGTTTCCCCATGTGGTGGGAAGTGCATCTGTTGTACCGCAAACGCCATCGACAGGCAGGAAGCGTCATTGCATCAATATTTCCTCAATACAGACGAAGAGTACCTGGCTGAGAGACCATCCTAAAAAACTCAGCACTACAAAGTTTTCCTGCTCAAGAAAGCACAAGTACAGACACACTGCTTGGCGTCACTCCAACTTTCCATGTTTGATTGAAGAGGAATGCTAGCTTTGACTACAAATGTGATAGAAAGACCATCTTACATGGTGGAAACTATGATTTGGATGGGTTTTAAGTGCCTCAGAGGAACTATGGATGATACCATGCACTGCCAAACCTGAAAACGGCCTTTCAACAAGAGAATGGAAAATGTTTTTTGTCATGCTGGAAAATACTTAACACCCAAAACACTTCCAAGGCAACAGAGAAGTGCCTCAAGAAAAAACCATTAAGGTCCTGGTGTGGCGACACCAGTCTCCATCATTTTGAATAAATGTTTTAATTTTTGTCCAATTCCAAACGAAACAAACGATTGTGGATATAACCAAACGGCTTTAACCAATTACTTACAAGTGCTACTAAACCTGCATAGTTACATAACTATGATGCAAACAAGTAAATATTATAGTAACTGCCATTACCGCTACTACTAATAATATAAAACCAAATGAAATCTCTAGAATGGGATTAAACCTGTTGCCATTTCAAGGCCAAATCCTCAAACCACATCAACAAAGCAGTAAATTCCAGCCACTGACGCAACACTAGACAAAGCAGTGTATCATCTGAACATAAGTCTGAACACTTTTATTGATCCTGTGCTGGTGAGCACATGCCATATTTGAAAAAGATGCCATCTGAACAATAAAAAACAAAAGACAAATTGACAAATATCCGTGACTGATTTAGATGACGCCAGTTAGCTAAAAACAACAGAAAGAAAGAGTTTCTGTCAAAGATGCTTTCAGTTGCTGAGCTCCAGAAACATCTGCTAGCAAAGTTAATGTCCCACACTGCTTTCTTTGAATTTCTGAAAGGTCAACACTGATTTAAAGATCAGAGGCCACTCTGAGGCTCTACTGCAAAGTTCATGTTGTCATAGTTACAGTTCCGTTTGTTAACAATGTTCGACAAGTTTTATCATCCTCTAAAACAGTGGTCCCCACTTTTTCATACCACGGATCGTTTAATCCAGGTATTTCTTTTCACAGACCAGTCCTCAGTACATGCCAAACACCACTTTATTTCCAAAGATATGTTTTTTTTTACTCATTTATCCATCTTCTAGGTAAAATTTTGGAGATCCAACTGAGAAAAAAAAAGAGCAGCTTTCATTGGTCGTTCGTCCACGGCAGTGTGAAACAATTTTTTTTTTGTTGCACCATGTTTTTTCTTTTTTTTGCCCATGGTTTTCAATCGAGGCACATTCTCGCATGAAACTTATGAGGTAGAAATTGGGATCTGTGAGTGGAGGCCTTCAGGTTGTTGGAAATAAATTACCCACTGTTACCCAACAATAGCACATCATTGTTTAGCAGATATAATAGACCATATTATTCAATGGCAAAAATTCAATAAAGTAGGAACTCAAAAAAAGTTGGGACATCACAAACCTAGATTTCTGAGAATGGCTTGTTTTTAAATTGATTTTAATCATTAAGGAAGGCCTAAAAGTGATATTTCCTCCATTAAGAATAGGTCAAAAAACTCTTATGGCTTTTTTATTTCAAGATTACACATAGAACTGTTCGATAAAATGAAGTTTTGGTTTTAGGCAATGTTTAAAACAGAAAGAAAAATAACAAAAAGTAAGTTTTTAATAACCAATACATAATACTGACTTACTCTCCTGTTCCTGAAGGTTGTGAGCCAGGCAGTGGTCTTCGAGCACAGCAAAGTCTCGACACACTGAAAGTAAACACAAAGACGTGCAAATTACATTATTGGGGCAATTTCTGGGAGGTAATGTTTACATTTGAATGTACCTCAACAAACCCACCCCCAACCAAAAGGTCCTTGCCTCCTTTTGACAACTGCAACCCACACATGATTGTGACTAAATTATGATTTTTCCTGGAAATGTAAAAGTATTATACACAACACTTACCACTACTGCACACGTTCATGAAATCCAGGTTATGATATAATTAAAATGTTTAAGTTTCAAAAATAATCAATTATACAATTGCAATCAAATGGAAATGGTGATTCTAAAAGCTATAAAGAAAACCTACATCTGTGTTTTTGTGTCAAACCCATTTCTGCATCACAACCTATGAACCTTGGTTTATAAATATAAACTGAGAAACCAAAACCATACCATCGACCTTTAATATGCTCTTATCTGCGTGCTTCATAACATAAATATCAAACACATTAGCCACGGTTACACAACAACGGCAAATTAATTTATTGGAATAATTAACTAATCTCTTAGTCCTCAGGCCAGGTGTGAACTTAGATAAACTTCCATTGGAACAAAAGAAGTGCGCTGAAACTAGTCACCCGGTTATCTGTTTACCCAGCAATGTGTTAACACACTGACCAGTGTTTCTGTTTGCTCAGCTTGAGGGAGACATTAGAAGAGGATCAAATTAAGCCACGGCTGCTAGTCAGCGATTAAAGACGCGGTCCATCTGCTGCAAATTAACAACTTTACCAGCATCTAAACAGAGAACTCACCGGCATGAGAAATGCGCTGACATTAAGAGCCTTTCCATAAACTTCTTATACCGTCAATAGATGCACTATTATGACAAATTTAGGTCTAGAGAAGTGAGGAAATCACATTCAAAACCTGGAGTTTTCATCCTTTTGACACCAAATGCTGTCAACAATAACATGGTTCTTATGCAATAATCTACGTCGCTAACGCTAACTATCGTAAATGCTTAAAGGAAAGTTTTATTCGATTTAAAACAAAAAAAAAAAAAAAATGTTCAAAGACGGCCCTGATTTATATAATAAGAAAATATTAACGATGACGTTCATCACAGTTCTCCAAATGGCCGTATCATTGGCAAGCCTGGGTTTGGTAGTAGTTGAATTTACATAGTGCCAACAGACTTGGTGAAGGGGTATTAGGAATGTGGCGAATTATATTAAAGACTGAGACAGTCCTCGTCTTCCTAACATCAGTGTTTGCCCTCACTAATGCTTTTCTTAAACAATTTTAAAAATCCAAAATTACAAAGCTCATCAACTATTTGGAAAGTCCTCCAGGAATAGTCGATTCCGTAAAAAAAACGATGGATGTTTGAATGTTATATAAAAAAATATATTATGTTCTCCATGTATGTACCAAAAACTGCAGCAATGTCCTTATAGTGTGGATACTGTTCACTGATCCACTGTGTATTTTTGTCATTTGTTTGTCTGCTTTTTTTTAATGAAGGGGAAAGGCTAGGACAAAGGAGTGTGTAGCCTTACCTTGCAATCAAAGGCTCGTACCACATCTATATATACACACACACACACACACACACACACACACACACGCACACACACACGCACATTCATTTTCCATAAATAGGTCAGTAATTTAAATCACAGTAATTTGGCCATTTTACTGGAATAACAAGTTATTATTTAGCCCATTAATGTTATAAAGTAGACTTTAGTATGTTATATCAAATCATATGAAAGCCAACACACATTTACAATTTAAAAACTACCAGGAGTGAGTCATTTGCTGATCCTTCAGAACCATTTGGCTGGAAAGTATGGGTTCTCAGGAGTGTCCCGATTTATTGGTGTATACATTGTCAGCCCTTGAGGGTCGTACGGTGTAAGTGAAATAAAAAAAAACTTTTTGTAACTACTTAAACCTTCCATTAAAGGATAGAGAAAACTTTTTTATATTCTTCTTAGAACCACTGATGAGAAAAACTGTACTTATGAATATCTCTAAAAAAATACCAAACTTTAGACTATCTAGACTGAGGAATGATGAAGCATGTAAACAAAACAGTATGACCAACACGACACCAACTAAAATCTCTGATTCATGGTTAGTGATGAAACACAAGGCACCATATGAGCAGCAATTGGCAAGCCCCCGCAAGAAAAAGCTCAAGATTCTCCAAAGCAAACATGAAACACTGAACGCTTTTCAAGAGGTCTAAGCGAATCAGAAAAACAGCACAATTCTCAGCCAAACATACACTATTTCTCAACTATGAACAAAGGGGATCACAACAAACTGCCCTAACCACAGCAAATTAGCATATCTTCAAGGAAATCAAACAGAAACCTGAGAATGAGCATGACTTGCAACACGTTGTTCATCTTTATCCTGTTACTGAACATATTTAGATTCTGGTTATGCAGCTTGAGGGGGTCACCTTTTCTTGTGTTGTTTGTTTCAATTCAACACACTCAATGGGCCACATGGTTTACCATTCTTGCACCTGTCTAAAAATGCTTATTTTATCGCAACCTCCCACAGCTTGCTGACATGGCAGATGGAGTCTTCCTCTACAGGGAAAAGAAGATTCGGTTTTGGAAGATTAAAGATTTGCGCCGTGTACACAATCACACCTTTTATATGAAACCTCTACTTCTGGTATATAACATGTGGACATAAGGCATTACATTTTGGAAGGAGGCATGAGCCACACTGAAAGTTTGGCTCAATGATACTCAAAATTTGGCATGCCTTGAACATTTAATTGTTATTACAACAATTGTTTGTCATTCGATTTAATATGTGGTCTTCTTGTGTCTGTTTGGAACAATGTCTCTTTGCAGTTTCCTTAGAGTTAGGGTTAGAAAATCAAATCAAATCACCGTTTTTGTTTGGCTACAAATGGATTTGACATCTGTGAACTTTTTGTCAGTGATAAACGGGATGTTGTTTCTTGCTTTCTTTCCAATCAAAAAACCTTGGCACAACTTTGTCTCTGCTTTTATAACCTCTGCCAAATGGGTACAAAAAAAAGGTACCACTAAAGGGTAGAATACAGTGAAAAGCCCCCAGAAGTGGGGTGTGATCTTGGTTGAAGCTAAACTATACAGGGCTGTGGCCCTCCTTGGCCATTCCTTGATTGCTGGCCACCATTTCATATCTTTTAAATTTCATTTCACTCCAAGAAAACTGTTGGCCAATTTGACGAGTGAACGATATGGCGATGATGACATATGGTAGTCAACGTCAGTGGTCCCAGAGTCATTGACAGAGTCCTATAGTACTCAACCTGTAAATGTCATGATTTCAGAGAGTTTCAAAGATTTATGGTGAATATAAATAAAAAAAGTGCTCTGGGTATGTTCTAAATTTTGCAGAGCAATAGTGGATATGGATTAATACCTGAGGTCCAATTTAAAACACAAGAGTGCAGAAAGTGCATACTAAACAAAGTGAAACTGACCATAAAACACGTTTTTTTTCTATTAGATAAATGCAAATTAGTCATACTTTTTCCCAAAATGATTACCTAAAAAAGCACACGAACCTGACCCACCAAAAGACCTCAAATTTCTGAAGACAGGGTGCTTTAGTTTAAAAGAAAAATCACATCTTTTTCTATTTCAACCACACTAATCCACAAAATTAGGTTAAATGTGTGGATTGTAAACCCTGCAAAGCTAGTTTCCCCCAGAGCAACCCTTATGATCATTAAGAGCTTGTGTTCCAGCCCAGTCATCTTCATATGGTGAAGATTTCATGCAGAAAATGCCTCAATTCGACAACATATGCCAGCTTTCACGGCGTTTAATCAATAATACACATTACATAGGACGGCCATTGAAACCATTACAGTGCTTGCTGTAGTATCTAGGTTATTACGTCATAAACAAGCAAAGCAAAGGTGAATTTCTTGCCTTTTCCGATCTGCGGTTTTGTTAAACGTATACAAACACAAAATAAATGTACTAATGCTTCTCTACACTGGCTAAAAAACACTTACAAGAACATTAACTAGCCACCCACTCACTTAATTCGTACCAAACTGCCTTAAATTATCCGACAGGAAACGTGTAATGCGTTTGATCGCAGAAACGGAGGATGCTTCAGCACCTTCCTCACTATCGTCCTCCTCTTAACTCACCCTCTTTTACGCCAGGCAGGTTGTTCTGATCAATACTGAAATCAGCCATGTCGTCGGCGCGTAATGTATCTCTTGGGTTCCTGAAGGTTATTGTTTGACAGAGTGATGGCTGTTTCCGTCAAATAAATAAATCCAGATCGATTGGTTCTTCCGTGCCGCTCTGATTGGTTTCTAACGCCAGCAGAGGTTTCTGCGGGTCCCTCCCTCTGTACCCAGATGAAAATTACGGGCGCACACAAACCACCGAGGAAAAGCCGAGCAGCTTCGGTCTGTTTGCTGCTACGGATGGCAGGAGGGACATACTACGCACGCGCGTGCTCATATTTTGGCACGCAGACAAGAGCGCGCACGTAAGCAAACATACGGACAGGAACAGAGCGGTGTTTTAGTTCCTCCAGGGCTAACGTGTTTGCTCACTGGCTGTGTGGTATTCAAAAAAAAAACTCCATCAATGCGTTTATTTTATTTTACTTTACTCTAAAGTCCAACATCAGATTCCTGGTTATGGTCAACGGCGATAGCTGGACACCAATGAGACGAGGCCCGTTCGAAACTGACTACTTCAGTACTTTCCATAAGAAGTAACTGAAGGTCTGTTCAAAATGGCGTACTTGCATAGCTGGCTCTCACTGATTTGTTTCCTTCAGCAAAATTGGGATTTCACATTAGCCAAAGAAGGAAAATTAATCAATTTGTTATGGCAATTTGTTACAAAAGTCAGATAATCATAAAAATGTTCACAGAAGAGGTTCATGCAATATTTATATATAAATATCTAGAAATTATTTTTATGTTTCAGCTACTGGATTGTAGTTAAGTAGTCTCTTTTTTGAAGTCTGTGATATGTGTCTTTGAAAATCTGTCCAAGAAATCTATCACACAACATCTTTTCCCCATTTTCACCATTTATCGAGGTCAAACTCACATTCACCAATAGCCATAAAAACAATTTGCCACTCACTCTGTGACTTCAGCGCACCAAGACGTCATGTATATTCTATAGTCTGAGACATAATTTTTGCCATGACGGTATACGATTTAAAAACACAGAATTTGACAACATGGATCTTCTTTTTATTATGAAAATGTGACCACACGGATCATAGTGAGCTTTTCGAGTAGCTTGGTAACCCCTGGTCTGTTTCCTGTCACTCACACTACAGCTCAGCTATCTGCTACAGCAGAATGGATATTTAGCACATTCACACTTACACATTTATCTTAATATACATAAAGAATTAGTTTTTGAAAAGACAGTGATAAGAAATGCCATTGGTCCTATCTTTAAGCTATAATATTTACAGCACGGCAAGGGTATCTTTCTTTCAGTAAGTAGGTCACTGGTTCAAGACCAGCTAGTGGCCTTCCTGATTGGGTAGGCCCAGTAGTTGGGTTTCCACCGTGTACTATAATTACCCCACAGTTAGAAAAAAAATACTTTGTGTAAAATGGTTACTCTAATTTAAGCTTAAGTTTGAATGTTTGAGTTAGAGCAATGAATTGGCAACCTCTGGAGTCTACCCAGCCTGAGCTCCATCAAACACAAGGAAATAAAAACAAAAAATGGTCTTCTAGGTACAGATGCATACAGTTTTTGAAGGAACTCGGGTTGTAGATTGTTCCAAACATTTTGGAGAAGCAACCACAGATCTTCTTTGACTTTTCAAGTCAAAAAGGGTGCCTAACCGTGCAGCTTATTGAGGATGGATGTGCTATTATTTTTGGTACAGCTGGAATAATTCTGTGAATGCACGTACATTTTTATTAAAATTCCATTTGAAATCAATGGGATGGAGAAGCTGAATCCCAACAAGAAAAAATGCTTACATGTCACACATCAAGGGAAGTCACTCTCTGGCAGGGGTTCCACCACCATGGGGTATACGAGTGTTTTTGAGGTGAAGGGAAATTTTGACGATTTGCTTCAAATAACGCTACTTTTATTTGAACATTAATCTTTGTGTGTTATGTAGGGTTGATTACAATGTTTTGTGTTATGTGCTTGAGTTCCTTTGTTTTTTTTTTGTGTTAATTTGTGTAAATTGCTGTGATAATACTGTTCAAAGGAGAGGCATTATAAATGTATTAAATTATGAAAGATATATGCAATTTTAAAAAAACAGCCTTCAAGAAATGCTACTTTTTTAAGTTTAACACAAACTTGCAAATTATGAAATGGATCTGTGTTTTTATTTAGTCCTAATCCAATTTATGAACTGAAGACGTCAGCACATCGGCAAAATTGACTTGTTACATCACACACATGATTCAGCGAGTGTTTTATTTTGATATTATTATTTAAGGCGGTCTGTGGCGCTCAGACTTTTATCTAAATGAAAAGCAGGATGAGGGAATGTTCAGTTGAGTGATGGGCAGTCATTCTGCTGATTTACTCTGATGGATTGAACTGTTTGTCCCTGAGACGCCTCCGGGGCATCAGTCTACGCTCACATGCCCCTTCTGATTTACAGCAATGCTTCTTCTAGGGTTCACTGACTGATTAAAAGTGTTCCATAGCGCGTGTGTCTGGCATTAGAGCCTCCGGTCAGAAAGAAGAGAAGTCCTCAGTGCCATGGACGGAGTATCCTCAGGAAAACTTTTCCTTTTCCTTTTCCTTTTCATTTCAGCTCTCGACCTACAAAGCAGAAGCCTCCTCGCAAGTCCAGGTGAGCTCTGAAAATGCTCTTCGACCAAACTAGTGCGTGACTTTTGATGAATCACAATGTTCCTTTCTGCAGTCAACCAGGTTTTCCATTCGAAGGATGATTTGGACAATCAGATTCAAATTTTGGCACATTTGCTCAGGAAAAACTTCCTGCCTCTCCAGGAAAAGGAAGTTTTAGGTATGTTTATCTATTCAAAAGTACTGAAAAATATACATGAAATAAAGCAACTTTTGGTTTTACCATACTGAAAGTGTATACAATAATTAGTATTACAATAAAATAATTTTAAAATAACAAAATTATTGCTCCCTAAAAATTCTTGTGCAATTTTTTTTGTTGATCCACAGGAGTCCAGCTGGCTAGAAAGATTGCAGAGCTGCAAGAGGTAAAACAAACAAACAAGAAAACAAAGAAAAAATGTAAATGATTTATTCATTTAATTTTTCAAAGAATAATATTTTATAAAAAAGTCCATGTTAGTCCTATGGAAATACTTCCCTTGTAGAGCATTCCTAGAACTGTACATCTAACATGAGCCATTCAGACTTTTTACACTAAGCATATGAAAGCTAACAGACAGGAATCTTTGTGCCAGCTGGCAGTGATTCAGGAAGAACTGAATCTTGAAAGCAGAAGACCCATGACCAGCAAGCGAGATGATGGTGAGTGCTGCAGTGATCTTTCCCAGCGGATAACACCATCAGATTCATCATTGATTTCATTCTTTTTTGCAGCCTGTTTCTGGAAATACTGTGTTTGAATATCTGAGCGTGAACAGCCAAGAAAACTTTATCTCATCTAATGCCTTAATATATAAGCTCTATGTGTACATCATTTGTCTTGATAATCATGAAGCACTCAGTACTGTAAATATGTATTTTATTTAAATGCCATTCCAATAAAACATTTTGTCCTTCAGGTAGTTTTCTCTTGAATGCAATTTCACATTTGCACTGGAAACAACTTTTTTTCTTTCAGGAGCACTTGTCTCCCTCTAGTGTTAACACCAAGAAGTTTATCTGCAGAAAAATAATTTTCCAGCCAAAATTAAAATTTTTGGCACTAATGGCTACCTTGAGTGCAAAAAAAATGTTTATTTTTACTATGTGCTTATTTAAGATGGTGTTTTTCCAGTTATTATTCTCTTGTATTTCTTTTCAATTACGTTAAGTAAAATTAAAGCTGTCGTATTTATTTACTATGCATCACGATGGTGTTTTTTTCAGTAATTATTCTCTTGTATTTCTTTTCAATGAGTAAAAATAAAGCTTGTATAGGCTTCATATTTTATTTTTTAAACTGGACATTTTAATTTAATGTGAAAGCATGATTTTGTGGTATTTTTGCGGTTATTTCTGACATGGAAGAGGATAAAAAAAGGAAAATGTTCATCAAGTCAGATGCAGACTTCCTTTTGACCAACGCTGGAGGATTTGATAAGTGTAGAAAGGGAAACTCTATATTGTGAGTACGGTACAAAACAACAGAACACATCAGTAACCCAGGGTGTCTTCAAAACTTGAGAGAGGTGAGTCAAATTTGGTTAATTTAAAAGTTTCTATTTGTAAAATGTATATATTTCATTACAGTAAGATTTGCTTTAAATCATGCAAGGTATTTAGAAAACATTCCATTATATTTTCGTCTGAAACCATCTGTTATGTCTAGTGTTCCCATGAGGTTGGCAAAAAATGTAAATGGTAACCAAGATTGAGAGTTAACACAAAATGTTATTTGTTGCCCAAAGATGGCAAATCTCTCAAAAAAATCTTCATTCAAACAGATCGCCAAAAATGACCAAATGCCACTTGGGTGTGGTTGGTTCTGGGTTCTTTTATAAAACAATATGAAGCAACCAGGCAGGAGCCTTCGATTCTCCCAAGTGATGCCAATATTACTGAAACTGCAAATCAAATGACGGCTTGAGTTAGTCTCTAAATGATCAGTGTTAAGCTTCCTACAAAGCTGTCACTGTTTCAGTTCACAATTTGGTTTAAACGTAGGCGTGTCCTTGATGATCATTAGGTAGTACAAAAGGTAGTGACACTAAATGTTGATTTGATTTAGATTTTTCTTTTCTTCGATCACTTCGCATTTTGCAAAAAAAAAAAAAAATTAAATATGTTTCACAGATTTTTAATTTAGGGGCCAAAAGTTTGCATAATTAAATGCATATAAGGGTCACTGGGTGCAAATGTTTAAATCAAATTTTTCAGAGTTTTTAAGAGAAAACTCGTAGCATGTAGCAGTGTATAGACAAATAAAAATCTGTAAACAGAAAACTTTGCTGCATGTGTGAACATCACCGACTCAAAGATTGATGTTGTGGAATTAAGTTGATAACGCCATATTGAGATGTCTTTCTCAATGTCATAACAGCACTTACTGCTGATTGGCTACAAGTGTGTGGTGAGAGTCAGATTGGCTGTTTTCTGAACCTGAGAATTACACCCTGTACTTGAGGGCTTGGCCTCTTGGGTGAAAGTCATAAACCAGCACTGAGGTTTCATCATCTCAGCTCAACCCATATCTGATTCCGACTTCAGAATCCTTCCACAAAAACATCACAAGCACGATTTCCATAGTTTTATACAGACTATAAATATTATCGTTAGCACACACGGAGCCTTGTTACCAAAATGCTCCTATAAAATCTGTCAAGATAAAGTCCAATTGTACTTAAATCCACTTTTTCTCCAGTTTGATAGAATGGGTTTGGCACTGGCTCATGTTCTTCTTCAGATCCTCCTCCAGCTCCACCTCGCTGCTGGGTGTCCCACAGGGTGTCTGTGTGACATCCGGGGTTCAACGAAATGCATTGGAAACATCAGTGACGTACCACCTTTAGACCCATCCACCACCTTTTTACTCTTGCTGAATAACACAAACATTGAGGTCCTAAACAAACAAAGTTTCCAGCCGCTCTCTCTTCTGCTGCGAGTGATGATCACACATAGCACTCTTAACACAATCCACCCAGAAGCTTTCCATGGTGCTCCACAGCTTCGATCCATCAAAATGTCTTCAAATGCACTCTCGGTTCTCCCACCCAAGATGTTCATTGAGCAGGTCAACTTAGAGCAACTGCAGCTCAATGGGAACCAGTTAGTGTCTATCGGTTCAGAAATATTTGAAGGGTTGGTCAACCTCACAGAGCTAGATTTGAGCAAGAACAACATTTCTCAACTAGACGCTGATGTCTTCCAGGGTTTGACTCAGCTTGTTTACCTAAACTTGGCCAACAATCGACTAAGAAACCTTCCAAAAACCCTTTTCCACAACCTTCGGCAACTTCAGGAGTTGGTACTCTCATCCAACCAGTTGGAGACTCTGAAGAGTGGCTTATTTGACCATTTGAACAATCTGTTGGTACTTATGTTACAGAAGAACTACATCCGGGAGATTTCCCCAGGTGTTTTCTGGCACTTGCCATCATTGCGCACCCTCTCGATGTCAAGCAACCGATTACATAGCTTGCCAGCTGAGTGTTTCTTCTATTTGCCCAACCTGACCAAACTAACCTTTTACAAGAACCCCTTAATCTCGCTCCCTGAACAGCTTATCGGTTACATGCCTAGACTCCAGGAACTTTACATTTATGAAACAAATCTAGTCTCTGTCCCTGGGAACCTCTTTGTTAACACGACCAACCTTCGACATCTCAATTTACACTTTAACACAAACTTGACAACTCTACCAAAAGAGCTCTTCCTTGGCCTAGAAAATCTGGTAAAACTGTCCCTGAAACACAACATCCTTCAAGATCTGGACCCAGAGATCTTTTCAAACTTGAAGAGACTACAAATCCTAATTTTGAATGGGAACAAATTTAAATCTCTCCCAACTACAATATTCCTAAACGCCTCACAATTAGAAATTCTTGACCTAAGCAATAATCATTTGCAGTCTCTTTCCGGAGAAGTCTTCGAAAAGGCAAGAGCACTAAGGTCTCTGTCTCTCAGTGGCAATCAGTGGAAGTGTGACTGTAACATTTTGGGATTCGCTGAATGGATTCGAGAAAACTCAAGGCTCATCAGTGACTTGGGCAAAGGGGTTGGATGCTATGAACCAAAACATTTGCAAAACCATTTGCTGCAAACTTTAACCGACGAAGAACTCCAATGTGGGTGGGGTCTTGTACAGACGATAAAGACTAGGACTAGGTTTACCACACTGGTTTCTCCAACAATTTCCAAGCACTTGGTTCTAGCGGCAACATCAGACACTACCTCCACAAGTCCTTTCTCAAAAGCAACAAGTTCTTTCCCAACAGCATCAAGTACCTTCCCAACAACAACAAGCTCCTTCTCAACACCAAGTTTTTCCCCAACAGCACTCCTTCTCCATTTCCCAACACCTGATCATACTTACAGAAACAAAGGGAATGACTTTGACAATGATCCAGCATTCTACAAAACAATTGTCCTTGATAACGGACCTGAGATTGTTCACAACAACTATTACAGCGGTTGGGTGTATCTGTGGACCCTCCCGTCAACTAGTCTTGACAGCAGCCTCACGTTAGCGCTGTTCATTGTTCTCGTGGTCACGGCTGTAGTTGTGATTGTGATCAGTTTGTATACTTTGTATCGCCTTAATGAAGTGATGCAGGGTTTATTGACCATTACGGTGGGAGACCGAATTACTGTAAAAAGAATACGAGGCTTCAGAATCAACCTCTAGAGCTAGCATAACCAGTATTGTGATTTCTTCTGCATTTTGCATGCATTAGCGAGAACTAATGTACATTTAAAAGCCTGCTCTGACATTACAATCTTTTTTTGTCTCTTTTTTACATTTGTCAATGTTCCATTGCTCAGCTCATAAAGAGGACATAAACACACCCTGTGTAATGTTTGTGTTTGAGTGCAAAGCCAAATAAAATATTTCCGTACCATCCTAGTGGTTTGTTTGCCCTGTATGCCACCTTGTGTCTAAACACTTCAAGTAGAAGTTATGCAATAAGGACAGTTACAGTTGCAATAAATTCCATTCAACTTACTACACCCTTTTACACTAACCACACTAATCTTTACTCTGTACACATTAATACTTTCCTTTAACCCTTAGACAGCTGGGTCATTTTTGGCCATTTTTTACTATTATTTGCACTAATATATTTATTTTTTTAGTAATTTTAGTATAACCCCAGCATCATCCTTTACAAAAAAAATTCATTACATTGAGTACACAATAATTCCACAACACACTTGAAATTGTAAAAAAAAAATTGAGGTCATTTTTTGACTGCAAAACTGAGAACAGTTTTTATGTTTTATAACAAAAATCAAAAGTGTTGAGACAAAATATTTACAAAACCAAAAAATTTACAATGTCAAAATAATTGTGAAATAAAACAGTATAAAAATGGTATGAAAAGTTTCAAGCACTTTTTGTGCCATTGTGCTTTTTTGTGCCAGAAAAATGCCAGCCATATCACATGTATTGTACTTCCAATGGTTATTCCTTCTTTTCACCTCTAGGTGACACTAATTGCACCTTATGGGGACTAAAATGAAACATACAGACATATATCAAAAACGAATAACCTTTTTGAAACCTACATGTTATATGTGAAATCAAAATTAAACAATAGCTTGGTCAAATCATTCTTAATTCAAAACAGCCGGTGTGATTGGCACATGTGTGTTTGGTTATTTGGAGAGACTTCTTAGGGTTATTCTCTGAATTATTATTTAGTTAATTGATTAACTACAATTATTTAAATGTTTTATAACTGAAGCTGATGTTTTGACGTAATTTATTGTTAATTGACATTTACAACAAATGTGGGAAATTATTTCCACAAAATTTCCCCCTCCCCCAATGCAGACATACAATACATTAAAGAGCCTCAATAGAATAGATTCGATTTGTTTAAAGCGATATTGTTTAAAACTGTATTGATGATTCATCCCAAGCAGATACATTTTGCCAAGAATGAAATGGAATAGTAGTGACTAAACTCTGAGCTCTTCATCAACATTCATTTTTAGCTTACACAGCATACATATAGTGACATGTCATCAAATTCTTTCCCTCCCTTATAACAAACAAAAGCTGACGTTTTGTGTGTCTGAGACTAAAGGGAACTGTTTGTTCATTGGATGTTCATTCTGTCTCAATGGGCGCGTCAACAGTCAATCTATTACAACATTAACAGGATGTTAATGCTGAACATGTTTGAAACGACAACACAATGACTCCACACATGATTATCAAATGGAAAATCTAGAACCATGACAAAGATACCATTTTTGTCAAGCATGCATCTGAATTTAGGTGTCTACAAGAACCTGATTAAGTTACTACAATACAAGATAAATCAGGTCAAGTGAACTGAAAAGTAACTCACATGTGGAGTCAGTGGAGACATGAAACCGAGAGACAGTTACATGTGTTGGCCAAACAGGAAGTGGAAAATGTTGAGTGACCAAGCAGGAAGGCAAGGGGACACAGATGAATTTATATTGTAAAATAATTAACACAGGCCCACAAAAAGAGGACAGACAAACAAACTCCAGCAATCTGAGCAAGAATTGGTCAAACCTTTATCCCCAATTAGGTGTAACTGAAAAACCACCAATCATACTAAGAATTAAAATAGAAGAAAGAATTAAATAATATGCATGTACATGCACACACGCACACGCACACACTGTGGAATCTAGCTCTAGCTGGATTGCTCAGATCCTTCCATCTCTGGTGGTCATCTAATGATCGCTAACCAAAATAAAGTGATAAAATGCCCAAAAACATCAAACGAACTCTCTATCGTGGCAAATAAAGTAAATGGTTCATGATACAATCTTCAGCGGAAACATGCTAATATCTGAAAAAATTGTGCATATAAAAAAAGCAATACGAACGAGCTGCACATTTGCACCATATTTAGAGGTGAAAACATAGTTTATAAAATATAAAGGTCACTATTTGAAAAGATGAAAACAAAAAAATCTATTAAATGACAAAACAAATATTTATGACCCTTTCTTTCAAACAAATGCTTATTTAAGCAGGTTTTGTGTCTTTTTTGCCAGAAAGTTTTTTATTTTCTCTCATTTCCTGACACTTTCCAGGATAGTCCTTCCATCTTCACAGTTTGCCACACTACACACTCTGCTTATACAGACACTGTGCACAAGAGTTATATTTAGAGCTGCCCTCTGACTAATTATGAACAGAAAGCCAGCTCTGGGAAGACATTTTCCACACTCAGTGAAGAATTGTGTTATGGTCACATGTCTTACTCAAGCTAATTGATACCGAGACGAGCTTTGAGCCAGAGATTGTGCCATAAAGTACAATAATAATCCCTGTCATCGCTTGACCTTACAGCGACAATGACTGAGTGTCTAAAGTTCGAGACTTAAAAAGGCAATTCTGAGCTTCTAAGAATAACTGCCAGATAAATCTCAGATTTAAGCAAACAGTGACGAATCGTCCTCGGTGAATGTCCTTCTTGGGAATGGGAATCTGTCATGAGAGACAACCATTGTTTCAGTACCACTCGAAATCACAGCATGTTTATTGGATTAAGTTACGCTTTAGAGCTATAGCACAACTAAAAGCACATTACGTTAATTTAATGATGGGGACTTTAAAGGACATTTTTCAGTTGTTGGTTAAAATATGACAACGATTCAACGATAAACAAGGGGTTTATTTGATTCTTTGATGAAATGTATTTGCAAGATGTCAAAAGATTTGGACTATTGTACATTACATATATTAAAATGCATCCCTAACTTCGTTATAGTTGTCATTGACATACTCGTCTTTGCCACACCCCCCACTGCTCTTCATGTCTATTGTGTACTTATGTGTAGTCAAGTTAGAAAAGACAGGTATATTTCCAAACTGATCCCGCAAGTTGTGCGCATAGGATTGTCCAATAACATTCAGAATTCCTTTTACTTTAAGAAAGCAGACATTGAATTTGTGAAAAACAACACCACAGCATGATCGCCTTTACCTAGCATCCACCAAGTCCAGACAAATTGTTGTAACTACTCTAGAGTTCAGTAACGCTAGGAATAGCAGTAGCAATGCTAATATAAAGGTTTGGAATACCACAAGTGATGGTCATGGCTGCTGTCCCCAGGTCAGTAGTTATTGCAACAATAGACTTTAAAAAAAGATGGGCGACGTGACAACCTTCCTGCTGCCATTGGGCTCAAATGAAGCCATTTCAGAGCTGGTGAGGAGGCTGCCATTGACAGCTCCACATGCGACTTCCTGTTAAGGACAGAATCGTCATGGTTTCAGAGCTCCGCCTTGAGTCTGGCTCGCACACGCCCCTCACACCTTTTTTTTTTACAATTTATTACGAAATTTTAAAGAAGAATTCAAGAGCAACTTCTATGAACTTGATCGTTGGCAGTGTAAATGATCTTTTTTACGACCTGAACTCTGCGGTAAGTCAGCTCAGTTCTGTGTAGTGGTCAATAACATGGTCCCACCTAGTTTTTTAGGGGAAAATGGAACCATCCTGAACCACACAAAATAAACTTGAACCAAGAAAAAAAAACTATTGAGGTTTGTTCACTTTCGAAAATCGCTACAATTGTTTGTGTAAATGCCGTACTTTCTGAGGATATTAAATTTTAAAGTTCAGTTTTTTCCCATAGACTTTTATTATGTGGTAATCATTGTGCAGCTAGGGCCAAGGTGGTGCTCACTCCGCCGGCCATGTGAGAGGTGGAAGGCATCAAAATGTTTGTGGCATAGTAAATGTTCAAACTTGATAACAGTTCTTGGTAAGTTTACTAGGAAGTTGACTAGTTTAGAAGTAAACTGTACTCAAAATCGGAGGAAATTGGGACTTACGCAAGCATTATATCAAATATCACACATTTAAAGTGAGTTACAATAAAAAAACAGATGTATTAGTTAAAAAAATACAGATAAAAATATAGTATCAAAGCACTGTACCCTGTAAAATTCTTTATCCTCACAATACTCAAAAAATTAAAGTACTCAACTAACACGCTTAGCAAGTTGGACAGATGAAACCATCAGTGTAATTTACTAGAACCGTGAGAAACCTATCTGCAGCTTTCTAAATCATTGTCACAAATAGGGATGTTAGAAAATATCACAGGAGTATTGCATTCTTTTATTTAACAATATTGTATTTGAAACTGAGCTTAGACTGCAGGATAGGTGACAAAAGATGAAGAATATAGTACCGATTTTATTATCGATATTTAAGAAAATGTATCGTACAATAGTACTAGCTTACATTTATAAGATAATGAAATAAAAATGTTCCAATTAAGGCTGGGTTAGGGTGGAGTACTGAAAGAGTTCATAAAATGATAAGCTTGAATAAGAAAAAAAGTCAATGTATTGCTTGGTTTAGTATCTCAATTTTTATCCTAATCTCATTGGTGGCTCTTTGACTGTTCTATTGAGGCTCTTCGGTCTGCACATGCTCCATGTTTACAATTGTGATTTTATTCTCCAAATTTAAAAAAATATTTTAAATTTAAAGGGACTCATTTCAAATGTATTTTATGTAACTATTTTAAAAAATATGCTGTTCGAATTAATTAAAGACTTATTTTTAACTGAACATCTCACGTGATTTAAGTTGACGCATTTGACCATTGGAGTGGTCAAACATGACATTACTGATGTGAATTTTCTATTAATCACCATGACAAAAGCAAAAAAGCAGGCACCTAAGTGCAAATATGAAGATGAGCGAAGAACCTTTTTAATCTGAATGGAAGGATTTATATTGTTTCGTTGAAAAAATGGAAAGCATTTCTCAAGTTAGGCTGACTCAAAAATTAATGTTTATTAAAATAATTATGTAATTACGCATATTTTTTAAGTGGTGTGGCTTTTCACCCGGGGTGAGGGAATTTATTTAATCTAATCATGCTGAACACGTTTGCCACCTCTACCATATCGTATTGTAACCTTTGAATCATGATGGATTTCAAATAGTCAGATTCTTTCTTTTTTTTAATTTGTTTTTTGACCCTAAGTTTTACTACAATTATTCATAAACTGAGTTGCCCTGCGCAACTGCACTGTTTATACGTGTCCAACTCGTAGACCACTATACCACAGAGCCAGACGTACAACCAGATTATTAGTGATACACAACTTTAGTGACAGTTTGTCTCAACTGCTCTCTGTTCAGCAGCTAGCGCTCTAGACGTTTATCTAGGTTGCCTACAGCTAGAGCTAGTTCTCCTCTGCTGGCCAACAACTTAACACCTGAGTCGCTCCCATTCGTTTCCACTGAGGAATGTTTGGTAGCACAAAAATGTCATGTCTGGAAATCCATCCTTTAATTCTCTGAGCTTCTGGGAGTAGACCATTCATTCACAAATGCCGTTTGCATGTCTGAGGGCGAGAGCTCCACATATTATTATACTATTGGTGTCACTTTATGCAAAAAAAGTTATCAGCTTTCAGTCACACTGACCGATCTCTCACACAATCTGTCTATCACCAACCACTGCCAAAACACAATCACCATGGCAACTAAGAGGAAATGAGTAATGTTCATCGCCTAAGGCATAAAATTGCTCAATGGAGCACAATGGAGAATCTGACAAGTGTCGCAGTCTCTGCAGAGTCTGTGTCAGGTGACTGTGAGGATAACACACACACACGCACAACTTTGCTAGCCATAGCCATTTAAGGAGAAATGTATGGAGAAAGGCAATTATGGATGGATTGTTGCACTTAAAATCATGGAAGAGGTTCTTTTAGAAGATTCATGGTCATTATTGAAGAACATTCTTGGAAAACAGTTTTCGTAAATAGCCCTTTTGAATTCTATTAAACGCAAGCGACAAGAATAGTTATTGGTAGTTTTGGGACTGAATATCAGAAATATCAGCATCTATTCCGGTCTGGAAAATATATACTGAATATAAACTTGTAAACTATTGATAAAGCGAGACAAAAATGTTTTACATTAATTTTTCAAACAGCCATGATATTCACAGCCACGAGGGTCAATCGAGGTTGTGAAGTAAGCGTACAAACTCTATAAAGAGTGGTTTTAAATGTCAGAGAACCCGTCCCAAACTGACCCTTTAATAATTTTACAACTCCTTATCTGAAGGACTCCTTCGAAATCAAAAGTAAATGAAAAATATCAACTTAGCATCTCATTTGCCTCTAATTTCCATCTGTGCACATCATAACTTTACCCTGGCGCTTACAGTTCATCTGCTGGTTACTGAAAAACCCAAAACATGCAAAACTGTTATTTGCATGTAAGATGGCACTTATACAGCTATGAAGAAGCAGTATTTCACACATGCACCAAATAGGAAGGAGGATGATGGGGGGAGTGCAGGGGGGAGGACTCGACGAGGCTTCCTCTTTGACTGGCTGTTGGTGACACCAGCCCTTAGCAACCATGGAAGGGCATAAAAAGCTGAGGCGGAAGCACCGAGGGGAAACCTGTGATGCACTAGTCCAGCATGAGCAGCATCAAGAGCAAGCGCCGCTGGATTTCTGCACTGTAGAGCCTCGCTCCACCATGCCTGGCCTAAGCCAATCACACTTGAACATGGACAGAGATGACTGCAGGAGAAACGAGACCATGTAAGTGTCTTCCTCTATCCGCAATCACAACAAGTGAGTCTACTTAGAGGGGATTTCAAAGAAGCTTTGTATTTGTGAAACATTGAAAACAACGCTAACTTTCTCTCCGTAGAGGAAAAAACCTCATGTGTCGATTGAAGTCTATGTTCTCTGCTTCATCCACTCTGGAGAGGTAAGGAAAAAGTGACACACAGAGCATGTGAGGTCTAAAATAGTTCAGACGGGAGTTATTGCTTGTAATCCGGTCAACTAATCAAACCCGTCTGATCTCAGCAGGCTAAGTTTAGAAGACACCCAACAATGGTCCCAGTCTCTGGAGAGACTCCTCGGGTCAAAATGTAAGGCTTTCCTTTTTTTGAAGCTATTTCGAAAATTCCTTTGATGGGAAACGACGTAAAAATGCAACGTGAGATTTAAAAAAACATTAATGAGATCAAATCATGCGGCTGACCAACTTTTTTTTTTTAAAGGGTTCGGATGAAATGTATACCAGAGAATTTTCTGTTTGAAATTTACATCCCACTTGTTACATTAGACATCGATAGGGGTAGTCAATGGCTGGTTACCCATTCACAGTTGCGAAAATGGCAAATGCGACCTCTACTGGTGAAATATTACATAACGAACCTCCTATTACGTTTGATAAAATTCACAGCGTCACCGCAGTGTTGTTGACTTAGCACATCAGCCAGGGTTAAAATCTTCTCACCTAAGCCTAAGCAAGAATATATATTAAATATTGATAATTGACGTGTAAGATTCTGTTTTCCTCCAGATGGCCTGGCCACTTTTCGCACCTTCCTGAAGTCTGAATTCAGTGATGAAAACATTGAATTCTGGTTGACATGCGAGGACTATAAGAAGATAACGTCTTCCCATAAGATGAGCTACAAAGCCAGGAAGATCTTTGATCAATTCGTCAAAGCAGAATCTCCAAAAGAGGTACAATCTGTTTCTTGATTTTATCCCCACCACTTCCCCTTACTCCTTAAACCATGCAACATAGGGCTGAAGATAATTACAAATGCCATGTAATATGTTCAAAAGACTTTTAAGCTGTAAAGATGCAATTGTCATACGGAGAATCAAACTGACAAGTTAAAAGTGTATTGACTGAGTTTCAACCCTAGAAAAGAACTAGAACTATTTTAAACAGTTTAGTGCTGTGCATGTGTACTAACTATTGTTTGGTTCAATTTGGACAATGCATCATTGCATTCTGTCACCGGGCCCTCCTTGGGTGACATGTTCCGAATGCTTCGCCTCGAAGGACCACTTTCTCCACTTAGCAGCCTTGATTTTTAATCAATTAGCCAACTAATTTTAACCTTTAAACAAAAGGCACTTGGTCACAGAGAACTGGAATGTTGCTTTCTCTCACCTGTAAATGCAAATTGAAGCAAAAGGCTAATGGGAAGAGTGGAATTTGACATGAATTTCTGTGTAATCTGCTCTTTGTTGCACACTCATGACTGACTGGGATACTCTTTAAACTACATATTATAGCTTAAAACTATACTGATCTGTTTTACAACCTTTTCATTAATAAAACTTTTTTTAAGAAGACGGTATTAAAACAAGAACATTAGTGCTTAAAATTAGCTTGTAAATTTTTTTTAAAAGGTAGGAAAAACAGCACTAACTTGCGAATGTTAGTACGTAATAACATGAAATCTTAAACTACATGTTATAGCATACAATTAAATAGATTTTCTTTTTTATAAGCACTAAATAATTTTTTTTTTAAATAAAACTACCTCAAAGTCAAAGATTTCCACGTATTTGAGCAAAAATGTGGCTTTTTATAGAGTGTGTACAATTAACCCACAATTAAAATTAGAATTTCATGTCACCATTAAACCCTAGAAATGTTCCTAGAAATGCTTTGCTAAGTTTATGACATGACAAACCCATGACTTTTGGCAGAGAAAGCATTCTGGTTAAGTCCCCACATGAAATAATGCAGTCTACTCTGTATGCTATGCAAAAGTTTTCTCATGAAGACTTTGTTATTTGATTGGCAGATAAACATTGACTACCAAACACGTGAAGAAATCAAGAGAAACATGAGGAGTCCCACAGTGAAGTGTTTCGACGAGGCTCAGAAGATTGTTTTTGGACTGATGGAACGAGACTCTTACCCCAGATTTCTACGATCTGAGATGTACAACGCCCTTCTTGAATCACTATCAGCAGACGATTCACCAGGATGACATTGTGGATATGTGAACTGCTTTAACAAAACTGGAACAGGACCAGAAACCCAAAACTTGAACCCCTACTTAATGGATCTGACCCGAAATCAAGCTTTGAGACCACAAAACAACTGAAACCAATATCAAACGACAAGCATGACAAGTTCTTAAAGTACTTCCTGTGCAGATAAGGATGCATCTTCAACAACACTTTCTGAGTTTCTGCTTGAGCAGAACACTGTGATCTGAACACTTCCAAAACTGCTTCGCCGTGTTCTAAAACGTACAAGAAACAACTTCAGCCTGTGGTTTGAGATTGTTTGGACTCTGGGAGAGGAAGTTGACATTTCCTGTTTTAACACTGCTGCCTTGTTTAGTGTGATATAATGTCCTGGCTATAATGTTTGGCTAGTTAAAGCTGGTTAGAGCTATGTTTTCTTGTGACGACAATAAGATAACCACTGTCTCGTTTTTATTTATATATATTTTATAATATTTTTGGATTTTGTCAGTTGTGAAACCTCTGAAAAACAATGTTTATATTACGTTGTGTATGTACTTTGAATATGTATTTCTATAAATGAATATAAATATAAACTATTACTAAATATAAGATATAAACATGGCCTCAAAATATTGCATTACTGAAATTCTCAAATTAGTAATTGCAATTTGAAATGATAAATAAATCCATTTAATATTTGTAAAACATGTTTCATTCTTGAGTTGCACTTGAGTTGCAGAATAAACAATAACTTTCAGAAAAATAGTTCACAAATGGATCGCGTTAAGCTGTGTTTCTGTGTTACACTCCAAAAATCCTTTCCCCAAAAACACTACACTTTGTTTTGGAAATTAATACAATCTCCAGGCCCCCAAAGTTTCATCTTTTTCCTAAAATAGGATAAATTTTCCTTTTATTCAAATTGATTCCAAATGTTTTGTTGTGCAAATTGGCTGATCGTGAAAAGAGTTTTACCATTTTGTAGGATAGGTTATTTTTCAGAGCAAGCAAGAAGATCCGGCCCAGAAACTATACTTGTACTCAATCAGTGTATTTTCATGTGGAGAAAGGAGTTTTAACAGACTGTTATCTACTGAATTTCATATAAAAATAATAAATCAATGGAATACTGTAAGTCTCTGAACCGGCGAAGTTCTGATTCCAGTCATTTCTAACCTTTGATGATGCGGCAGAATCCACCATGAGCATTGGCCATGTTACGGTTTTAATGTCCATTTTGGTGTAAAAGCAACGGCAATTTCTGACAGGGTAAAAACTTAGGTAACAAACAATTTAAATAACTTGTTTAAAGCGATATTTAAGAGGAAACCATGCCTGTTCTCCTAATAGAACGGGCGGAGTTGTTGTCACACCGGCCACAGCGGCCTTTTTGTTTGTAATACTAGTTTCCATCAGGACTCCGCTTGAAATTGTTTTGGGGTTAAACATTTCCGAAATACTACAGATACAAAATAAACATCTAATACTGATAAAATAGAACAACAAAACCTCAAAATATGTCAGTTTCCATCGGTAGGAGTCACTTGTGGTTTATTGTGTAACCATGGAAATGGTAGAGTTACGCTACAAATATAGCAGACGCGATGATGTCACTCCTCCCGCTCTATAAGGATTCATTAGGGGCCATAAAGGATTATAGATCGACACCGAAATAAGATTTTTTATATGAGACAGTTACATTTCAAACAGGAACGTACATGTTTCAGTTCCCACAAAATATAGCATTAGAAAGAAAGCCTTAATGTGCTCCAGAGAATACAGCAGACATACAGTTTCAGGAGACAACCATGAGACTCACATTTCTCATATTGCATGTCTAATGTTGCTAACATGATTCAAGAATTACGCATTTCATGTAATAGTTTTTATTTAATGTATACTAAGCATTTAAATGTTTTTCTCAAGAGCTCAAGAATAACAAAGCGGAACTGTGATTGGAACGATGTTGAGAGTCATCATTTATGTAGTTTCTCAGGCAGAACTCTAGTGCCAAATTTAGTTTCTAATCAATTTCAAACGCTTTAAATAGAGAACCTTTACCATATTAAAAGCCATGTTAGTGTTCTTACTTTAGAAACTGCCTTAAGCTTTATAGTGTTTAATAGTGTTGCTAATAGTAAAAGCATGATAAGCCCTTTGTACGTCATAGAATTGTATATAGATTACATAGTATTCTGGAAACTTCATGCTGCCATAAAAGGCTCTTGTGTTGCTAGTAAAATATTTTATATTAAGGCATAGGAAGGCTTAAAGTTGTTCACAAAATACAAGAAAACAATGTTTAGGTTTTACTGTGACTGATCCACAGCTAAAAGCTAGCCAGGAAAGTTAAAAATACTGGTCTAAAGGTAAAATCCTTGAAACAAATGTTGCTAGTACTCATAAATTATCTATTTAGGCAGCAAATTAAATATGGCTGCACTTTTTTGTAACTGTTTTTAAATAGTTCTGTTAGTGTTAGCCCTGTTAGCCACTGATGCTAACTCATTGTATGGCTAATTATTGTGTAAAACTGTCGTAGAATTGTACATATATAGATTACACAGCATTTTGGAAACTTCATGCTGCCATAAAAGGTTCTTATGTTGCTAGCAAATTTTTTTTTCAAAGGCAAGAGAAGGCAAAAGTTGTTCACAAGAAAAAAATTGTAGGTTTTAGGACTGTAACTGAAGCTAATCTGTCGCTAATAGCTAGCATAACTCTGTGGTCAAAAAAACTGGCCGAGGTAAATGAATGTTGCTAGTATTCATATATCATTTATTTAGGCAGCATGTCTGAACTTTTTGCGGCTTTTAAAATAGTTCCATTAGTGTTAGCACTGTTAGCTACAAATGTTAACAAATTTTAAGGCTAACTATTTTGTAAACCAGATCTTTTACAACAAACAGAGCTGTTTTACTCATACACCAAATCACAAATAACAATCTATCATATATTCAGATTTCACTGAACACTTTTTGTTTTCACATTAAGCCACTTTTGGAGTCTCCCTAAAGTGTGGCACGTGGCTCGTTGCTGGAAAATACCTCGTGCGTAAAACTTTTGGACTATCGTCAATTTGAATGGAAACTTGGCAACATTCTCACTGTGAACCACTTAAGAAACTCAGATATTTACAGTCTGAACAGCATAACAAACGATAAGTCTTTTCAAAACACACGGCCTGACATCTGCACGGCTGCACATTATGGATGGGCTCATAAAAGTGGACTTTATTTGGAGCACAGCTGCAGACACTTCATTTGGTTTAAAAAAAAGGTTCTCTTCTAATCAGGGTTGAGGTTTAGCACACATTACCAGCACAAAGACAAGATGACAAACAAAACAGGAAGTTGATGGGGGAAAAAAAAAACAATGTGTTGCAAAAACATATCTCAGACAGCTCATATCTCTACATGTTTTTTAATCTGTAAAATATTCCAGAAAATGGCAAAACATCCATAATAGCATTGGTTAGACAGGGACTGAAGCACCTCATTGCATCCGTGTAGTAAAATTTTAATACAAATTATAAAAATAATAAAAAAATATTAGGAATTTAGGATCAATTTCAACACATTGTGCATTTTTATTGGTTCCTTGACCATGCAAATCACTGTCTCATATCATCTTAATGATCTATCAATACTATGTGTATACAAACAAATATTTGCATCTCATTAATTCAATGGAAACATGCATAGTTGTGATGGCATGCTGTTAGAAGGAACAAACCAGTCTTTATGTGTAGTTTACGGATCTCCAGCAGCAGTGTCCGGAACCAGTATTTCACGTTCAAAGTCAGTTGGGTGAGATTAAATATACATTGCATTGGGATAGTGACGAATGTACCCTGCTTCAGAAGTTTTGTACATACACACACACACACACACGCACACACACCCTGATATGCACTCTTCTGGTAAGTTCATTTGACTTCATGCTAGTGGATTCTTAGAAAATACAGCGCGATCAGGTTGATGAGGTCACAATGCAAGACTTTCGGTGTGCTTTAGATACTCAGAATTTAGCAGCTTTTTTATTCCCAGCAATCTATGTATACAGTACTCTGCAAAAGTGTATCCAGAAGTGAAAACTGCTGTAGACAAAGAATTCTTCTGAAATATAAACAATGAAACTGTTTTTGGTACTATATGTGAAGTGAATGAATAAAAGAAAAATCAACATTTGGTATTTTTATAGGTACACGTGCACAAAGGCAGGGTTTTTCGAGGGTTATAGTCAGCTGTATTTACCAATTATAACACTCATGTATAAAAAATCATGAATGTCAGATGTACTTTGAAACCCAGTCATGAACTGAAAAAGAAGCAGCTGTTAAGGAGGCTTGAACAGCCAAACTCTACCAAGGTGAGTTTAAGAAAGACAGCCTTTTGTCATGGAGAAATTGAGGACAGCATCAACAAGGTCTCTCTAGGTCAAAGATTTCAAAGGGTTTAAAGTTGTTCAAGCTCTTTTAAAGAAACCCCCAAAAAACTGATGGTAGACGCCATGGTCAGCCAAGAAAATGCAGCAGCCGCAAGACTCATTAAGCTTATTACTTCTCTAGTCATCCTCGACAGCACCCTATCTTTCGATTCCCACATCAATAATATCACCCGGTCTGCTTACTTTCATCTACGCAACATCAACCGTCTCCGCCCCTCTCTTACCCCTCACGCCACTGCTGTTCTTGTCCATAGCCTCGTCACATCTCGTTTAGATTACTGCAACTCCCTTCTCTTTGGTCTCACTAATAAATCCCTCCGTAAGCTTCAGTTGGTCCAGAACTCAGCTGCCCGTATCATCACCAGAACCCCTTCTTCTCATCACATCACCCCTGTCCTGCAGCAGCTTCACTGGTTACCAGTTCATTTTCGAATTGATTTTAAAATTTTGATGTTAACCTTCAAAGCCATTCACAATCTCGCCCCTCCGTATTTGTCTGCCCTCATCCACATTGCTGCTCCCTCTCGCACCCTGAGATCTTCCTCTTCCCTTCACTTGTCTGTTCCCTCTGCTCGGCTGGGGTCAATGGGCAGTAGAGCATTCAGCCGCTCTGCTCCCCAGCTTTGGAACTCACTTCCACCTGCCATCAGAAACATTGACTTTACATTATTCAAATCAAAACTCAAAACCCACCTATTTAAAATGGCTTTTAATGTTTAATCTGTACCTGCACTATTGTTGTGTATTTTAATATTATTTTTCTTAGTATTTTATTCTTGTTTCATTGTACAGTGTCCTTGAGTTGCCAGAAAGGCGCCTTTAAATAAAATGTATTATTATTATTATTATTATTATTATTATTATAGTCACCACCGGTTTGGTTACAGGTACTTCTGTGCTGCGTAAGGGAATATTTTTAAATTAGCAATTTGAATCAGTTTGTGGAATGAAAACAAAAACTACAACTGAATGAAATATTCACAGGAGTTGTAAACAAATTACTGATTGTTCTAGACACTTATTTGATGGTAGCTTTTAAATGAAATCACATAGAAAAGTTAGAAGATGCTATATAGAATTTGATTCTATATATTGATGCATTTTGTGGATCAGTGTGCATTTTAAGAGCAATTGAAAACTTAAAAAAAAAAATTAAAACACAAAAACTTTCCAATCTTACAGGTACCTTTCAATCACTGTTTTGCACAAAGGGGCACGATTTGCATTTCTAGCTATTGAAATATGCATATTTAAAAAATATTTTGCTCAAAAATGGTTGAAAAACCCTGAAGACTAAGATGCTACTTGGTGCAGTAGCGCAAAAAGACCAGGATTCGATAACCGGGAACTTCCTGTTTGAACTACTGTCTATTAGAATAAATGTAAAAACCTATTTACCTCAACTGAACCCCCCACCCCTCGCACTAATGCAGAAAAGGCAATCTTCACAAGATAAAATCTAACAGACATACGTACACCTGACGAACTTGTTACCTCATATGTACCTCATACCACCTACTTGGAATTAAGGATCCACGAACCATACATTGTTCTCATGCTCTATCTGGCTAAAGAATCAAAAAAATTAATGTCTGGTTGCCTTGTTTTAAAACCTGATATTCGAGTTGCATCACGAATAAGTTCATTCACTCGAGCAATGCCGCATAAAAACCATTTTAAACCAACAAACCATGTTCTAATCCATGAAGCAGTGTCCTCAATAGAGATAAATACGTCTACTTATGTTCAGACTTCAAGTTCGTTTCAAGTTCGTTTTATTTATATAGCGCTTTTCACAACAGACATTGTCTCAAAGCAGCTTTGTTTTTAGACTTGGCTAAAAACAGCGCCCTGGTGGTCTCAAACACACTGATCTAATTTACCACGATAAAGCTTTCAGCAGGGTTCATCTGGTGTCGTCTGTTTACCAAAGCTCTTTGTTTTTGTGCTTTGAATCTCCATGGAGCATTTAGTATCTGTGTTATTCCTCATATAAATCTCTAATTTCCATTTGAAGCCCTACGAACAGAATATTCCCCAAACTACACAAGCCTTTTCTTGGGATTGAATTGGATCCAAAGTCATTAAGAACAACGAGGCTGTTTTTAGAACCCTCTATAAATAAAGCACTTCTTTAAATAGAAACATGAAGAATGCTGGTGGACAACATACCAGTGTGTTTAGAACTTTTTGTCTGTGACGGATGTGGCCTTTATGTCCTCAAGGTGACTCAACTGACGTGTAATTATGCTTTTATCTTGTGTAATAGTGTCCAGTAGTGGTATCATTAGTTTTTTCCACAATTAATAAAAAGTACAGTCAAGAGAGAGAGAAAGAGAGAGAGTAGGGGAGTGGGGCAAACAAAGCTATGTTTTTTTCACATAACATGCATTAATCTTCTTGTAGTTTAGCACAAGTTTGTATAGTGTTTCTGCCAAGTCAAACATTGCTGCAGAGCAACCAATCAGACACTCTCCCATCTGATTAAACCCCGCCCCCAAGGAGACCTGGGATAAAAGCTCTGCAAGACAGAAGATGTTTCAGTTGTAGTGATAGCAATGGATAGAGTGACAAAAATGAAAAATGCCAGTTCAGACTCAAGCATTGAGCGCTTGATCATAAAAGGAGAGGAGAGTCCAGAACAGAGCCAGAAACGGTGAGTTTTGATTGGTTTTTATTTTTGGAGATAAAAGATTGTGTTTGCTGATGATTGCTTTGTGCTTGATAGAAAGACAAACTGGAGGTCGAGAATGTTCAAGAATTTTTCTTCACGAGAATCACGACACTCGAGCGGGTGAGATTAAGAAAATGTCCAATTAAAACTTTTACAAATGTAAAATGTAAATAATTCAACATCTAAAGTGATTTTTAATATTTCTACAGGTTAAGTACTGAAGAAGTCAGTCAGTGGGCGCAGTCTCTGGACCACCTGTTGAGCAGCAAATGTAAATGTAACTTTTTATTATAATTATATATTATTTATAAAAATTATTTTACACATAATTCATGTAAAAAGTATAATTGTACTATAAATAAAATCTATTTATATTTTGATTCTTTTTTTCACATTTCCATTAATCCCCCAATTAAATAATTTAAAAAGTATTTATAATTATTTTAGAAATAGCATCTGTATTCTACATCTGCATTCATTACAGACTGAAAATAAAAATATTATATATATATTATAATTACTATACGATTTTCATTGCACAGATTTTGCATAGAATGCTTTTGTTTCTTCTTTTCATTTGTCACGTGAGAATTAAATTTGGTATACACGTGGGGTATAAAGATTTAAAAAAAATATTTGGATTGCGTTTCCAAACTAAACAGGAAGTCGGTTATTTTGTAAAAACCTCTAAAATGGTTCTGTTAGCACTTGTCAAACAAACTCCAGCTATTTATTGACTTCCAAGCTCCACCTGTCTCAGGGATGTTGGATATTTATTTCTGACCTTTACCGACCCTGAGCTGTGAGAACCCCTTGATTGCTGCTTGCGGCTTTAATTGAAATGGAGTTTAGTAGCGATTTATCTTAACAAAAACACATAAAAAGACCAGTGGGGTGGGGCCAAGAACATCACTGCATGTGCAGTCAACCAATAGCATCTGGTAGAGATGCTTTGTCAATGCACCACATGGGATTTTTTTTAATTAAAACTGTGGGTTTTCTGGTATAACAGAAATTTTCTGATTATATAATTTATCGTCATTAATTCAGTGTCTGCTGCTTCTTTCAGATGGTCTGATGGCTCTGCAGCTCTTCATGCAGTCAGAGCATTCTGAGGAGAACCTGGAGTTCTGGCTGGCCTGTGAGGACTACCGACAGATTGACTCTCTCCCCAAACTCAAATCCAAAGCCACAGCTATCTACGAGCAGTTCATCCGCCCCGACTCTCCAAAAGAGGTGAAGCTTTAATCAAAGAATGAGAAACAATCAAACTCCTTCGCATGTTCTTATTTCTTGCGTTTCTTTCTACAGATAAATCTAGACACTCAAACAAGGAAGGCACTTGGTCAAAGTATCCGCACACCAACACAGAGCATCTTCAGTGCCGCTCAGAGTCGTGTATACTTCCTGATGGAGAACAACTCGTACCCGCGCTTTCTGGAATCCCATCTCTACCAGCATCTCAGTGGGATTTCGAAAGCGGAGCCATGATTGGCCACTCGTGTGTACCAGTGGCTGGCCCATTCGTCATTTCACCATTGTATTTATGCTATGCAAATTTTGCACTGATTTGTACCTATTTATATTGTAAAAATTATCAGGTATTTTATTAAAAGTTGATGCTGTATTTTGAAATCTTTGTATAGTTACTTTTCTTTTATGATTGTGTCGAGGGTGGGGTGAGGGGTTGCTGTACTATAATGTATTTATGGCAAGCAAAAAAACTGTTTTTTTGTCAATTTTGTGAAATGTTTACATTTTTTTTCATGTTACAAAACACAAAAAAGATGTAGTGGAAAATAAAATATGTATTTTAAAATGCTCTTTGCATTTGTGTCAAGATGTTATTGATGGGAAAAGTTCAAATATTTCCACACTGTGAAAATTATTTAATTTAATGTCATGACAGTTTGCATCAGTGTTGCTTAAGGGTGAAATGAAACTGTGATACAATACATAACTGTGCATCACTATATAAAACAAAACATTTAAAAACACGAAGACACGCGTTTTCAAAACTATTATATTACCGAATTATTTCAGTGTTTAAACTGGCAAACTTTGATCTGTATACGAGGGTGTAATGTCATCCAAACACTAGGTGGCGACGATAACGTTTGTATACTCAGGGGAAGACGTTTTATACACTGTTTTATAAGATCCCATTTGTTTCTTAACAAAATGTTTCTTGTTCTCAAAGTGTGTTTTAGTGTATTTCTGGACAACATTTGTTTCAATTTAAATACACAACAATAAGCAGAAGCAATGGTTACCCAACAGTGGCATAGACAAAAACAGTCAGGGCACACGTGGAAGCCGGGAGCTAACTACACAAAGCAATCAGAATAAACAAGGGCGTGCACAGATGAAAACAATGGACAATGACTGTGAACCGGTGGAAAACTGGGAAACACAGGATTTGATTGTGGTTTTGATTGGGAGAAACATGAGATGAGGAGACGGTGAAGGACATCACATTCATTCAATAATTTTATTTCCCTGCTTTTTCCTTTTCAGGATTGCAGCGTGCTCCAGCATACTTTGGGTAAATGGTGGGGTACACCTTGGACATGTCAGTAGTCCATCACAGGGCAACACGCACATTTAGAGAATTCAATTAACCTGATGCATGTTTTTTTTTACTTGTTTTGTGAGACTGAGGAAAACATGCATACTCCTCTCATGAAGGTCACCAGCTAGCATCTTACTGAAATGCTGCAATACTACCCACTGTGCCACATTTCTTAAAATATGAATACAGAGTTGATAGATGAAATATAAATAAATAGATAAAGAAGAAAAGCTTATCTAAAAAGTTGCAGAAAGTATAATTACATTTTGGGATTAACAGGAAAAAAAATTTGCCTATGAGACAACGCGTGGTTTAAGGGATAATTGTGTGACATACATCTAAAAATAAAAAGCTAAACTTGTCACGTCTTTGGAAAGCTGATATTCTTGTCATTCAAATAATGCAAACCATTTTAAGATACAATCAACGCAGCAGGAATGTTTTGTCAAAGCACCAAGAACCCAATGAATCATCGCAAAACTGAAGGAACTCACATATGAAGCGTCCCATACACAACATTACAACAAAAATGGTGTAATTGTACTGTAAATGTTCCAGACAAACCAATTCAGTGAAATATTTGGTATATGACACATTTATATAATAACAAAGCTCCACAAAATATTATAGTATGATTTTAAATTAGTTGAAAAATACCCCAATCTTCAGCAGAGCGTCATTTCCCGTAAACGTTGATGTCAAAATGGTCACCGACCTCTGCATCTATTTGGACACCTTAAATTATTCCAGCAGCTATAGTACAGTGTCACCCAAATTAATTAAACTTGTGCGCCTAATGGATGCACCCAAACATAAATGTGTATAAAACCCTCATTTTTAAAGATATTGCTATCAAATAAAAAAATATGGTGATTTTTCCCTAATGTAACCCTGGGTCCTTGTCTCTTTACTGCTCCAAGGAAAAGAGAAAATTGTGATTGAAATTTATTTGGATTATTTCCCTTTTCCCTCCTTAGATCTAGTTTATGTTTTTGTTGTCAGTAGGCAATTTTTGGTTCAAGAAACTTGATCAATCAGTTCACTTTTATGTTTTTATATGACAGTTTTAATGCCTCCTGTATGATCACATTCGGCTGAACTATGCTAAATAAGCAAAAAAACAAAACAAAAACAAAACAAAACAGAGAATGTCTGTTTTACTGTGACCATAAATCTCACAGATAAGACGGAAAATGTATCTGTGAACGATCTGAAGCTTGACAAGTTTGACCAGTTACCATTACAAACAGATCACATTCATTATGAAACCTGAGCGCATTATGGCCCAGTGACGAATAATGACACCTCCGCATTGCAATCTTATCAGACACCACAATCTCCCTTAAAAACTATGCTCCAATTGCAATTTCCTTTTCTTAAATAGTACACCAGAATCTCTAGTATTCTGCTGTCTATATTAACAAACTTGCCTTCTATTCCTGACACTGAACAGAGCCCAAACACATGTCAGCTTCCAACGGCAAGAGTCCCATGGCTTTCCTCAAACCATGCTTCATCTCTATCGTCTTGGTGCAGACCTGTCTGTAGGTTTAAACAAGTGGGTTTAAGAAATGTTCAGAAGAGTGTATTATAAATGCTATTTCAATAGAACACACTTAACTTGTTTGACATAGCATGCTTAAATGTAGAATAAAAGATGTCATGTTTTGTGAAATCACCATAAAATGAAAACAACTCACATCCTACCACTTCCTTGCCATAATTTTGGCCATGTAACATGTGATGTCATGTCAATGTACTCTTAAGAAATATATCCTCAATATAGTAGAAAGCATGCCGTCTAAATGCAGTTTGGGGATCCTACTTCCAAGATGTTGCAAGTATTGATCTCTCCAGTTGTAGATCATCTGTGTAATTGCCTCCCACTGACAAAGACTTCCAGAACCAATAAAGTGTTAGAAGTTTGTCACCAGAATTGGTCAATTTATTAGGTACACCTTGCTAGTTGGTACTAATGGGCCTAAAGTGTGTCAAGAAAATATTCCCATAGCATTACACCACCACCACCGCCAGCAGCAGCAGTCTTAACCATTGATACAAGGGAGGATAAATCCCAGCTTTCATGTTGTTGATGGCAAATGCTGGTCTGAACCTACAAGCAGAAAAAAAGAAATCAAGACCCATACGACCTAGCAACCTTTTCCAATTTTATATTGGCCGATTTTGGTAAGCATGTGCAAATTGTAGCCTTAGTTGCCTGTTCGTTGCCTTTCTATCAGCTCCAACCAGTCTGAACATTCTCTACTGGCGCCAACAATGCATTTGCACCCAAACAACTGCACCCCAACATTTTTTCTTTTTTGGACCATTTTCTGTAAACTCTACAGAAGTTTGTGCATAAAAATTCCAAGGGATTAGCAGTTTTTCAAATACTTCGACCAGACCAACAACCATGCCTCGTTCAAAGTCACACAAATCACCCTTCTTTCCCATTCTCATGCTCGGTTTGAATGTGTCTACATGCCTAAATGCGATTGGCTTAATAAAAATTTGCATCAACGAGCAGTTGTACCTAATAAACTGGCTGGTGCACAACCACTACAATGCATGTTTTCAGGGAAAATCACCCTAAATATACACCATGGATTGAGTCCTATGGAGTCCTACATCCTTGCAAAATGCCAATGGTTCACAACCAACCTTGATGGAGCCCGAGACGGCCAGCAAACAGGCCACAAAAGAGGTTAATTCAAAAAGATAGAATTTACAAGAAATATGTATTCCTGTTCAATAAAAAGACAATTAAAAGTGTAACATAAAAATGTGGTAAATTACAGCGCTGGTAATACTTCCAGTATGGTGAGATTCCTCATTTTAATTCTTTTTAAAAGTTTGTAAGTTACTTGTGTTTACCTGCAGAAGAAGTAATGTTTCTGCACTGAATGTTTGACACGGTGAAATTATTATTCCAAAAACATTGCAAACATACTACCGACAAAGATATTTCGCATAGTGGAGAAGGGCTAAGCATTATTAAAAGTCGCAATGTTCTCTTTCACAACCACGTGGACGTCACCGGGTCATTGCGTCACAAAGTCAGCCTGCATTTTTAAACATTTTTAACTCCTGTAGTGATGAGCTTCGATTCTCTGACAATAAAAAGGGTAAATGTTCTTCTCAAGCCAGAGCAACTGCTTTGTAACACTATTGTCATGTATGACATGTTCCGCTTGTGGAGTCTGCGGGAATGTAAATAAACTGTTCCGGTAAAATAAAAAGGGCTGGGAATTCAGATCATAAACACCAAGCTGCTGTTAAAGGCTCATGACTTAAAAGATAAGAGGTTTCCCACCTCTTCTGAGAATTCCCTGGCTTACATCGAGCTTTTCGTAAGAAGAAAGGCCATCTTTTCATTTGAAGACCAGTAGAGGGCAGTGTGGTTACTCGAAAAACCCATAAGAACTTAAATTCATATACTTAAACGCACATTGTTACATTTTTACATGTTACATTTGACTACTTATTTTTTTTTTAATTAAGCTCTGTATTTCCTGAAATAAGCTAATGATTACACAATTACATAGAAGAATTGAGGAAATATCTGGGAAAAGAGTTGGGAGAATTTCAGACTAATTTTAAGAATCGTTTTATGGAGATATCCAACAGCTGCCTTAATATAACACTAACTAATGAGTAAAACAATAATTCTTTTATTAATAAAAACACATTTTTACATTAATTTGCTGTAATGTTCAGCACTTTTAATATATTATTGTCGGTGTGAATCTGTTTCCTTTTGATATCAGCCTCAAGTGGCCAATTGGTGAACTGCAGCTTCATTTATTTATTGGAGAGGTCTGCAGACTGGTTAAGCCCCACCCACTGAACGTGCAGCCCTGCCCACGTGTCTCATCTCATTGGAAGTACTCCTCCACACCAGCCCTAAACCCGAACATTTCAATTGGGCTCCACATTCAGTGGGTCTGCAGTCAGGGGTACTTGTCTTATTGTGCATCGGGAGAGAAAGTGGGATGTTGGTACTTGCTTGTAGTGTACAAAGCCAGAATTTTTTCCACCTATGCCCTGATAACATCTAACCCCACTTTCACTACCATTGCTGAGATTCGTTTGAAGACCAAACCAACTCAGCTGATTAGTTTTACCATTGATGATTTTACAATCGAAGGCCACTTTATGGCCTTTGAAAGTAATATCCATTCACAATTGCTGGGTAATTTGTTTATGAAATAGAGATTACAGACTACAATGTGACTCCCATCGCTCCACTCTACTTTCAAAAGACTGAAAGACTCCTTCTTCCCATCAGCCATCAGACTCTTGAACAAGCAGTCAATGGGCGCTAAACTCCCATAACCTCAAATACATACTGTTCACTAAGCTGAACTCTGCTCAGATAACTATGGTTTCCAATTTGTCACTGCTGCTATTTTCTATTTTTTTTTTAGATTTCTTTTCACTGCTATTTATATTGAAGAACTCATCTTCTCCTTTTTGCACAGTTGCATATATTTTTATTATATTTATTTTCTGTCTTTTTGTACCTTGACAATCAGTGTGAACAGCAAAGAATTTCATTGTACAGGGAAACTCCTAACTGTATATATGACAATAAACACTTTGAATCCTTGTTGAAACATCCCAATTATCTTTATGAATGAAGGGGAAGGGCTACATTCCTAAGGAAAGCCAGCGTAACTACAAATGTAAATAATTTTTTAAGCTTCAAAATGATGAAAATTATAATTTTATGTCAGATTCTGAACTATGTGGCTTTGCAGGTGTAATTTCCAGCCCTTCCTTTCCACCAGCAACCGACTTGTCTTCTTCCTCCAGATAACGTTTAAAGAACTTCTTTGAGCTTATTTTTGTATTCATAAAAGCTTTTTAACCTACCGCCTTCTAGAAAGGTCTGTATAGCTTCACTAACACTAGCCAGACAGGGCGTGATGCAAAGCTCTTTGTGAATAAGTTAATTTTGGCCAGTTAGAGAACAGCACTCGAGAACTTGACCAAAAATCCGGTTATGAATCTCTCAGACCGCATGTGCCGAGACAGCAAAAAAAACAACAACCCTATTAAACTCTAAAATTTGTAGTAAACATTTCATTAACAATATATTTAAAAAATGATACAATAAACCATATAATAACAAATAAATGCAGTGCTTGAATATTTTACAATGTAGCTCAACATTCAGACTTTGTTTCATTTTTGGATGTAAACACTACATTTGGATGGTATTCTTGGTTTAAACTGAATGAAGTATAAAATTCATTCAGAATAAAATATTCAGGAGTCTCTTTAGGTAGTGAAATGTTATTCAGAAACAGTAAATACACACAGTATCTTGATTTTCAAACGCGTGGCAGGATGTGGGCTATATCTAGGCCAGACTATCTGCATCACATGCTCCAGATGACAAACCTGTACATGCAGCGGAAACAGAAACCACCATTGACAGGGAAAACCAGTTAAAAAACAATCTTGAAATAATGCTTTATAATAAACCTTATTAATTCAGAAAACTCACACATTAATATTTCACATCACCAATACATAACCGTTGTGAATGTTATGTTCATTATTAAACAATAATTTACTGTAAGCATACATCAGTGCTTTAATGTAAAGTCAAATTAAGACAGCACTCAGTACACAAGTACTTAACCAAACCTTTTATGAAAATAAAACATTATTTAAGCATCTGTTTGCATGCAAGTGCAGGGATGGGGGAGACAGCATGATGGTTGAACTACACCTCCTGCAGCCCCTTCGACGGACACGAGACGGCGAAGGGCTACTTGGCTTCTTGGAGTTTTTTGGCACCTTGTTTCTCCTTTGCCTGAACCAGAAGGAAAAAAAAACTTTTAGCAATCTTGAGAGCTCTGATGCTGCAGGTTTATAACCAGTAACATAGACTCACAGTGTTCTGGACACTCCGAGCATATTTCTAACTATACAGCATTCTGTATAATTTCAGATCTCCAAGGAAAGGGTCTTACAAATGTAAAAAAAAAAACAAAAAAAGCTTGATTGCTATATTCTGTACAACGTTCTATTATTTAAAAGAACTCCTTTGTGGGTACAATTTTACAGCCTCACAATTCTTTATTACGCCTCGCCTGGACTAATGTACAGCACTTTATGCTGGGATTGGTCAAGCCTCGATTTCCAGTCTCCAACTATTCCAGAATGATGCTGCTGCGAGACTGCTCAGCGGCGTTAAAAAGCATGAGCACATTACCCCAATTTTAGACTCCCTTGATTGGCTTAAAAGTACAGCACCGTATGTATACCGCAAAACTGTAAACAATTCCTGGTCCCCCATCAGACTCACTTACCTTTTCAACCAATGGGATCAACTGCTGATACTCCGCCAGAGTCTTCAGTAGCTCCATGATGAATGGCAGGTAGTTGTGCTTCCTTCGAATGTTCTCAATCTATAAAAATGAAAGAAATTTTTACATTTATTTACCATTATCTATCTGTCACTTGTTATACAGGAAATGCATGATCAGGAATCAACCTTTTGATGTATTATGAAGCAAAGGGTCGGGCCAAAGAATGCATTCAGAAAAAGAAATAATGATCATCTGTGAGCGAGAAAAATCAATATTTGATGTTTCTACCTTTTTTTACCATTCAAACCAGCATCAATTCTTATTGGTGTACTTGCACGAAGTCAGGGATTTTTTACGATTATAGTCAGGTGTTTGGTCAACAAATTATTCCAGCTGGTGCAAAAAATCCTCAGTGTGTGGGTAGGCTGAAACCCAGTCATGACCTGAAACCGAATCAGCTTTGTAAAAGGCTAAATACTCAGTAAGGTACGACCACAAAGAGACCGTTGGATGTGAGAAACCTGAAGATCTGAGGTTATTTCTCCAAGACGTTTGGAGTTTCCTACCAGCCGAGCTCCTGTGTGCACATGAATCTGGAAGAATTACTGCCGTTTGTTCATTGATGAAAACAAATGATAAACACGTTTATTTCTGAAAGCATTCTTTGTTTGCAGGATTTTCATACCTGTTTGAAACTTTTGTTCCGTACTGTATATTACATTGTAATTAAGTTCTCAAATAATAAAGGTTTAACCCTTATTTGTTGTTGGGGATGTCATCAGCCATTTCTGGGTTATTTTGAGTCTAAATTTGGCCACAACCTTTTCTCTGTTTCAGAAATTTAATGATTTGAAGTCACCAGTCCTTCAAAGGGCACTGATTTTTGGTGACAAATCTTCTTTTTTTTTTTACAAATACCGGTACTTGAAAGCTTTGAAATTATATTTAAAAACAAATAACAAATTCAAAATGCACCCTAACTCCATGTTTAGTATAAATCTCAGCTTTAATCTAAACGACCAAGTTTTTTTAAACCCAGGATTTTACCCTTTGGTTGTCAAGGTGTCACTGATTTCTGAAAAAAAAAAATAATAAAATCGATCTATCTAGCCGTCTATCCACCCTATCTTTTTAAATTTCAAAAATGATTGTGAACTTTTTTTTAACCTTTTATCACAGTCTGGACATGTCAACCATGAGTAATAACATCAGCGGATTTTTAGTTTTTGTGTAGCTCCTCATTTATTGTTAGTTAAAATTTAAATTCAAAATGAACCAAATTTGAGATTTTTACCGTTGAACTCAATTTGCTTAACAGCCACGAACATTACAAAAGGGTAGAGAATTTGACCACTGCAGATGGGTTAATATAGAATTATTTTAATTTATATTTTAACGGACACTATTAGATATATTCTCAACATGAAATAATTCATGTTCAGACCTTATATCGCTTGAGCTTCTGGTTTTCCTCTTCAATCAGCATCTGATATTTGGCAATCTCAGACTGGATGGAGCTCAGGTGATTAGCACTCTGGTCTGTGTCCATCGGCTCTTCCTGTCAATCACAGTAACACCATGAATCACCTCCTCCATCATTCAGCCCTCTGCCGGTCAGGTCTTACTTCTGTGAGCTGAGCCTGGAGCTCCACAATCCTCCTCTCATAGATCATTTTACGGTCTGAAACAATGGCCATCAGGTTGAAGCGAATCTCTCCTTCACTGTATCTGGTGCCAAAAGGAGATTAGAATTTGGGGAAAAAAGTAAAATTCGTCCTTAAAATAATAAGATTTACTTTTGTATCCTTTTCTCAATGACAGGCCGTACAGCACTGATCCAGTCATCCTGGTTACAAACACCTAAAGTGAGAGAAAAAACAATGTTATTAACAAATAAAACATCAGAGAGAAGAAAAGAGGTTCTACCTAGGTCTATTGGTCCTTCACGAAGTCCATCCAGCTCATACAAGCGACCATCGACAGGAACGTAACTCACAAAATGAAAAGCATCCTCTTCTTTTGGAGATGACTTTGCGTCAAACTCAAACATCTGTTGTCTTCAAGAAAGCAGGAAATCGTTAAAAGATGTTTGATTCAAACAAAAAATGCTTCAAAATGGACATCTGAACCAACCTAGCGAAGCTGTTATGAACTTGTCGAATTACTTCAGAGTTACTCAGAGAAAGTCCCTTCATCTTAAAACAATAAAACAGATAAATGTTAAATACTTGATGAGGCCAACAGATGGCGGTACTCCATGACTGACGCAGAATGCACAATCCATCTCTCAAACCAGAGGACCTTTCACGGTTTGTAAATGGAGTCTAGTTTGGAATCTAGGGGTGCTCTCACACCTGACTCGTTTAGTTTGATAAATTAGAGCTAGAGTTTATTTTTCTCTTTTAGTTCGGTTCATTTGGGCAGGTGAGAACTGTCCGAGACCTGCTCGAGGAGGTGGTCTTGGTGTGAATCCAAACAAACTCTAGAGTGGTTTGAATGTAGCGAGACCACGACTGAACTCTGATCAGAACTGAACACAAATGAAAAAAAAAACATGCTTTTTTTTTTTGTTTAATACGGCCACTGTACTCTGGGTTGGCTTGTGTCGGTTTCCAAAGCAGTCTTTATCATGCAGCTCATGGTCAAACTTGGAGTGGTTTATAATCCACGCATCTTACAACTAAAATGGAACTCGATTGCAACAATGTATCAGTTGTTCCTCGTGGTCTGGACCAAAGTAAATGAACTAGAGGTGTGAGATCACCCTAAGACTCTTGAAACGTGACTTCTTCAGGAGTTTCAGAGCCAGCATCTCAGGCCAGATAATTAGTGTTACAATTTTTTATGTTTTATTTCCAATTTATGCTTTGGAACTAAATCAAGAGTTGTGGGTTTCCTGTTACAAGAATGATTGCAGTCACCATTTCCAGGCTTTGAGTGTTTCAGGCAACACCAATTGAGATTTACTTTAACAGTATTAAAAGTTAAACAAATAAATCCATGAAGAAACAAAAGGGACCCCGATGTTTGCACGCGCTAATGTTTGCCTTTTTTTAGCAACAGACTAGAGATCAATAATTAAATAAATACATTGGTTTGTATTCTTGTTGCTCCTCTGGACATAAAGTCGACTTTGTAGACAACAACACTGGGCGAGTTTGCCTAAAATCAAAAGTTTATCAAAAACCTAAAAGTTTTCCCTAATTGGACATTTTAACTAGATTTCAATTAATGAACGATTATTTTATTTATTTATAATTTTTCCCCTCTTAGGTCACTTTTGTACGGTGAATATGATCAACTTATTACAAGTGAGAGATTTTTTAATGAAGGGTTCATTTCTTTATTTTTAAAAAATTGAAGGAAATGGAGCGGGCTATCGGGACTCTCTGAAAAGGTAGTGCTTTTAAAAGGAAAGTGATTGAAAAAAAAATGACCAGGTCAAAACTTTCGATTATATGATCTGAATGTCGATTGCGATTACTTTTCGATTAGTCACCCAGCACTACTCAGCAGACAGTGCTTTTTGTTTTGAGAAGCAAAAGAAACAAAACTATCAAACCGTCAATCCCCAGGTTATATGCTATTTGTGTAAAATAAAAAGAGAACTTCTGATACTAAATGCATCTCTACAGTTTTCAACTGTGATTGGCTGGTCTCTCCGCATAGAGAAAGTACCGGTATGTTTTGGCAATTAATACGTTTTGGCTGAATGTAAAAAAGGTTTTTGTAGAGGTATAATACTTTATGATTTTACAGCTTCCACAGCAAACAAAGCTAGAGTTCACATCAACTTACCGCTGCATCAAAACTGTTTGAAAACTCTTTAAATTCAGTCAAGGTTTCTCCAAGCAGAACATCAGGATGTGTGCAGTTTAACAACACACTGATGATGGCTTGGGTGGCACAGGCATTATTTATAACCTGAAAGAGGAAGATGGAAAATTATCAAGTATTTGTTTGACAATTGATCACAGGATTAGGAACAATTATAATTCGTGCACCTGCTTGGCAAAGAAGATCTGATCCAACCTTGAGTCTTGAACAATCGAGCCGGCTGGCTCCTCCCCCTGCTGCCACTTGAAGAGGAAAATCAGACCATGAACAGGCCTGAAAAAAAAATGTGTATTCAGTTTTAGGCAGATCACAAAGAGAGAGCCATGTAAACATTCCCAGAACACAATGGCTTACTTGAGATTTTCAAAGTTCTCTGGCTCCATGCTCCATATCTCCTCCACCTGTGCACCCTTGCATCCTAGAGAGAAATACAGAGATGTACACAATTACCCAGGAAAGAAGATTGAAGAATTAATTATTTTTCTGCTTATTTTTTGTGGGGGTGACACCCAATACCATGGGTGGATTACCAACACCTTCTATAAAGTAATATGGAATAGAGCAACACCAAGACTATTTATTACGATGATAATTCACCAACATTTTTAGTGTCCAATCACCAACGTATTCTTATTTTTCCACCATTGGAGACGATGGAGGACCATTATGAACTGCTAGATGCCAAGTTATGAAATTTGGCAGACATATACAGCTGGGTCTTATGAGTCACCTGAGCCAATTTGGGCCCTCTGCTTCAAACTCTCCAGCCCCACCACTAGTGCAAAGTTAAACCAATACTTAAGTTAATGGCTTTAAAAAGTTAGAAATCTGAGAAAACTTTTTTTTTTTTTAAGTTTTAACTTTACTCTGTGATTGAGATGTGGTGGTTTCATTCAGCTGCCCACTTAGTATTGGCACAAACCTTGGTGTATATTAAAATAAGCATGAGCTGGTGTTGCCTGCAGCTTCAACACAGTGTTCCCCAGGTGTACCAGACATGAAAAATGGCTTTGGTCAGAGATTTTTACAAATTGAACAAGACTAGCCATGTTCAGTTAGGCAACCTTGAACAAAAAACAAACAAAAAAAAAAACACTTCTTTTTCCAAACACATTGCCATATCTTTACATAAATTGGCATGTAACTATGGCCTGAAATTAATGAAAGCGTTTAACTAATATTTTAGCTAAATTGTTACCTTTTGAAAGCTTTGCGCTATGCGAAATGGGTAGCAAACTTTTGATATGTCAGTCACTTTGCATTAACTAGATCACACGGGTCAAAGATTACGAATGTTTTTGAGCAAAATGAAAGGTTGAGCTTTTTAACAAATGGCTGCATAGTACCGGATCTCAAATATCAATTCTATACCTAATCTTTGTGGCTTTTAAGAAAGTTATTAGCACTTAATGTTTATCTGATTTTCACCAATGTTTCTATTATTATAAGTTCGTTATCCTTTAATACCGTATAATGTTGGCAATAACAAAGAGCATGTTCTAGTGTTGCCTCTTCATGACTATACTCACATTTTGTTCTGTGGAGTATATTTCTATAAATTTAAGAATAAATTAAAGTCTAGAAGCTCACAAATAATGGCGGTGTGTCTAATTTATCTTGCACCATGATGCACTGTATAAACGACGTCGGTAATAGATTAGCTAACTCTTAATTATATAGTAATTAATTGTTCGTACTCAGGCAAATAGCCCATTAAATTCAACATTTATAGTGGTTACATAATCAAGCACACCCCAATTAAACTCAACTTTACCGGTGGTGTAAATCGCTGAACTAAATTGCGTGCTTCCACGCAGAGCTGCCAAAATAACCATTTTATTACTCACCAAAGCCCTTTATAAGCTCTGTGAAAACCCCGGGGTCGCTTTCCATGAGGCACCATTCTCCTGCGCTTCCTGCCATTTCTAAAAATACGTTTCTCTGTTAACAGCGAAAATGAATAACGGTTAACTGAGGCTAAAGTGGCTCATTCACATATAGTAAATTTTCCCGGCATTCCTTTCGACACACGTCACTCTGCTACTTCATGTGGCGCCACAAATCACGAGACTCACTTCTGCCCCCATTTGTCTGGAGCGTCATAAGGCGCTGGAAATTTTCAAATAAATACGTACATGGAAAATAAACACCTTAACAGTTCACCGTTTGGGTCTTTCAGGCATATTTTTCGCGGTCACTTTTAAAATACAAATATCTCAACAAAAGATCAGATTTGGACAGCTTTGTAAAAAAATAAGGCTTTAATGTTCCAATGTGTGCAGTAAGATCAACTACTACAACAATGTATATAAATACTTCAGTTCGGTAGCAGGCAACAAACAATTAGTGCATCCGTTTATTATGGGAAACAAATAGTCCAGAGTAATTTTAAAATTTGAGACATCAGTCACACATTTTAAAACAAATTTGGGCTGTTTATGTGAGTAATAATAAATATATTTTAACAAAATGTCCCTAATGGGGTTCAGTTTGGCTATTTCCAGAGTCTTCATGCCTCGAACTTAAACAACATGGCCTACATTGTTCAATAAGTGGCAAAAGTTTTCCCTGCTGGTGAAGCTGCTTCGTATCGGAGCCTCCTCCAATGCAATGTCCATTAATAAAGACTCGTGGAACCTGAAAGTCATTGTAAAGTCTTATTTTAGTGCACGCTCTGTTCACATAGCATTTTAAAAATTAAAACCAACTGCTAAACTTACTGTTCTGGCGCCAGTTAGTTGGGCTAATGTTTCCTGGAGACGCCGGCCATCATTGTGCTCATCCAATTCAACAACTTTATATGTGGCGCCAATCTCATTAAAAACATTCTTTGCCATCTTACAGTACGGACATGTGGTTTTGGAGAATATTACAACACAGTTACTGGACACAACATCCTGTTGGTAAGTGAGGAAATAAAAAGACAGTTAAAATCATTTTCAAGAAACTGAAATCAGGCACTTTTAGTATTGCATATTTCTAAGAAAATAAATCAAATTGTACATTATTCTGTTTCATTTTAAAATGTGTTTATTTTTATGACAATTATTAGCAATCAAACACTGTGCAAAAATGTACAATATTAATTTAATTCATTGACGTATACTAAAAGGAATCTCACAAATATAAGCCTCTTAAAATGGTTATGGACTGAAAAGGGGCGGGGCATCTCTAAAGCTCTGATCCTATATTTCCCTTGCAGTCTATGTTTTTTACACAGATAGCGGAGTAAGCTGTAATAAATTAAATATTATATAACAGATAATGCTGCTTTATTTAACTTAAACATTAGATATGAAGAAGTACTGCCTTGCATCAGGAAGAGAACAAAGACAAAAATGGGGAAGAGAAAGGGAGAGGGGAAGCTGAGAATAGTGAAAGAACCTGTCAGAGAGAAAGCAGGGACACAAAGAGACTGAACATCTCTATGCTACTATATTGAAGGAGCTTGCCACTTCCTGTTTGTGATGTAAGTCCTGTACTTCCAACACATCTTTGTCTCTCAGTTCATTAAATTGGATCATTCAAACTATCAAATATCTACATTGCACAATAACAGTTTTTCAGATTGGGTCAGATTGAGTAATTTTTTTTAATTAAACAATGTTCTGAACAACATGGCTGCCTGTGATGGTAATCAAGCAATACTTTTCATTTTTGAAAGAACCATTTCTTCAAAAAACGAGCAGCTTACCTTAACGAACTGGGAGCAACCTGAGCTCGACAAACCAGGAGCAGACGTGAAGTTCCCCATTCTATATAAATCAAAGCATGCATGGTTAAATAAAGACAAATAACCACTAAATGTACAAAACTTTACACTTGCGGTGACCTTGATATAATCACTGGTCTGAAAAAGAAACATGTTGAACACACGATGAAAGCAAAGGCAGTTAATGCTGGCACGAGATAATTCGCCTGACAGTTTAAGTTCATCTTGAACGAATGTTTTATTCTCGAGCTGAACAAGGTGACGACGTTCTCTTAAGTTAATAACAAGATCTCAGATAAACTCTAATCTGATAAGATGGATTTAAACATCCAATGGCACGAAAACAAGAGCTCGACTGTTTTCAAAATTCGGTCTATTCTAGGGCACGGTGTTAAAACCAGGTTGATCTTAAAGGCAATGCATGCTGAATTGAAAATCATCAGGCCAACGTTACGTGATATAAAGTTATCCTCATAATGACCTTAGAATCTGACAAGCCAGCCTGGTTTTGAAAAAGGAGCCTCTCGCAATCATTCTGGAGTGTAAACAAAACACGTGCCACTGAATTAATAAAAGCCAATGTTAAACTTTACATAAAACCACGTTTCTTGAAGTTAATGTAAATGCAAAAAACACATCCTTACCTTTCAACCGGAACTACATTGATATCACGTAAAGCCACGCCCCCTCTGGGTCAAACTACCGGCTATTTTTTTACAGTCTGTCAACAGAACCCGTCTAAAAAACCTATTGTTATTGATTTGTATTGAATTTAAGCATATTTTATAATACGAATAACCAAGTAAGGTTATTATTAAATAAATATAAGCCAAATACCCAAACACCGAATTCAGAATGACTTAAAACTATTTATTTAACAATACATATTTATTATTTTCTTTGGACATCTATTTGTTTACAAATATGTTTTTTGTGGATTTATTTAAGTAATTATTTTATTTATTATTTAATGCTATTTATATATATATATATATTTTAATTCATGCATTTATTTGTTTTTGTATTTATATGTCTATTTTTCATTTATTCTTGAATTTATTTATTTTGGTCCTCCAAACAACAGCAGATCTACTTACACAAAACTGTTTGAAAGATAATTTATTAGAGAAAATTGTAATTTAATTTGTTAATGAATAAACATATACACATAAATAAATAAATAAATAAATAAATAAATAAATAAATAAATAAATAAATAAATAAATAAATAAACAAACGTGAATAAACGTATTTTTTTAGCATGTTGTGTCTCTTGGCTCTACAGAACTTAAGTATTGTGTCATTAATAGCCAAGAACACAGCCAAAAAAAGTGAATATTGAAAGAAAGTACATTTATTTCAAAAGGTGAAACTTGTTCAGTACACACATCAAATATTTCAAGCCTGTATTAGTTTACATTTGAAACAATATGGAATAACAAAACTAATGTGTTAGAATATTTAACATGGGCAATAAAAAGGTGTGTTAATGTATATCATGTCCTCAGTACTTTAGACCTTTGGGAGAAATTGCAGTATCAAGGTGGTTTGGTATGGGGGCAATCAGCCTTTGAGAAAATTGAGGTGTTATGAAAGTTGAACCTTGGTCCTCAGCTAATCTACATTTTTGTTCCGTCATCTTCGCCTCGACAACAGCGATCATTGAACAGTTACTAATTTTCAACGAGATTTTGGCCAGGCGAAATAATAAATGGCTATTAAATCCAGGGCTGGTAGTATTTACCTGATTCTAACAGAACAGCTGCAGTTGTTTCGCTCCAGGCCAAACGGTGGCGACATTTTATAAATGTCATTCTCTCAACAGTCAGGAAATCTAACGAAGAAAACTATTAGCGCAGCAGATTTGGATGCTCTACGAAGAAGAGCAGCATTTTCTCAACATTGATTCTAAGTTCACACGTTAGAATATGGATTCAGTCAGTCCAGAAGAAAAAAGTATAAAATTGGAATCCTTCAAAGATGACTCTGAGTACGGGATTGGTTCTGAGCTGGTCATTGTTAAACTGGAAGAAAAAGGTCAGTGTTCATAACGTTTAGTTGATTCTTTCTTAAACGACCTTGTTAAGAATATATAATTTTTTAGTTATTGATGTGGTTGTTGTTTTCTGATATTGTAGAGTTACACACGTTATCCCAAACAGCAAGGAAATGTGCCATCTGTCACCCTGGAACCTCATACTTTTTTGTTCCATTTTGTTTTATTAAGAAAAGGTAAAACTATTTTTACTTTTATGATGCACTAACCCCAACCTTTTTAATCTCGGGGGCTCAAAATGTATTGAGGAGTAAAAACTATGGAACACTTTAGTTGTCTATCAAACTGTTCACATCCTCTCAGTCAGTCATAGACCCAGTACCTGATTCATCTCTTACATTGACGTGGAATATACAGCTCCTTAAAACTCTATTACCCAGTATCTTCCAGCACAGTTAACCCACATTGATTCAGAGTTCACAGGGTTGTGTACAGGCATCTGCAGTAGATCCGGTCATGAACTACAGGTTGATCAAATTTCCAGCCCAGTAAAAAAGGTTGTCCTATCCCATTCATAGTAGTTGTAACTTTGCAGATTTTAGAAGTTTTTTTCTATTCTCTTAACTTGAACGAATGATTGCTGCTGAGCCCCATTGTAGAACTAGATGTTCCTCAAAGCTTCTATTAAGAACCAGCATCATTACAGCTCAGAAATAGCAATATCTCAGAACTTCATTTCTGAACTACTCTGTTCTCCACCAAACACAGTTCAGAACTAGTTGCTCCTCAAATCACCACAACCTATTCTGGACCGATTTATCCTCAGGACTCTAGTTCATATTTGTTACCACTCAGGATTTCAGTCTAAAATCCAATATTTCTCAATACCTCGGTTCTGAAGTACGTTTTTTTTTCCGGAGAACTCCAGCTAGTTTTTGTATAAAAGCCAAACTGGAGTTGTTCCCTAGATCCAGTTCTGAACCAGTGTCTTCCTTAAGCTACATGCCATTTTTGCTCCAATTTTTTTGAACCTGTACAGCCCCAGGCAGTTATGGAACCCCAACTTGAAACCTTTGCAACTAGATCATGACGCTTTTAAATGTATTGTTTCAGTGTGTTATATTTCTTGAAATTGTTTTTATTTCAGATCTGGTTGGACTGAATGAAGAAGAAGATGACCAAACCGTCAAAACCGAAGAAAGACCTTTGAGTTTCTTACAGAATAAAGTGTCATTGTCGCCATCTGAAAGTGAAAATGTTCCAAATGAAATACAACTCGGACTTCCCATCGAACCCCAAGTTGAAGAAAAGCTACACAGGTGTGTTCAGTGTGAGAAGAGTTTTACGCGAAAACATCACCTTAATGTTCACATGATCACCCACACTGGAGTGAAACCACACGTTTGTGACGACTGTGGGAAGAGTTTTGCAAGAAAAGATCAACTTAAAACTCACATGAAAATCCACATTGGAGAAAAACCACACTCATGTGTTCAATGTGGGAAGAGTTTCGTAAGAAAGGATCAGCTTCAGAATCACATGAAAATCCACACTGAAGAGAGACCGCACACATGTGATCATTGTGGGAGGAGTTTTAGAGAAAAGGCAAGACTTAAAAGTCATGTGAACCTTCACACTGGGGAGAAACCTTACGTTTGTAATCAATGTGGGAAGAGTTTCAATGAAAAGAGGTGCCTTGAAAATCATATTACTATCCATACTGGAGAGAAACCACACACATGTGATCAATGTGGGAGGAGTTTCAGAGAGAAGGCTAGCCTTAAGTGTCACATGAAAATCCACACGGGAGAAAAACCATACACATGTGATCACTGTGGGAATGGTTTTAGAGATAAAAAGAGCTTTAAATACCACATGAAAATCCACACGGGAGAAAAACCACACTCGTGTGATAAATGTGGGAAAAGTTTTAGAGAAAAAAGAAACCTTAAACTTCACATGAAAATCCATTCTGACGAGAAACTGCACTCATGTGATCAATGTGGGAAGAGCTTTAGAGAGAAAGGAAACCTTAAAATACACATAAAAATCCACACGGGAGAAAGACCACACACGTGTGATCACTGTGGGAAGAGTTTTATTGGAAGAACTGCCCTTAAACGTCACATTATCACCCACACTGGAGAGAAACCGCACCTATGTCCTCAGTGTGGAAAGCGCTTCAGTATAAAACAAAATCTTGAACGTCACATGACCATCCACACCGGACAGAAGCCTTTCATGTGTGATCAATGTGGGAAGGGTTTTGTTAAAAAAGGAAATCTCAATACTCACAGGAACAATCATCATAGAGACGACCCCCAGATTTGTGGTCTGTGTGGAATGAGCTTCGGGACATTTTCAGACATTGAACTTCATGTGAAAATCCATGCTGGAGAAAAGCCAGAAGTGTATAATTCATGTGGGAAGAGCTCTGTGAAACAATCAGATGTTAAGCTTCAGATGAAGATGAACGCTGAAAATCAGAACCATGCGTCCTCTTCAGTCCATTATGTAAATTCATCCACAAGTCAAGAAAGTATTGATCCTCTCAGTGGACATATCAACCAGTGAAAAAAGACAGAACCTGATGAGAAGAATTGTTAGAGGGTCATTGGATCTTCATTTAAATAACTACTCCAAGCACAGAGTAATGTCAGACATGATGTAACTAAATAAATATGTGGAGTTTATTCCTTCAACACAAACATCAACCAAACTGAAATGGTCTCTTAGGTGTTCACATTTACCATAATGGTTAAGTTATTTATCTGAAATAAATCACAAGTAAACTGACGTAAAGGCCTTTTGCTTCATCCATCCACCATTTCTTAGTGTACAGTCCTAATATGACAATTAAGATAAGCTTCCACTAAACTTCATGGAAGAATATTTCATTTGGGCAAAAAGGCTAATAATCTACTTGGAAACATCAAAAGTCACTTTGAACAAAAACGCATGTAAACAAATATAACATAAAGATAAATGTTCAGATTGTTGTACAAGAGGGATGCTATGAAGAAAATGACAAGAGATGGAGAATTTAATTGAATATTAAAGAAGTGGCGGGAGATTTAGCATACCAACTACTCTCCTTTCCGGTAGGTGGCAGTAAATAAACAACTTCCTGGTAAACTACCATAAAATAAAAAGTAAACAACATAAAGTAGTGGTTAAGGAATCTATAAAGCGAACAAATCGCAATATATCCCCCAGTAGAGCGGAAAGAAAATATTTCCAATCAAAGAACTAAAACGATCGCTGGTTGGCTTTTTATAGGTTATAAATTATAAGGAGTCTTAACTATAATTATACTTAATTATAAGGAAAATGTGCTGTTTGACAAAGACAGTTCAATACACAAGAAAGAAAGGAGGTCACAATAATAAGAATCACAATATTACACACATGATATTTCTTTGTGGAAATTAAGATTTATGATACAATCAAACGATGTTTATGTTTCGCAAAAACCCAATACAATATGCAATTTCTATCTGAAATAAGAAAGTCGTTTCTAACCTTTTCCGATTTTTGATAGAATGTCATAAATTTTTAAACCACCCACAACAGCAGGTGGCGGTATACATTTGAGAGCTGGTCACAACTCACCATTAAACCCGTAGAAAAAGAAGATTCATTAAAAACAAAATCGATGCTTCACGAATTGTTATTCTCAGGGTTTTATTTGTATAACAATCTCCACGTTCAATTATGGATTCAGACCAGTCAGACGAAAAAATGTCTGTAAAACCAGAGTTTACTGACGAATACATTGAGTGCGTTATTGGCCCAGAATTGTTCGGTATCAAGGATGAAGATCCTGAAGAACAAAGAGGTTCGTGTTTATTCCGGACTTTTAAGATTGCTACGCTTTTTAAACGCTGAACTTTAGTGACGTGAATGTGATATTTGGTCAACGTAACGTTTTATTTTCCAGTCTTTGTGAGTAAAAAAAAGACCACTTCAGGCTGTAAATTAGAAAACAATGGAATTAATTATTTTTAATTAAAAGTTTAGTTAAAATTATATTGATGGCATATGTTGTATGTTTGTGTTGTGCAAGAAATAATTTCAGTGATTATTTTTTTTAAGTTTGAAAAAAAATCTGTTCCCATATAGAAGCTTAACTCTTCCTATTCTTGCAAAGTATATGATTAAGTAATTTTGTAAACATTAAAAAAGTGGTTATCAGAATTGTTTAAAATTGGTCTTCATTTCAGACCTGTTGGAGGTGGAAGAAAAGCAGTTCCTCACTGATGCTGAGGAACAATCCTCATACGGTGCATTTCCATTTCCATTCTCCAAAAGCATCTCAAATGAAGAAGAACTTGCCATTACATCCCAAACCGCAGAAAACCCCTACACGTGTGATCAATGTGGAAAGAGTTTCATAGGAAGAAATAATCTTACACGTCACAAGAAAATCCACACGGAAGATAAACCACACGCATGCGATCAATGTGGGAAGAGTTTCAAACGAAAAGATAAACTTCGAAATCATATGAAAATTCACACCGAAGTGAAGCCACACACATGTGATCAATGTGGGAAGAGTTTTAGAGAGAAAGGAAACCTTAAAATTCATATGAACCTCCACACTGGAGAAAAACCACACGTATGTAATCAATGCGGAAAGAGATTCAATGAAAAAAGAAGTCTTGATAATCACATTGCCGTCCACACTGGAGAGAGACCACACTCATGTGAGGAATGTGGGAAGAGTTTCATAGAGAGAATAAAACTTAAAAATCACATGAAAATCCACACAGGAGAGAAACCACACAGTTGTCCTCATTGTGGCAAAAGTTTCATTGAAAAGAGAAGCCTTTTATATCACATCGCAATCCACACTGGAGAGAAACCACACACGTGTGAACTTTGTGGAAAGGGTTTTGTAGTAAAAGAAGGCCTTAAACTTCACATGAACGTCCACACGGGAGAGAAACGACACATATGCAATCAATGTGGGAAGCGTTTCTCTGAAAAGAGAAGCCTTATAAGTCACATCGCTGCCCACACTGGAGAGAAACCGTACTCGTGTGAATACTGCGGGAAATGTTTTGTTGGGAGAAAAACGCTTAACCTTCATATGAAAATCCACACGGGTGAGAAACCCCACTTGTGTGATCAGTGTGGAACGAGTTTCAGGTTAAAACTGAATCTGGAACGCCACATGAGACTGCACACTGGAGAGAAACCGTACTCATGCGCCGAGTGTGGGAAGAGTTTTGTGCAGAAAGGAAACCTCAATATTCACATGAACATCCACACAGAAGAAAAGCTACATATATGCGGCCAATGTGGAAAGCACTTCAGGACGTTTTCAGATATTAAACGTCACATAAAAGTCCACCCTGGAGACCAACCACACATGTGCTCAATGGAGGAAGAGTTGTAGACATGTAGAGGATGTCTTATAAAGTAAAAGCCGAGGAAAGTACTGATGCCATTGTTGAAAATAACCACAAGCTGGAACCTAATGAGAACACTGATGTATAAAAAGCATATACTGAGGCACAAGCATAGGCAAATATCACTATACATTTTTCGAGAATTGTGCGCTTAAGGTCTCCTCATACCTCTCCACTGGTTTGTTTGTGTGCCCAGTCTTAGAACTGTTATGGTTCACATAAAAATTGCACCCCAGAGCCACAGGAAATCTAGTAGCAGACGCACAACCACTGATAACTAAAAAGAAACAGACAGAAGAGGAGCGTCAACATAATTCCAAATGCTAAGCGTGGAGGACGTTGTGTCATGGTGTGGGGCTGCTTAGCCTTTGGGTTTTTTTTTAAGTTGGCCTGTAAAATATAAAAAAAAATTCCAACTGCATCTTTTCCAAGACTGCTCCAAGACATTCACCAAACTTTGCCAAGACCTCTAAATTTCTCGGACTCGGGTTGCTATATCTTTTCCGAACGGTACAACTAGAGGAATTCCAGGAAATCACTGAGAATTGCGTTGCCTTAACATGGGGTCAAACTTTGTAAAATCGTAACTCAAATTGAGAACCTCAAAGAAATGTCAAACAGACCACGTGTGTGGGGGTCATCAGTCTGTGCAAGAGCATACTAAAGAACTTTGCAAAAGTATTTGAACCCTAGGCTCTAGAATGGGTGACATTTTTACCATTGACTAGACGATTGGCAACAAAGATATCTTCAAGATGAAACATATAGAAATGTGTGGTTAGTAACAACTTAATTTTTTATGATGTCACTGAAAGCTTCCTAGCAACCAAACTGTTTGAAAATGGAAGAGGATTGGTGGTTTGTTTACGTTACTCATAGTGACTTTGGGAACATTTTAAAAAAAAGTTTTAAATATCACTTTTACAAGCCAACATCAACGTTTTTGTACACATTTTTCCCATTTAGTTTTAATTGAAGTTATACTGACTCACTTATTTATTTGTTTATTATTATGAAAATGACCTCACCTGACCTAAGCCCAGTGAAGATGGTTTGGGATGAGATGAATCTCAAGTGCTCAGCATCACTGGGAACTTTAAGATTGTTTGTTTTGTAAACCATTCCTGATGACAATGAGGGAAAGCCACAAGCATGTAAAGATGTAAATAAAGCAACTACAATGCAAAACACCTTTGTTCCATTTGTGTTCATTCATAGATTCATGTATTGTTACATAAACATAAAATAATTGACAGTATGCGTTAAAATACACGGAAATGTCTTGTCTTGACAATTTTGTCCTGAGGGTGGCACTGTTTCATTGCTTAAAATGCATTGCAGAGCACCAACACAGAAACGTTTGTTCCTCTCCTGGGGATCTTAGTTGTCCCTGCTTTTTCTACATCACATTTTATGAAATGTGATTTCATGCTCTGAGTTACCAAATATTTCTTATATTATTCCATAAAATGATGCATCATTGCCTATAACCAATTTCCTTTGAATTATCCAAAAAGAGCTAAAGCTGCTCTTGTCGTCTATTAAACAGTCATTTGTTATTTTTCTACATTCTTTTTTTGGGTGTGGTATTCAGTAATACACCACATGTCCTGTCTGCAGAATTTATCTCCTTCAGTAGAGTTGAAACAGAAAGGAACGTTGAATTATTTATTGATAAAAATGTTAAAGATTAATGGCCTGAACTCCATACTCATTAATAATGTTAAAGCAAGATGAGCAGTGTGTCTTAGCTTGTGCTTTTGTATAACAGACTAGTGCACCGTACTTCTGCTGCTGATCCGGAGAGAACTAGTCCCACGCGTGAGTGGTTTTATTTTTGGTTTCCTCACAACTCATATATTCTATTTTTGCAGAAATAAAATTATAAGTCTTTTGAAAGCATTTTTTTGATCTCTTGTTTGGGCAAGAGATTTGGGATGTAAACACGAGTCCTTGAGGGCATACGTCCATACGATGGGCGAACCCCAAATTTCTAGCAGCTCATTAACTTTTTGAAGAAGCCATTCCAATCATGAATGTATGGATGGAGAAACTGTGAAGGGATGGTGACAGGGAGTGGTGGCCAGTTTCTGTTCAGTAGTCAGATGCCTCGCTGCTTAAGTTTGGCTTGGAATGAGCAAACGATGGAGTACCGATTAGGACTTGAGAGCCAAAACTGCGTAGAACCATATTGCTCTCCTTGGAATTTAAATCTTACCCCGCTTCTTTTCTATCTTTGCTCTGACTTTTGAGTTTCCTAAGCATGCTCTAAAAATCAGAACTGATGAAACTTTTTGTCTGATTAAGGTTCAAAAAGTGGATGTGGCACTTTTTTTTTTCAAAATGGTTCAATGGCACCTCCAGTTTGTCAAATGCCAAGTTGTTATTTATCGAAATAACTGGGTACTTATGCACATGCCTTATTTTAACAAAAACTTAGAGAATATTTTCACCTCTAATCTCCAATTAGTGTTATATTAAGGCATACAGGATGTTAAATTAGAATTTGCGTAACTTTTTCGACCATTAAACCATGTATGTGTGGCTACTATAGAAATATGAATATGAATGTCTGGCTGCGTTCAAACTTGTGTGTTGTGTCCAAAGTTGTGAGGGCATCTTTCATTTTCTTCCTTATTCTTATATTACCGTCATTGTGTTAATGGTAGTCTTTGAAACCACTTCCAGGAAAGTAATTGAATTTGGCTCACTGGTAGAGGCGAATGACATCTCGAACTCAAGCTCTCTAGCACCACCACTAGTTCGATTACGCACTTTGGGTTGTACTAATAACTTTTTGTACGGAGCACCTACAGGTTGGTGATAGTAGGGTCAAATATATTAGAGTACAAGAAATAGTTTTTTTTTTTTGTTTTTTTTTTTCCAAATATTATGCGCTCCCTGTTTTTTGTTCCCTCACAAAGATATTCGTTCCAGATCATCACCTGAATTCAAGCCACTAATAATAATAATTTAATATAATTACAATGTGCATACACTAAATATTTTATTATAAAAATAAAATACCACTAACATTGATTTATTGTTGACTTATTTTATAGTCACATCATGTGCCGCCATATCATGGGGGGATATTACATCATGTTTTTCAAAATGAACACCTTTTAGACTCTAAAAGTCAATACAATGGCATTTAATTAAATTATTTATTAGTTCTTTGCTGCCTAGTAACAGGTGGACTGAAATCACTGTTGGTTTATGGGAAAGAACAACAGCAAATACAGATTAAAGTATACATATTTTACCCATCGAGCATAAATCAAACTAGAATTAAAGAGTACTCTGAGTCGTACAGATTTGTGCTGTACTATTGCCAAGTTCGTTAACTTATGTTTAGGTTGGCAATGTCTTTTTTTTGGGAGGCAACAGGAGATTCCAAGAGATTCCCGCAAGGTCTTCAATATTATTGTTGCACCAGTCTTTTTTAGTCCTGCAGGCTTCATCCTAATAAGGAGCTTGTGTCTTGTCCCAGAGTGATTGTTCATCAGCGGATGGTCCTGTTTCTAACACACCAACAGCTCTCTCTGCTTGTTGCCTTTTTAACGGCTGACATTTTGCTATCGAGACTCTTTTTACAAATAGTTTACAGATTATGTTTTTAAAAGATTTTTAAAAGAAGTATCAGTCTTTAATCATATTTTATGACTTAATATCACATCTGTATATATATTTCCAAGGAAGTATTTTCGAATTGACACACAGTGCCCTTTCATGTAAGTCGTTTGCACTTTTCCCTTACGGAGTTAACAAAGGATACTCCATGCTTGTGTAACTCACAAAAGCCAAACCGTCTATTATATTTAGTCTCATGACAAGCAATGACCACCACAGACTGACACTCCAACGATCTAATCAAAACCTCTAGAATTCCCCATGACTTGCAGACACCCCTCGCCCACTCTCCTTTCATTGCAGTGTCATCCGAATATCCCCTGCTGATTTAATATCTGTTTGCTGCATGCATTTGCAGGCAGCCATGTAATCAAGCTAGAAGCCACTGCTGCAGCCGCCCTCATAAATCACCGTCCCTGGCTGTATGAAGGCAGGCGACGGTGAAGCCACTGATTACACTCACTGCCTTATTAAAACTGCACCGTAACAAAGGAAAAATGCACATCATGTCATATTTGCGTTTACTCAGTTTTCCGCTCTTAAATGATTTGTAGTGGTGAAGGAATGACATTGAGTTCAGAGGCGAGGGGGATGTTCCAATAATCTCCAGAGTATCACTTCACAACTGGCCATTTTTCCAACCTGCTGTCAAACCCAACTAACGTTTTCTTGAGAAGAAACGGTAGAGCCATCTTGGTAATAAACTGTGGCATTTTGTTCTAAAGGTTAGCTCACTTTGTCATAACCTGGATTTAGATTTAGTTTGGGCTTGCAGAACATGGGGTGTGTTGGTAAGTAATCCCTTACAATGATTAAGATCCCAATTACCATTTCTGACCTCTAACAATATAGCATTCTGTTTATGACAATTTTCAATTTTCAATCTGTGAGGTTGAATGGGGTTCAGTGTAGGGATGTACCCCCAACTCTCGCCCAATGTAACCCAAACATGTCACACTTTAACTCAATTCATGCTGAGGTTTGCAAAGACCCATGAACAAATCATAGTATGCCAAAAAAAAAAAAACATGAAAAGGTCTGAAAGAAATCCAAACAAATGTATGTACAAGCAGGATTTTGTCTAAAATTCGTTTATGTTTAATCTCATTTAAATTAGACGCTGTTTCACTTGACTCACAGTGAGTTTAAGTGCTAGTGTACAGTGCTGGGCTTTCTTTATGCATTAAGGAGGGTTGCTTTGCCCTTGTGGCATTTGTTGAAAGGCCACGCAGTAGTGATCCTGGTTGTTCAAGGTCTCAGAAGGGATTTCACAGCTTCTTGGGTGCAGTAATCCACTAGTGTCCATTCAAGACAGCAAATGAAATACAGCCCAAAGAGTCACTGGGGGAAATGGGATACCTCCATCCGAGTGAAGCGTGGATATAATTGGACAGAACCAGGTGTGGAAAAAGTGTGAATCATATTTTGATTGGGAGGAAAAAGCAATATGTCATGGAGGCTTTGCTACCTGCAAGGCTGGTTCTCCAGTGTATCAGGAGTTACACATGGACAAATAAGAAAAGACTCTGCTGTTGATTGAGTACAAAATATTCTTGGGCCATTTTTAAAGCCAGTATCACAGCTGAGCCTGAATACCTCTGAAATTGACACGGAAACACACGGAAGCAGCAACAACGGAAGGCAATCATGAGCCTGTTTCTGCACAGTGTGACTGTATAGAGCTGGCAATTCAAACACGTCTTTAGTACGCATAATCCACATTTTACTTGTTCTGACCAAATTTCAAGACCTTTGATCAAGATAAACATTTTTATTGATGTTGATAGAAACAGTAGACTAGGATGAGCATTAATGCCAAGCATTTGTTTTTTACAATTCTTTTAAATGGTGCACAAATTCAAAAAGAGACACGTGTCTTTCTTTTTCATCTAAAGTACAATAAAATTGCTTTTTTTGGTCTAATAAAAGTCGACTAATAAGGATCTCACATTTGAAAACAAAACACATTGAATTTTGAGCCTTTTTTAAGTAACATGTTCACTGGATCCTCTGCAAGAATCCTTCACTGCTCTGATTGGTCATCTGATTTGAATATTCAAAAAAAAAAATAAATAGGAAACAGTAGTCACATTTTTTTTTACGTTGTCACAGTAGCTGTATACAACCATGTCAAAATGTACTGCATGTAATGGTGATGCAATTAGTTATTTTTTTATATTTAGATTATTTTATTATATATCCCCACGTTTATTAAAAAAAATGTGAAAAGATCAGAAAATTAAAGACGTCTTAATAATGAAACAGTGCAGACTTTAAGCAGAAAAGGCAGTAGGACTCTTTCTGCACTCTGACAGATATTCAATAAAAGTAATTATTATTAACATTAAAATTAAATGATAAAAATGCAATAATTATGGTCACATGATCAACCAATAAAGAAATCTCCACAAACCACCATTGTCTGTCTCAGACCATTCTCAGGCTTTTGTAGTTATGCGTGTGCAAATCCGTAGCCGTCCTGCCAACCGTTAAAATCCCCAATATCGCCAGCGGCACTTCTGTCGCCTTTTTAATTGTTTATTTGCCTATTTATCTTGTCATTACAATTTGTAAATTGTTTATTTATTTGTTGATTCTGAACGATTTACACAAAAATCAAGAGTTTTCACCAATTTAGTGAGCAGTTGCATTTCATGTGACTCAAAAACTAGGGATGGGTGGCTTGAGAGCTTCACTCCACTCACTCCACAGCAAATGGAACTATACCAAACCGGAGAGAACTGTGAATCAAAACATTTCTGCATTGTTTGGTGTTTCTTGGGAGTTCTTATATATCGTTCTTTATACTTTCAATATGTAGCTTTAAAACTCCATATTTACCACCACAACACTAAATAACTCAGTGGTCTCCATGTCCAAACAGGTAAGAAACCCAGAAGTTATATTTAACCAAACCCCCTGCTTTGAAACACTTTCCCATATAAGAAATATCCTTCGACATCATGCATCAACCACTGCAGTTCATTATTTATTTTGGTCTGCCTTCCAAATCTCTTCTTAAACTCAACAACCTCTCCTCCTTATCTCACAAAAACCTGCACATAACTTTAGATTGTCTGCTAACCTCTATCTTGCACCATAACAGCCGCCTAAATCTTCTTTCGCACCGTGTTTGTTTATGTTTGGTAATTTTATCTTCTTCTGATTACTTCTATCAATCTGTTATGTCTCTTGTCGTTTGTTGTCCTTGGGAGCTTTGAAAGGAGTGAATGATAGGGTAAATAACAGTTACATTTTACAATAAAACGAATATAACGGACAAACTCATGGAAAATGTTTAAGCATAATTTCAAAGGTTGGTCTCGTAAGTAGATCACATAAATAAGGAAAGACGCCGAGAACGGAACCATTCCATCTCTGTGCTTTTTATTTGCTTTGTGTTCTCCAAACTATCAATCTGTCTTGAACTGTCAGCCCCCCATCTCTCCTCCAATAGGTGGCCCGAATCTAAAGGCGCATCTATGTTATCGTTAGCTTTCACTGAGGCGTTTCACATCCTCAGCGCTGGGGCTTTATCAGTTGGCTTCAGAGACTCCTGCTGCCGCCAACAGCTTGACTGCTTTATCTCAGCTAAGAATTGCACTGACCTTGCTGCAGCTTCTTATCGGCCATTCAGTTCTTACTTTTTTCCTTTTAAAAAACAAAACAAAAGCGGTCTAAAATGACACAAGTGAATCCACATTCTATCCTCAACATTTATGCGGTGCTGCCAACAAACTAAACATTGTCTTTGAAATGAATGAATGCTGTTTTCGTTGGAGGAACAATGCTCCATTATCAAATATAGATTTAACTTGTAAGCAAATAATGAATAGCTACCACAAACAATAGAAATTTTTTGTGTAACGTGTGGTTGGCAGTGATCTTGAGGCTCAGAAAGGTTCTTGTTTTGTGAGTAGATTTATATTAGTAGAAATAGTGAAAGAGAAACGAGTGGGAAAGAAAATAATATCTATCCACACACTTCACTCTTTAAAGAAACAGTGTGCTATTAGTCACCTTGGCAGGAAAATATTTCTCATACGGTTTGAAATGGACAGCGTCACCAAGAACTAGCACAATGCTAATGCTAATTTCATGGAATTTTACATGGAGTGTTGTCAATTTGTAGAAACATGTTTGCATACAAGCCCTAGCAAGAACGGTATTTTAAAATAAGAAAATTTGGTTGAGTTTCTGATTTAGTATTACTGATGAGTAAAAACCAAAGGGAAAAAAATTGAATGTTTTATGCAAATAAAGCACTGTTTCCATCAAATGTGTCCAAGAGAACAAAATTTCCTGATGAACTGTGCCAAACATCAAAGAGGCCTTTTTCATATATTTTAACTTAATTGCGTCTTGGAACACCTAGAGAAAATGCAATATGCACAGTCATGTCATCCTGCTTTTGGAGGGGGGAACCAGCCCGTCAAGATAGTTCTGGAAGGTGATGATCCCAAACCACTTTGAAGACAGACATTGGCAAAGGAACTGTGGAATGACCAAAACAACATTTCAGGTCTATTGGTTAGTCCATTAACGCCTCTCCATAATTTTTCCATCAGAAAAACGTATTGCCATTGCGCTGTATAAACCTGCTGCTTATGTATTTATTAGGTAAATGCATGTTTATTGTAGTTTATGCATATTTTGTATCCTTCTCAGTTTTTTTTGTGCACAATTTCAAAATTTATGTACATTTTGGTGTTTCCATCCATGGTTTTTTTATGCAGTATTGGAAAATGTGCATAAAAACGGTGGATGGACACGCAGCTAATGAAACCAAACATTTTTGAAAACAAAGTAAGGATTTTAATTATCTGACACATTTAACTTGTTCAAAATCAGTGCTACACATTTTATTATACCGCCACCTATTGGACTGGCATGCTTTATCTGGTGTATTTACATGATGAGGGGGACATACTTGTGGCATTTCCATTTAGTTCCACTAGAGGTCTGAGACCTACTTCCAAGTCCCTGTCACTCTTCATTTATTCTCCCAGCTCCACCACAGGTGTCTTTCTCCATTTCATATATTCGTCTCTGTCTGTCTCTTGCCGTGTCTCCTCCAGTGCACTGTGATGTGTCTGTCACTTTCTCTGTCACTGCCACTCTCCTCTACCACAACTCCGCAGATCAATGCCCAGTTACCATGGCAATGCAACAGCCTAGTTACTCTGGATCTGAGCAGCCAAGCAACCATGCACTCAGCCGCTTTCCCTCCGACTCACCACCCATGAACATCCCAATGAGATAAAGCAGCCCAGAAGAGCTGCTTGCAGGGGTTTCAAAGATATGCACAGGTTGAGGTATTACGTGATCCAGCTCTTCACTGGAAAATTCATACTAGTTCCTTCCTTTTCACCATCATGGTCATGTGATAGAATTATGTTGAACTAGAAGTTGTGTTATAAAATGCTGTCAGTGTCTTGGTAATGTACATACTTGCAAACTCCAAAGCAACATTTTGCTCCCGGTCAGATGTAGAGTATTGGTTTGTACAGTTCCCATCAATTCCGAACCAGCCACTCCTCAGATCTCAGCTGCAGCTATTAATAAGCTCCTAGGTCTTGCTAATTAACTTCAGTTTGACACCTCTATCTGTTCTTGGTACTTTGTATTGTGAGTTTGCCTCTGAAATATATGTTTGAAACTTCCTGGTTACTCTTTGTATTCATAATTCTGTGAATGGATCATAATTTAAAAACTTATCATAACTATAATAGAATTGAAATGTGTTAAAATCCTACCACAATACCATTTTGTTGCTTGGATCACACAGCAAATACAGGTAACAGGCCTCAAATTGTATTGCTAATGCATTTTTATTTCTACATTATGCCCACTGACAATGTGAGCACAAAGTCTGTGTATAACTATGGATATAAAGTCTGTGACATTGCTCACAGATTTCTGATTAAGTGGTTGAAAGCTTGAATTGGGCACAGCCAGCCAGGAATGTGTGCTACTACTGGGTAATCATCAAGGTACAAAGTGTGCACACAGACAGGATGTGAGCATATATCAAATAATGCTGAGAAGTTTAAATTATAACCCAAACAAACAAGTAATACATCCCATTGTTGTTAGAGGTACATTTTGTAATCATAATTTTAAGTTTTTGCTACCAGGCTTTTACAATCGGCATCTCAAAGGCATTAGTCAGTCACATTAAGGATGCCTACTAGATTAATGGAGATCATCAACCCTTAGAAGTCTCTGCACACAATGGCTGTTTTGAATTAAGTAGGAATGACTCAAACCATCAATTGTTTAATTTAGATTTCAAATATAATATGTAAGTTTCAAAAAGGTTAGTAGCTTTGATATTTTTAGACTTTCAGTTTCATTTTACAGACCCAAAATTGGTGCCATCTAATGGTGAAAATACATAATAAAGGAATAACCCTTGGAAGTACAATGCTTGTGATATGGCTTGTTTTAAAATATTTCAGGCTTTGAACGAAAGTAGAGGCTTAACATTGTAGTAATGCCCCCATACATGATCAAAATCATTTAGTCCTTTTTAATTCTGTAATGTTAAAAATACTGAGTGTAATAAATTCTGAAGTTCCTTGGCAGTATTTTAATGCTAGAGTACCGTTTGGCACTTTGCCGATGCTCTCTAAGCGATTCTGTCTCAGTTGGCTGTGTGTACATTGCAGCAATGTATTTCAGCGAACACGGAGGAAGACATATTCTTACAAAAATAGCACTGCAGCTTGTTCTTGTCAACCATCTGTTTGGACTGTTTGTGAATCTGTGAATCTGCAGCTAAGTTAACTGAACTCTGTTGTGCTGTGGCCACACTGATGATTTTCCAAATCTACATTTTTGCAGTTTAGGGTCCGGCTGACCCACTAGTTCATTCTTTCATTCATTTTCCAACCTGCTTAGTCCCTTTCAGGGTCGCAGGATTCTGCCAGTGCCTATTTCCAGCAAGTTTTGACAAGAATGCTAACGCTAGCTAACATGTTGATTCTGTTTACTTCTTGAATACCACCCAAATCCTTCACCTTGCAGTTGCATTTCATCCCGACCGGCGAGGTACCTGAAGCATAAAATTAAGCACTGGTTCAGACTGTCAATGGTAAACTAGCATAAACCAGTGTTGAGAAGTTCTCGCAACTGTCCTAAATATTAAAAAAGCAATTTTGGTAAGCAATAGGTCCACTGTTTATTGAGGTGGAGAACTGCATTTTCCATTTGAGGGATATTTCTAAATATGCTAAACAAATTGTGAACAATCAATGGAACAAAGCTAAATGATTGTGCATCAGGATAATTGGGTGAGTAAGAAAGTAGCATCAGTGTTCAATTGAAGTCTCCAAATCCAAAATCCGATTGCTCTGTAACATCCATTCCTCACCGGCGCATTCACCGTGTTCATGCCTGAAGAATCAGCGCCTGCCAAGCACAGGAAGTCATTTGTTTTTCCTGTCATTCCTGGATGCTCCCTGCCCCGCTTCCCACCAGCCCTCTCCGCGAACACATTGAGCAGATCCGCTTTATTTATGGAAAGACAGATGGGCCAATTATCATAAAACCAAGAACGCTGCCATTTCCTTCTCAACCAGTTGACTTCATTATCTGCAAGAGTGGAGAGGAGGATGGAGAGGAAAGATCCTGTACCTCTGGAGTCTGACCTTACAAAACAAAGGTTGCTGTGCAGAGAAATACGTCTGGAGAAATAGGAAGAGGCAGGAATAAGCCTGCGGTTTGCTCTTTGAATCCGTGTGGAACTGGATCTGCAGTAGATTGGGGAAATTAATCAAGTCCTTTTGCAACAGCCGCCAGCAAAAGGAGATTCTGAAGAGAAACGAGGGAAGGGAAGGAAAAGTGACTGTGACAGAGGAGGGAACAGTTATAAATGGTGTTTGGAAAGATCAATGAATGGTTTTTATGGAAGCAATCTTTTGCTAGTCATAGTTTACTCCATAACTCCAATTAATAACAAATCGTCAAAACACCAGGCAAAAGATGCTCCACAAAATTGCTGTGAAACAACAGTTGCTTTTAATAAATTGTACTGTTTCCATAAATAAACGGTATTACTGTAGAAAGTAATGCATTCTGGACACTATTCCTGTGATTCTTGCCTTGTTTTGACACCTGTGTCCTATTGTCTCTTTTAAAAACAAATCTTTTGTAACATGATGAAGAAACATGTTTTATTCCAAACACTGGCTTCCTCCTTATTACCATTGGCGCACTATAAAAATGGGATTGCGTCTATACAAAGTTTGAAGCTGCTGCTAAAAATACAAAACTTTATTGTTTTAATTATATGGCGAAAACTGTAAAATACTTTCATGGTAGAAATACTGTAAAGTAACTGTAAATTATTGTAAAATGCAACTGTGGTGCCAGCACATATATAGTATAATCTGAATACTTTAATTCATATACTTTAATAATTTGTGAAGTAGCCATAAAAGCAGTTTTTGCATTTTTTTTGTCATTTACTTAACCCTTCATTATATAATTCATAAAAATAAGTGCAACAGAAGTTGTACATTTAATCGAGAAAGGAATTTGCCAGAAGAGCATAAGAAGTCTGGGGACACTGGTCAACTAAGGCGCTGGGTGCAAATTGGAAAGTCCATCTCACACTAGTTCACATTGGTGTTGCAATTGTTTTCTCCTCTTGATTCAATTGTTGACTTGATTCAAAAGAACTTAAACAAATATATGATATAGGACATATTTGGTGCCTAATCATAACCTTTTTTTACACCTAAAGCACTCTGGTTATTTTTATAGGTACTGCCCTTGTTGAGAATAAAGGTTCCTGTTCATTTTAGAATGGTTTTGTCGCATGTTGTGCAAGACTGAACTTGTTTGGACTGTTCTCGATATCTTGAATCTAAATTCTTAAGGGCTTAATTCCCTCTAGACATAATCAAATGAAACCTCCAAGACCAGTTTCCGAGCTCAAGGGAAGCCTGTCTCAGGAAATATACTGACATGTTCGTTCTGGTGGGGTTTCTTCTGGTTCATCTGCTGGGGGAGTCTGCTCCAGCTGATGGCTTTTATTTCTGCTGAATTCTATGCACACTCTTATCAAGAGTGTCATGGGAAGTGAGATGCAAAGCTTTAAGATCCTCCAGCAATCACCCAACATGGTTTTTTGTCAGAGGATTGTGTGTGTTTCTGGTGAGAAAAATGACAGCTGAGAACAGCAGGGGTTCGGCCTTTTGGGAATTTTCATGGCAGAGCAATCGAGTATATCAGAACATGTGTCATAGGGAAAATATGAACATCTTGTGAGGATTTTTCAGAGATGTGATCATTCTTTGGTGTTTTCACAGTCTTTGGTGAACTCAGGTTCACATTAATATGATGAGCGTCATAAATTATGAATTGGCTGTAAACAGAAATGGTCAGGGTTTGTCGCTTTGGCACAAACTCTGAACCACTAAATCAATCGAAAGCACTATAAAAAATTAATGGGAACTAGAAGTGGTTGAACCACTGTGGGGGAACATTCTCTGAAAAAGGAACTGTTTTTGAGCTTATGTTGTGCAATAGAGTGTTAAAGGAGTTTTGTATATGAGAACTGAGTTAATTAAATTAGTCCTTTAATCAAAAAAAGTTTCTTGTTAAAGATGTATCGTTTCCCTAGATATTACCATTATTCACTGACAACCATTTTGCCAAAAACCACAGACACTATTTTGTCAAAAGAACTCACTCATCCAAATAATTGAGTTCAGATGTTCCAATGACTCTCACTCTATTTGTGAAAGAATGCACCACACTCAGGAACTTGACGTGTTTGCAATGTGTCAAATCATGAAATTTTCTTACTACTACACATTTCATACTCAACTGTCGGTGGAGTGGGAATGACAGCAATTTGTCCTCAAAGTGGTAGACTACATACACTGACGGAGCAGGGCACATAATGAGGTCATTAAAATTTTACATTCAATCCCTTCAGGTCTCTAAACTTCATGTGACATTCAGATGAGCTAAAGAATTGTGTGTAGGGAGTTTCATGGAATGAGTTTCTGTGTCAGAGCAGCTGTATCCAAGACATACATCATCAAGTGCAATGCAAAGCTTTTCATGGTGTACAATTGGATTTTAAAACAGTGGAGCTTCTATTCTTTGCGATGATGGATTACTCTTCTTCTCCTGGCAAAGTATGAGTTACTGAAATTATAATTGATATTTATAATAAAACATGACCTTTTTTAGTTTATTGTCAGGTCTTTCTGTCAATCAACCCAATGAACTCCAAATGGCAGTCTGCATGAAAATCTGGCTGTCCAAGGGTTCACAACCGTTAAAGGATGAACCATAATTGCTCTCATTTTCCATAAAAACAAGTGGAAAAAAGCACACATGTATTGGAACCTCCAATTCTTGGATTTTACAACAATATTCACTGACCATTTTTAAATGCCACACCACAATGCACTAATTAACTCATTTAAATTGTAACAAAGTACACTTTAATATAGTTTGAAGCAATACCAATGCCCTAAAAAAATATACATTAGCTTCATATTGAGTCATCGAAAAGCTTCCGCATTTGACCTCTCTAATCTGGTGCTCAAGTCGCATAACTGGCTGCATTATCCCAGTTCAAAGTGGAAAAAGCAAAACTTTTCCTCTGAGAAGCACTACATTTCCATTCAAGTCGATTAAATTCTGTTCATAGTGCAGCATAAAACTGGACAATATAAAGTAGCACTTTAGCAAACAATACAATTTGTTTTTGTGCACACACCTTCCTTGGCAGAAGCCAATATATATAATGTTTATATATTTAGCTAAAGAAGTATTTTGCTTTTTTAACACTTCAATTAAAAAAATCAATACGTGTAAACATGTGGAAATCACCATTGAATTACAAACTGTTCATCCAATATCAGTGGCTTAGCTTGTAAATGTGTTTATGGAAGAATGGTCAAAGATTCCCTTAAACACCTTGTGTAAAGCCTTTCCAGATGAGTTGAAGCTGTTATAGCTGTAAAGGGTAGAAGAGATATAATTTTTATCCTGTAGAATGAGATTAATATAACAAACATAACCTTGAACTTAGAAATAAACCACAGATATACAGCGATAGCTCTGTGTAATCCTGTTTATGAAGATTTGTCTTATGTTAAATATAGTGTTGCCGTGAAAGATAATTCGTCATTCCTCCACCTATCTCCCAGTGAAATCAGTGACACTAGGAAGAAGGTCATTGTTTGGAACATTAACAAATGTCAGACATTGTTTGTCACAAACTTCTGATAAAAAATGAAATCTGGGTTCATATTTTGTGAATAATTTTTTGAGGCAACGAGTTGTTTAGCCAGAAAATATGTGTGTTGTCACAATGTTGGTTAGAAAGCTTGTAGCATGCTGTTGGTTGACCCTTGGCATGATATCAGAGACATAAAATGATGCACCTTAGTTTTTCCATATTTTTTTTTTGGTCACAAATAGTGCCAGGGACTCTTTCCTCGGCATTTTGCGAGCCTTTTAAAGTGGTTTCTATCATGAAAGCAAGTCCTTCTCGGCTTCTTGTTCAAAACAGATCAACACATTGATTTTTCCATTCTGACATCTCCCGGAAAACTCAGCCATTACTGATCAGAGAAAGTGTTCTGTGTTGCTCCTTAAAGGAGACGCGGTTTAAGTGCTACTCTAGAACTGTCTTCTTTCAGTGTAGAACAGTTCTGGTTTGCTAGACATTCACTTGCGGTGTTACCAAAACTGTATTAACATGGATACATTTGAAATAGATAGATTTGGAAAAACTGGGCATCATTGGAGCTTCAAAGAGCAAGTCATTGGTGTTCATATTTTAATCATTTACTGCTTTTTAAATGCATTTATTTTTTTAATGGACAGCAGCCTGAGCATGTACTATCCCTTTACCTTCACGGTATTTTGATCAAACCGTACGGTAACTTACAGAACAGGTTTAGTTTCTTCATTTACGTTTCGAACAGTGTTTTCAGCCGTGATGTTTGGCAAGGAAGTTCAAAAACTGTACTCACGCACTCAACATGTTTCAACGTGTTCATAATTTCATTATGAGGAGAATCAACAACTCACTTTTGGTGAACAGTTCAATAATGATACCAAGGGACGAGCTTGCTATTTGTTAATGGCACAATTTGAATGATTTACATTTACGTAATCAAGTAATGATTTCCACTTGCACCTTGTGAGGTAGCATTTTATGAAAAATGCTGGATTTGTAAAAAATGTTTGAAAAATCTAATTAATGTTAGTTCCTGGTCACCATCTAACCGTGTGAGGTAATCCCATAGTATGTATAGTCATACATAGTCCTATATTGTCATGTTTTTGACTCCAGTAAACAGTGATTCCTATTTGTTTTGTAGATGCAATCAACATATTATACAGAAATACTATAAATACTGAAATAATAAAGCCCATCTCTTTATTAAGATTTATGAAAAGTTAAAATATCGAAAAAGGAGAATCAACCAATCACAGAAGTGTCTAACAGCGAAGAATTGAGGTAGTTAATTTCATTTTAAAGTTTATTTCAAGTGTGGAGTTCTTTTAATTCTATTCCACATCAAAAACAAGAGTGAACCGATTTAATGTAATGATTATTTTTGTCAATAAATAAAATCTAAACTTAAAACCCAAAATGTTTTCAGGGTTCTGAGCATTTTACTGTTTTCACACGCACCACATGAACAGAAATTATCATGCCATCTACCAAATTAGTGGAAAAATTAGCAGGCCTTCATAGAAAAACATTTTCGTCTTATGTCCTGCACTGATGATTGGAAGACACTCATGAACCAGCCAATCAGAGTCAGAGAAGTTTAGGCAAACAACAACTAACTCTCCTGAACCATTGTTCATGCTCATTCTTGAACAAAACCCTGTGTTTTGACCCAGAATGTTCACCATTGTGTCTAATGTTATTCTAAATACAACTTTACTCCCAAACAATATTGGGTTTTCTTGTTTACTAAGTCAAAAACAGCTCATGAAGGGGATGGATTTATAATAAAATTACTTATTGGTTTGTAAGTTGCAGTTTAAGGAAGTTGTTATGAATTTTCCATTTGGAATTTCTATGTTCAAAAAAAGTAATATCATTTACAGAGAAAATAAAATCAATATTGAGTGCCAATAATGGTCAATTTCATTTGCACATAACAAAATCTAGCACCCTTGTGTTTGGGTAACCAGGCATAACCCAGTTGACCCCAAGAATTTTTCTTCCTCAATTTCACTCCCAAGCTATAGGCTTTTAGTGATGTTGGGACATTCATCACACCCACTATATTTCTGGAAACACATCTTTTGGTCCAGGCTTTCGGCGACCCACTCCATCATAGTGGACATCAGAGTTCTTTTCCCAGGTTCACTTTTCACACGTTTAGAGCAGTATGGGTTTTCAATACTGATCAGTCACAGCCTCTTTTCTGTTCATTCATCACTTGCTCCCAGTTTTTTTTTCTCTTGGCTTTTTTTCTCTCTGGCAAATCAGAGACAGAGTGTTGTGGAAGTGTGCTAATCTTTTTTTCTATTTGCACGGGTGCAGTGGAATGAAAGCTGCTCTTGTTTGTTATATTCTCTCGCCCTTGGCCATGACTTTGATTTCCTATTAATTGAGGAAGATAAATGCTTAACAGCAGATGAGGATTTAACAGATTTCAGTGCACTGCTGAGCGAATTGCCTTCTCTGTACCAAGAAAGTAATTCTTAAAAGACTTTAGGGTTTAAAGCAATGAAGTCTTGGAAATCTCTGCGTCAATGTGCATTTTTCAGTGTTTAATTGGAGATTGACCAAACAAGATTCAGGAGGAGCAGGTTACTATCTAGCTAACTAACCTATATAAACTTCTGTTCCATCGGATTCATAATCGGGCAAAAAAGCTACCCTGCAACCAAATTCCCCCTTCATATGGGGTGCTATGTACATGTGCCCCTATTCAGCCAAGGCCATATAGGAAAGCATGCCTCTTGAACAGTACTTTCTATTCTTACCAAACAGGCCATATGCTTAGATATCTAATGAGCAAACTATTGAATCTCACTAGGATATATCAGAAAAGACATTGAAGAGCCACACTTCTCTTGATGAGTCTTTTGCACTTCTTCTTTTTCCTGTTTTCAAAAGGCAAGTCACAATAGCACAAGTAAATTGTTCTTGAAATGCTTCTGTTTGTAGGATGGTTCCCAAGAATGGCAGTTCCCAAGAACTATCTACGCATTTCTTCTTCTGGATGAATGTTACAGGGTTCTCCAATCTAATGTTGGGCAAAAGGAATAATACACACTGGAATGAATCCCAGGTCATCACAGGACCCAACAGAACTAGGTTATGAAAATCAGAGCCTCAGTGAAAGATCTTCTATTTACCTGTAACTCATTGATAAACTCTGTAACTACCACCTGACTATGTGGTTAATTAATAATAGACTGACATATGAGTAATGAAATAGATAAATAAACCCTTCAATAGTTGCCAGCGTCAATTAAATTGGATGACTCTGAGTTAATGTGTTGTGAAGCACCCCTCCTGCCAGCCCCCACCACTCTAATTATACATTTTGACCCAGAGCAACACTATCTACGTTATCATTAACGCATTAGACTTCGTTTCCATCTGGAGACTCATTTTGTGATTTTTAAAATCTCTTTAGAGTTTAATGAGTACACAATGGTGATTTGAATGTTGATGTTTCTTTGTCATGTTAGCAATTTGCATGAATTATGCAAATATTGACAGGTGCAACTTCTTTGTGAAAGTCATTTAGAAACGGTTTATGAGCAATAATGTTTTTTCACTACTACAGTCATGACCATTTCCCCTTGGGGAAAAAATGGAATTCTCCTCAATAAATTAAGAAACAAAACACACATAAAAGACAACGTATTTAAGAAATACATTTAATAAATAGGTATAACACGTCCTCAACAAGGACAGACCTGTATTTTAAGTCAATGTAAAGCTTTGAAAAATATTATTTGAATTTTACCTGACATCCATGATGCCGTTAAATTCCATATATTATATTTTTTCATTTGGTTTGGATACTGTAAACCATTTTCAGGTTTTAGGTAGAAAAACTCAACACTGTCTCATAATGCCAAGGGTGGACACCTCTGACAGTCGAAGAAATGTCACAGTACAGAAACACCACCATATGATATTCCCAATGTTTCCTCTTTCCTGAACTTTGTACATAAAACATTGAGGATCTCATTAAAATGGGCCCTTTATTAATCATCCAAGCATTGGCCTGATTAGAGCTCTGTGACAACATTGTCTCTCTGAATTGGCACCTGAAAGTGGCGGCATCACCATGGTTTTGTTCTTGTTGCGCATGCCAAGATATTGCACACATCATTGTCGCACCCCTTTCAAAAAGACATCTTTACAATCACAACATCTCTTTGAAAAAATAGTTTTAATAGACATTATCTAAACACACTGTGCTCTTCCCTCCCTCAACCTGCTGAATTCTGCACATGCTTCGTACCCCTGAGCTCTGGCTAATCACAACACAGCTTCCCACTGCAATTTCCTATGGCGTGAACGCCCGCTCCTATCCTTGGCTATGTTAAGGCAAGGATTGTGCTTGTTGCTTTGCAAGTGATTCCAGTATTTTAGGAGTTCGTTTGGCTGGAACTGGTGAGAGGTGATTAAGTGGCTATATTTGCAGCTAGAGTACGATACTCTCCAATGGTTGAAGAGAAACTCGTTTGGTGGTGGGACTGGGTCTATTCGCAGCTTCGCTAAGCAGATTCCTACATACACATCCTCGAGGTGAAGGCGACGAATACTCAACGAGGCATTGTAGATTTTCCCTGCCATGTCTCCAGAGAACACATAACCTGTTCCGGAGCAAAAGATAGGGTATCTCTCACTGGAGTACAGCTCTGGTGGCATGTACCACTTACTGTCCTTGTTACGGTTGGGAGCGTATCCTCTCATTAGGTAGCCTGTGAAGTAATTCTGTCTAGGTGCCAAGCTTGGCTTTAGCAGCTTTTGAATGAGATACTCTGTGTTGACAAACATGTCACTGTCCGTCTTCATGACGTATCGAGCGTGCGGACAATACCGCGAGACCCAGCTCATGCCCATTAGAGTCTTGATGGTAAGGTTGTAATAGGAGTCCATGAAGTCCTGCTGGATGATGTCATGGTACTGCAAACTCTCCTTATCAACTGCACTCTGAGGATATGCATTAGGTATCCTACCCAGCAAAAACAGCCGGACAAACCCATAACCCATAGCGACAGTCTCGTTGCCCCAGGTCTGCCTGATGGCATTCCTTGCCTCTATCTGCCTTGGTTCTGCAGCAATTAACAAAACCAGAAAGGGACTACTTTGATTGCACTTGTAGGGCTCATTAAGCAGCCAATGATAAGGCTGTGCAGCAAGACGGCCTCCCACTCCCATTTCTCTGTGCAAGCTTTTGGTGTTGCCTATGGAGTTTGAGTTGTTGTTGTTGCTGGGAGAAATCTCCAATCCCACAATCCCACGGGCAGTGATCTCAGCCTGATGAGAACTAAAATTGAAGTTAACAGACGGTTTGGGGAGCACATAACCGTTGTCTTTCCAGAGGCTTCTCAGTGAGCTTTGGTTTCCTTTTGCACGCTCCTTGTGGGGCCGAAAACCACGCATGGTATAAACCAAGGGGTTGTCTCGCAACCAACTCCGGCCCTGCAGCAAATCCTGGTGGCAGTAGATGAGAAAGAGGGCGAAGAGGGAGGCCAGCGAGAGAAGGCCTGCTACATGTGTGCGGAAAAGAGACCGCTTGACATTCCAGGTCATCTTGATGGGGCAGCAGTGTCGCCGACGCCACTGCATGATGTAGAGTGGGGCTGCTTAGCAAAGCGCGGCGGTCACAACCAATCACATCAAACATGTGTCACAAACAGCCTGAGGGTTATCTGAACTGGCAGATGGGTGGATTCTTGGCCGCAGGTGGACCTACAAGGGAGATGACAAACTGTTCATGAGAGATGCAGGAATGCGTTTCTCTGACCCTCCCCAGCAACAGACGGTCATGCTTTGGGGCAGTTACCTTCTGAAGGACGCCTGCTTCCTCAGACAGATGTCTCCGTGATCTAAGAACAAGAAGCAAACAGTTAGAACTACAGTTTCTTGTACAATACATGGCTTGAGATTCTGAGCAAGTACAAAACAATGCTGGCTCTTGTATTACTTAAATATACATATATGATGGCATTAACCTCACTATTTCTACACTGCAAGGAAACCCTGTCGGGGAGATTGCCAACAGGGTCTCTACATATCACGAACTAACCTTTAGTGCCCTGCGTGAGAGTTTAAATTGCAGGTTTGCACAACATGCCATTCAGTGAGAACACTGCTGCCTTACAGGCCCTGGAAGCCACCTCCCCACCTAGATGCACTCTAACAGCCAAAGAGGAAAGCATCCGTCAAAATGAATTTTCAGGCTCCAGCAAACAGTGTTGCAGCATCCGCAGCCAGGAGCAGCTAGTGATAACAGCCCTCACCCCTTATTCACCCTCCACCTTAAACTTATCAACACTGCACCAGAGGGAAAGGCGTCCCTGCCAGCAATATCCACTCTTAGCCATTGCTTTCTCACACTAGGGGTTATTAGATTCTCAAACCACCTCCCAGTAGCTGTGTTCTAAAATTAGATGGGGAAATTATTACCGAGGTAAAGCTTGGGTCTTGTTTTTGAAGGTATGTTTATTTCATCTCATTTTGATCACAAATGGCGCTCCTGAATCATGTTCAGAACACAGACTAATGTAGCATTTTAAGCAACATTTTTTAAGTAAGCATAAAACACAGTTAGCTAGAAAATACATCACTTATATATTAAAATTAGTAAGTTCTTTTTAACATTTTTCATAGAAAAGACAATTGTATGCCTTGCCTTAATTGTTATGTTTTAAAGCAATGTATCAATTGACTGTGAACCAGTTAATAATAATTAAAAAAATGAAATTTTTGGTGGTCTAATTAAAAGCATTAAAAGAATCAAAATAAAAGTTTTAAACACAGGGGGCACTGAGCTTCCTTCAGCAAGCTTGAATTACATACACATCTACAACTAACAAAATGTATAATTGCTGTGGATATTGAGATTTGCAGTTACCAATTTGTTGTAAAAAAAAAAAAAAAAAAACACATGGCCATATTGTGAATCAGGAATTGGGTTAATGGTTATCATGGTGCTCATTGTTCAACGGTTTTGAATATTCAGCCAGCTTAAGTAGCAACAACATGACAAAATGGCAACCAGCATACTTTTCTGAGATGGTCAGACCATGAATCTGAAGAAAAGCCTAATCAAACTCCCAGTAAACAAAACCATAGGTGACGGACCCATTTCAGCATTACTAAGCAGTATTGCAATCGTATCTCTTTGCCAAATATTCCAAAAATAAATGTGTAGAAAGTGCTCCTCAATCATATCGTACAATTAAGAATTGTTTGTTCTAAAAGCATCTTTTTATTGGTTGAGTTTGCATACTTTGTTAAGCAATGGGTTTTAGGATGAAGGTGCAGCTGGTGATCATGGAGGGGGGCCACAAGCATTTTTTAATATAGACTGTTGCTAGATTTCAGAGCTGTGGATATTGACATGTAGATTTTTTTTTGTAAAAAGTCTAATCCTTTATTAATCTTCAAAAGGTCCTAAATTCTAAACAAACCTAAATTCAAGAACAATTTATATTTTATTCATCACCAAAAATGTATTCTTCTTAGGTTGTGACAATTTCTTGCCTGAGCTGATCAATAAAGTGAGAGGCAGCATTCCATGACACCAAACAAAGAGGATGGGTGTGGCTTCAGATTCTCATTTAGAGTGTGCCAAAGGAAATTGGACTGTACAACTGGTTCAAACTGGTTAATTGTTAAAATTTTGCAAGATTATACATGACTTCCATTTTCACTTCATATGAAATTGTGTGTTTGATGACAAATCTCTTTGTTGTGTTCAATCATTTAATGGGTATGAGGTGTTTTATTGGGGCTGCAACAATATATTACCAGCCTGGGTTAGGGTTATTTGTTGTTATACACATTCTTTCATATTTCATGAAATTAATATCTTGTTCTATGGAAATGTTTTGTGAATCTTGTGTCTTCGTGGTCAACAAAATCTGTTTGTAAATGAATGTTAAATGGGCAATATTATGGGAAATTGACTTTTAATTTCTTTTTGTGGTCGTAGCCTAATGTCAGAAGTTGATAAGACAGTGAATAGGAGACAGGAAGTTAAGAGGAGAGAGATGGGGTTTGGGATGGAAATGAACCTTTAGAGCTTTCTGCCATGTTTTATTGTTTCTCTCATCAGAGACATGCATGAAGTTGTATTTGCAAAATTATTATTATTTTTTTTTATCTTATAATTATTTTCGGGGTGAAAATGATCTACGCCATTGATTTCAGATCATCCTCTTATTTCCATGTAGAGCAAACATGAAAAAAAACAACAACCCGGAAGTGTCTGGGTCAGACTCTGGTTGGTACAGATAAGGGACTACTACACCAAACATTTTTAAATATATCCACTTGATTGTGTTAACACAGCTTTAAAAAATGCTCTCTTAAGTTTCTTTGAGTTATGACCACCATACACGGTTCGCAAAGTTTCCAAAGTTAAAAAAGGTGCAGTCTAAAGGGGTCCAACTTTGATACTAAATGCTTTGAAAAGGCATATTATGGCCCCTTTAAGTAATTGTCTTACAATAGACCCATTCTTACTTTAAATCAGTTTTTTATTTCCTGTCTTTTTTCTAGAGCGCAGAACATCAAAATTCCTGCTTAAATGTACAGGTAAGATTTTTGTTGTTATAGTTTTTTTTTTTAAGTTGTTTCGATATTGCAGCCACTAACAAAACATTACATTTCAAACCATTTCAGTCTTGTCTCTACCATTGTTAAGAACTCTAGGCCATATTTCCATTTCTGAAGACCATACATTTTCTTTCTCGACGACCACCTAAAAGTTTGTCTCGGTGGGTTGTAGCCTGTTTTGTTGCAACAGCTAGATCAGAGGACGCTAACCTTTTCAACCAAATGTGCTCATCCAGTGTGGGCAATTACAGCACGATGGAAGGAGGCTAAGCCTGGCTTTACTTTAAAGGTTAACGCACTTCAGAACAGAGCGAATAAAATGCTTCAAAGGTTTCCTTTGTCATCAGTTTGATATCATGTAATGAGAACATCACTAGAGAATGCTATGTGTTGCTCTCACTTCTAGTTTTTGTTAAACTCATACAAATGTTCATTTAGATCAGTATGAGAAAGCATATGCTAAAAACAACTACAGCTACACTACTTTTCACTTTGTGGGTAATTTAGAGACATGATGTGTCCACAGCGCTCCGCAATTAGAGGAGCAACATGAGACTATTACACTTGTAATAGGAAACACCTGCAAATTAAGCTAATATAATGGAGATTGAGCAGTCATTTTACCCTATAATAATAAATCCACCAGCATCTTCTATCAAATTGTCCTTCAGGATTTTTTGTGTGCTAAATAAATAGCCTTAGCTATTTGTTTATAAGCGATTTAAGAAAAATCAAAAACTAAAACCAGTAAACGAGTTAAAGATGGTGTTGAAGTTGAGGTTGGGCTCCATTGTTTCCCCTACTGTTTTATGAAAGGGGTGCCATAGTCCGTTAAGGCTGGCTGGACAGTTTATAGTCATTTTCCAGCGACAACTATCGAGGTGCTGTCACACAATAAGGTTCAGATAGATGCTTTCCATTTAGATTACTTATGAGAATCACATGTGCATTTCTGCCACTTGTAAATATTGAGTTAATTAAACATTTTAGCTGAGGAATACGGCTTCGTATACAACGGCATGTGTACTTTACATTGGCCCTGTTTATATAAATACTGTTGGGTCATAATTAACTCAGTGTGCACCCAATTACATCTACTATGAAACCTTATTTTCATATGCATGATGTTAATGTTCTTACAAAATGTAAAGATAAAAACAGAAATCTTTATTTTTGGATACATTTCTGCACCGTTCATCTTTTATTGAACTCTGACGCCACCGTCCCCCTAGGTTTACTAAAGTAGCACTGTTGCCATATTAAAATGCACGAACACACTAAAGCAGAATAATTTGGATGAGAAACTTGGAGCACACTAGCAGAAATCTTGGCCCTGGCATACTTCAGCAGGTTTCACTTGTTTTTTTTTTTTTTTGTCATCTGGCTTATGTGGCGTCTCATCTACCATAAGAGCAAATAGGTTTGTTGATTCAAGCTCATTACTGTCACAGTCTGTCAGCATCCCTCCTGAAAATGTTTGCAACACATTTAAAGCATTAATGTAATAAGCTCTACTTGTAATGCATTTAAGTGCATTAAGTTGTTCTGCATTCATGTTTTCCCTCATTACATAAATGTTTGTTTTTTTTTGGAAAAGAACAGTTACATTTTGGAGCTTAATCTCGCAACGTTTTATTATTTTGCAATCCATTCATCTATTCACCTGGTCTGGGAATAACATTTGTAACATAAATCAGTGATTCTGATCAGATCGGAATTTAAATTGATCAGAGTTTGAATCTATTTTACGAAATCCAACGGAAGGTTAAATGTGCACTTAGAATGATAAGGAGTAATAACATTCTCATTCTGTTACAATAATCAAGGTAAAGGTGCTGCTATTCACCTGGAAACTGCAGGTGCTAAGATAGAAGACAGTGCATTAAATAATTCCCATGTAACTTTTCTATCAAGTTGTTAAATCTTAAGTCTAACTAAAGTGCATTCCGGTTGAAACCGATTTGGCAGTTTGGGTTCTGCATTTATGATATGAGTAAGACATTTTCAATAAAAACTATTTAATAAAAACATAGCTGCATTGCCATTGTTACGGTCATATTGTGGCTGCAAAGCTCCATGATTATTATGCAGTAATGACTATGCTGTTTCTAGAAAATCACAAGTTTTCATTGACTAATTTAAATAAACAGAATTTAATTACTTTGAATCTAATTGTTTCTGGTCTAATCTGATACTACAATGCTATAGCACAGAGATTCCTGTTAAGCTACTCTAAATGTGTCATCACCAGAACACCTGAATAGAAAAGCCCACTTACAAGCTTGATAGTAAATGCTTTTAGAATGGACACGATAAAACACAAGTTTGGAATAACACATAAATTTCTTCCTCATCAGACGACCCATGTCTTATCCAAATTTCTGCCAGCAATAGAGTGGCCAGTCTCTTGATTTGGTCCAACTAGTCAATTCTTCTTTTGGAAGATTCTCTAGGACCATAGTGGTGAAATTTCTAAATTCATTGTGGTGATATTTCATCTGCAGAGCATTGCGCTACCAGAGCAACATTAAATGTTTACATTTCTTGAAAAGCTAGTCTGCCAAATGCATAAATGTAGTTTCACCAGATTGTTTTGATCTGGTAGACCATAGTTGAAAACAAAAATGGTACTGGTGTTTGTTCTGGTGGTATTTTCTATGGTTATGTTCTTTTGAGAACACTAACTTTTGACTCTTAGCCCATGTGACAAACTCCTAACCTTATATGTGTAAGACATCTTGCAAATGTTGCAAAGCGGTTGTGATGCATCAACTTAGTGGTTTGCAAGGTCTAGGTCCTGTACTTATTTTCTCCACCAACTAGCTAGTTTAACATAAAATGAACCTAATGGCATCTCAAGTACATTTTATGAAAAAATCTGCTGAAGACTTCTGGTGGTAGAGCAGTTGAAGTATTTCCCTTTAAACGCAGCCACTGTGTTTACACCTAAGTTGATGAACTATTGCTGGCGTTTGCTTCCTCAGTAAGAATTATATATGTAATAATTTAAATATAGTGTAATTGAAATATAATACATTGTAATATTTACATCTAGCAAAAGACCTACCTCGCTCCGTGGCGGAGTGAAGGGGAGCGATGCTCGAGCCGTCTCTCGACCCTCGCCGCGCGCCATCATTCCCCTTGGCTTTACCAAAACCCACCGATTAACCGGAGCTCTTCGTGCTATTCACAAAGATTTAAGTCCATTTCTTCGTTTTTCCTCTTAAATTCGCAGAACCCAGCCCCTCCTTCCATCTGTCAGGAGCTATTGTTGGGTACTGAAGACATAAGGCTTTTATCTCACAAATCTGCAACTGGAACCGCTACTTTCACACCGTCGCCTGCAAATCCGTCCACCGCAAGTTCTGCAGAGAATATTAGGTGCTAGCAAAGGAGAATGTGACAAAATATTTACAACTTTAACGCTCGCATTCTATATCGCGCGTCTGCGGTCTTTATTATGCACAGCCAGCAGGAAAAACAGCGAATGCAAAACGGTATTGGGAGGCTGCAGCGGATTCTTTCTGCAAAATATTTTTTTAGGCTTTCCGGAACAGGACGCTGAAGTGCAGCGGAAAAGCGGCGAAGCCTGTCCTCTTCACGAAACGATGCATGGGGTGGGCTGGTGGGAGGGGAAGCAGCTGTTGAAATGACGCTGCTCCTCTGACTGACTGGACCGTGGACTGAGCCCCTGCGACGTCACTACCTACTTAGGGGAAAATCCCACGTGATCAGCCAGAATCACTCCCACTCCCCTACATAGATCCACTCAACCCACCCCACCCCAATCCTAGTTCAATCGAAGAATGAATATAACTCGCCAAGGGGCCACAGTTTGGCTGGTAAGCGTCAAAACATTAAGCCCCTGCTGGTAGAATTAGCAACTACACCACTGAGGGTGCATTAATAACATGTCTCCATTGACAGTCATTCACAAATACAGATTATTCTGTTTATTAAGCATATTTCAGTGGGCTATTATAATAAAGAAGAGGTGTTGATCTCCCCTAAGGATTACATTTCCACTCTGATGACCAGTGAAACAGTTGTTTGAGCTAATGTTTGGACTTGAAAGGGGTGAGTGTCATTTTGGTATTTTCATTTCCGTTTTTTTTTAAGAAGAATGAAAAGAACATGAAACAAATCAATTTGTTTGCTTCAAATGGTTACATGTTCAATTTGATCATTGACTCTCATTTTTTCTTTTGGCATTTTATGTGAAATAAATTACTGGTAATAAAAAATAAACAGACTGGGTGTCACCTAATGTAATTCACTCTTTAGGCAGGTTAATGAACGCCAACTGGACTGTGGTACTCTAACGGTGCTTTGGCACAGTTCATTTCAGCCTGCTCGCTTTTCCATAGGCTTTAGTGTCGGGTCAGAGGGGGATGTGTTGTAATAACCATCATCAGAGTATTCTCATGCCACCCCTTTCATGATGTAATTAAGAGTGCGACATGAGATCAGGAAATATCCCGAACGCGTCAAAGGACGATTGCTTTTTGGATTATGGGTGTTTTACCTGGCTTTCCACGAGAAGTTATTTTGGTGAAGTTGCAAAAGGAGTCTTGTGTGTGATTGGAACAAATTCAGTGTTTGTGTTTGTACTTTGCGTGGTTCTCTGATGCAAGCAATGATGACTCTTAGACTAATAAGTGCTCAAATATGTCATGCTTGCTTGGCCAATCAAAAGAATGGCGTCCGTTCAGAGTGAAGGTTTCTGTTCTAGAACCTCCTCGAGGCAAGTTCCAGAAATGGTGTTTGTTCCATGGCCACAACGCAGTGGAAAAGCTGGCTAAACTGAACTGTACCATGTCAAGCAGGAAAAAGCAGCATAAAAGTCCCTAAAGCAGAAATTGCAGAGTGAATGCCTTGTCTATTAATCAAACAAATAGGAGATCTTCCACAGAGGTTCATGGCATGGCGAATTCCTCAGCCTAGCTGTTCCACTCCAGGGGGTCGTCACCTCTTCTTCACTCCTAGGCAGCTGTTTGGATGGACTTCTCCCCATTCCCATTCTCCCCAGTCACCTTAGTTCTTGCTCGTGCCAGATCCACTATGGCTTCTTAGCTGCCAGTGTCAGTATGGACAAGTTGGTTTCTGGATGACCTTTGCGACCTCGATTTTAAAGTGGCTTCCCAGAGTCTGGTTTTGCCCCAGGTTCTGATGCCTCACTCCACCCTGGAACCGTAAGACCCCAGAATCTCCACAGGGGAACCAAACTCAAAGGCTCTTTGCTCCTTCAGCTCTTTCCTGGCTTGAGGCAAGACTCAACTCCCCTCCTGTGGGTTTCTACCGGGTTTATATGCAAGGTCTGCATATGGTCTGGATAATGGCATGATTCTTCTGCATTTATGCACCTTTTTTCCCTTGACCACATTTATTTTTGAAATCACATATTAGGAAAATAACAGCTAATATTATTTCATCTTGCATGCCTGGAAATTCGTTTCTATTTTAAGGTTTCCCTTGGCACTATGCGACTGCTGAGCTCTTTGAGGTAAGAGCTATTTTCAGATTTTCTGCTTTATCCGCAGACATCACGGGTTAATTTCAGCGAAACACACTGATATTATGTTGATGTTTAGTTGCCACAGTTGGATAGTAATGAATGAAATGTAATTAGCGAATGGTTTAAAATGATGATGACTAAAAGTGAGTCAACGAGTCCCAGTCGCAGTGAGTAAAATTAAACAAGTTCTCATCCATTTTCTATGTTTACAACATATTTCACATTTTCTGAGGTGTCTAATTCCAGATTTATAATTACCACGATCCAGGGGGAAATAGACTAAAAGCTGACATGCCTCTTTGTCAGCACTGTACTGAATACCACAGAAGGTATCACTGTGGTTCCAGAGCCATGATGAGACTGAATAATTAATAGAAGCCTTCTCATTGACCAAGGTACTTGAGAAGCCATTAGGTCTGGTGCCGGAGCAACATGAACATATTTGTTAGAAAGAAGTGAATGTGAAGAGATTGATTTCCATGCAAACCGATTGATTAGAATCCTAGTTCATTGTGAATGTTTACTGGTTTTCTTGCTCACGAGTACCTAAATCCAAAGCATAGAATAACCAATAAATCTTTGCTCAAAAATAACCCAAAGAATGTGTTTGCCACTGCCTGATATTTGTATGATACATTTGAAGAAGCTGGAGACTTATGACTTGTGTTTGCTCTTGGGTTTTGGCTTTAGCTTACAATTCTCTGTGATATATTTTCCATTTGATGGCACACCTCCAAATAAAAGCTGAACCATTGTTACCAGACCAATAGGTAAGGCCAAATAACTGGAACTAAAGCAATCATGATTCGCTGGAGGGGTGAGGAGTCTAAGATTCAGCATCTGCTTCTAGGGGTTTCACAAGGTTTAGTTCTTGGTTCTTCTCTCAACCTACACCACATTCCAGGGTCCTAAAAACCACAGACATAGTTTCTCCTATCATTGCTATTCTGACCACACTAAACTCCATCTGACCTTTCATCCTGATAATGGTTACAACTTACATAACAGATTGTCTGAATGAAATCTCAACATAGATTAAGGCATATCTGCTAACAAGGCAAAGATGGATTTCCTTCTTCTTCCTGCCAGTCCCAATGTCCAGCATGGCTTCACTATACCTCAGTCCGGAACGTTGATGTCAAAGAACACAAACTGCCCAATCATGCAGATGGAGTTTCATCTTCAGAAAGATCAAACACCTTCTGACAGATCATCCAACTTTACTGGATTACTACAATGCTCTCACTTGACTGGTTTTCATCAAACCCAGAAGAGCCAATGACACTCCTGTCTCTCCACTGGCTCCCCATTGGCGCCCAGGTTAAGTTTAAAATGCAGATGCTCGTGGATAGAAGTCACAGCATCAGCATCATCCCAGAGATTTAATCTCTCACCAGAACTTTCTTATTCACTGTTCCTGGCTGGTGGAAGACAGTTCCAGTCCCAATAAAAAACAAACAAACAAAAAAACAAAAAACAGGGTTTTAAAAAAAGACATAAAAACTCTTGTATTGCGAGAACATGTACATACTTAAAAATCATCTACCTCTACAATGAGCTCTTATGATTAAATGACCCTTTGTTACAAATTGCTTGTGGTGTTTTTTTTTATCCTGATCTCGAACAATATTTGGATATTTGCATAAATGTTATGTAAATCTAAATGCCATTTAATTTAATAATCACATTACGAAGAAGAAAGTAACATTCTCTAGCTGGGGTTTTATTAATTAAAAAAAAGTAGATATTTGATTTTGCAAACTTCCAGAAACTTTTTAAATGATGCCGGTACACAACTTTTAATATCTATTATATAAAGCAATAGAATTTCAGAATGTACCTTTTTTTAAAGAACAAAAACTTGGCTATTGAACTATTTTTAATTACAATGCACACTTGGGTACACAGCGTACTCTGCTTTCCAACTGAGGCTTGTGTACTCTTTAAAACTTAATGAGATTTCTTGTTGTCTCTATAAGTAGCTATTTTTAAAGGCAGCGTCCAAATGTGAAGTGTGACTGATGCAACAGTTTCATCTATTTGTAATAAGAGATAAAAAAAAACTCACTCAAATGTGAACCAGTATTGCTCTGCAAAGCTTTCCTTTGGTCTGTTTAGAATAGTATTGTGGCAAGACGAGGTCTTTTTGTCCCAGTGGTGCACTCTGTTATTGAATTGCTTACCAGTCGCGGATGGTTAGGTGTTGCTCGCTCTAGCTCCCTCTGCTGATGAACAGCTGTGGTCGGTGCGTCATACTCCGCGTGATTGCAGGTAGGGCGACACATTTCCGGTTTTGCGTTTGATTCGTCTGGATGCATCGCTCATTTCATCTCGTATTTTAGGACTGCGCATACGGTGGTTTGCGTCTGAATGATTTGCTATGAAGCTTGCTGTGAGAACGAAAGGGGTTTTCATTTACGTGCATATTAATGAAGTGTCGAATGACGTCCTGCTTGCGCTTAGTCTTCATGTGAAAGTAACGACAGGTACACTGTTTATGTGCAAATCAGCACGCTGTTTAGGCATATTAGCGAACCACTTTAAAGGGGGGATATTATGCAAAATCTACTTTATTCAGCTTTATGGTGTTACAATGTCAGTCCCTCATTAAAATGCACCTGAACAGTGACTTTGAATCATTCATGCATATTTGAGTAATCTTGAATCTCCTGCGGTAGCCATTCTGCGGTGCTAAAACGCTCTTTTCTGTGAAGCCCCGGCCTTTTTGCGTAGCCCCGCCTCTGTCCCTGTCTGTTACTTGCACCGCTCCTCCCCCTCCAGCTCCGGCAAAGACTCGCGTCTACGGCTGTTAGCAACAGCTGGTCTAACTACTTGTCAAGCTACTCGTTCAGAGTGCTTTTTTTCTATAGTTCTCCGGATTACAAAATGACAAGGAGATGTATTTTTTTGAATGCCAATCGTTGGACTTCATTTTTGGAATGAACCCTCCTTCCAATAAAGTTTGCTACATTTATGCAAGACATTTCACTGATTGCTTTTTAAACAAAAGCTTTTTTTGATAGGGGACTCATAAGCAGATTGTCGCTAAAAGACAGTACAATCCCAACTCTCAAGAGCACTCCATCGGAACCTACACAGGTAAACTGAACTGCAACTTGCATTGTTTTGGTAGCATTGGTAGCTTACTTACTTGGCTAGGTTGTATTTTATTCTCATTCTTTATTCATGATGCACTGAAGGGGGGCGGGTCTCTTAAAGAGACAGGTGAATATCAGGGGCGTGATGCCCAGTCAAATTTTTTTTATTTTTTATGACATATACAGGGATTACAATCCAACTTTAGGTAAAATTGTTGCTATAAAACAACACTATATGCCTGAAAAACAAATAATACCCCCCCCTTTAATACTGCTGGCCCGGTAAGCATGTTCATTTGTTTGTTTGTGCAATAGTACTGCAAGCATGATATTGATGTGCTGTTTATTTAGTAACAGAGCGACGGCATATTCCCTCAGCTCTACATTGTTGTTTTGCTCCTACACAACTTATATTACATTCCATAATGTTTCTTTTTTTGCTGCAATTGAGTCCGCTTGGCTTTGTAACGGTGTCTTTCGGCGCCGTGAGCAGTAACTATCTCTATCTCCCGGCCTTGGGTTGATGCACTTCTGCCATTGTGTTTGCTGTGTGTCACTGAGTGATTTTGTGTGTGAGTGTTGGCTCCTCCTTACATCTGCTGTCCTGTGAAGCCGTGAGTGTGAATTGTGGTATTTTCAAAATAATAAACAGTTTTTATGATTGTGATCTAGAAATTCTGAGCTTGTGCTTGCTGTCTCACCTGCGTGCTTTAGTAGTGTGGTCTGGGCCCCAGGGTGGCGTTGTCTGCTCGTCAGAATTTAATTTGGGGAACCCATCTAAAAAACACATACAAAAATCCAGATAGGCCACAGTATAACTCTCTGGGGAGGAATAGAGTAATTTACAACTAAATTTCATATAAATAAACAAATAAAGTCAAGTCCTTTCTAGTATATTCCCTAATCTTGAACCCATGACCTCAGCATAGTCAGTACCATGTTAAGCTAGCGCTCTAAAATAAACCTGCTTCAAAAGGATTTTTGAAATGAAGGTTCAATGGATGGGCACAGTGCTCCCAAGCATTCAAGATGAAGGTAAACCTTTAACACTCTCACAGTGACAAGAAATCTTCAGAAGGAAAAAAGCACATTGTTTCATTGAGGTTCATGTTAGCATGTTGCTAAGCTATTACCGCTATTGCAAATTGAATGAAGCTCTTAGCATGTATTGCTCACTCGAAGTCAGATACTGATGTGGCATGTTAGCAGTTGAACATTAGCGCTGGTTATTATGTTTTTCATTAGTTGTTGTTTTGATAGTTAACTGGCTAAATGTTTTAGTGTGAAATCTAACGCAAACACAGTGCACTTTTTATACAGTTATCATTCTTAATATGCAGGTTTTGGAGAAGGTATTAAATAAGGATAAGACTTTGTGTGATTAAGTTTTTAATAAGAATAAGACAGTTTGAAATACAAGAACAAAATGAACTGAAATCATACTGTTGACGGGATATAAAATCAAGTTCTATGAAAACTGGTGAAAATATGCTAAAAAATAATCTGAACGTCAACAAATGTTTTCATGAGAGAAAAGTGTTTCTAATATTCATTCATTTTAACCAAAATAGACTCTGGGTAGATGAAGACCGATCCTTACATAAACAACTCATAAATATTGTCGAAAGATCCTCAAGCTGACTTTATCGCACAGTTATGAATATTAGCAAACCATTCAAAGGAGTTAGTGAGTACCTGGGTTTTAAAATGGGTTTTCTGCAAATCTCACACATTAATTTTCTTTAATTAATATTACAACTAATGAAAAGGTTATTGGTGAGAAAACAAAAATCATTATTTCCACTAATGTCTTAGCAACTCTTAATTTTAGCAAACAATATTGAGTTTTACAGTAAAAACCCTGCCAAAAGCTAAAAATTTAGTTTTTTTTTTTTTTTTTTTACTTAACAGACATTGAAAGATTAGCAAATAAACTCTGATTAAACTGGGAACACTTAAAATGGAACACAAGCAAAAGACCAAAGAGAATTGTTTTAAAGCATTTATGTCCAAGCCACAATAACAGGATATTTAGGTAACCGACAGTAAACCTAAATCCTCATGAGAAAGTTAAATCTTATCTCTTGCTTGCCTTCTTGTGTTTATTCTTTTCCTCACTTTCAGTACAGCACTCGTTTACAATTATACATTTGTCCGAAATGAATTTCAACCTTCAACAGTCCTGCTGCAGTTAAATCTGAAGGAAGATCTCAGTGCAAATTTGCACCAGCTCTTATCAAACCCAGAAAGGCTTTGAAGTTCAGGATCACTGTCAATTATTCTCTGAAAGTAATATTAGCAGCCTGAATTAAAAATATCCAAGTGATCAATTTTTAGCACTTCCAAAATGGTACTCAAAAACCAAGTGCAAATGCAAAGTTTCGTTGGATTTAGGAAAACCCTAAAGGTCTCTACACACCAATCCGAATTCAGACTTGCCTGAATCTTCAGATAGCTTCTTGGCAGGGTACATTCCATCTGGGTCAAGGAAATACGGATGCAATGATACACACTGCACGTAGATGGCGTTTACGGTAAAATAAATGTCACACAGGAAAAAGAAAAGAACACGACAACGGAGAAGGAATGAAAGAAGACATAAGCGGTGTCTCAATCCAGAAGTGTGCATCCTTCTGAGTGCGTATTTTAAAACCACTTACCTCACAACGATGTGCGAAGACTGTCTAATTTCGCCAAAACTCAAAGGGTCCTTCAAATGCACTTTTTAACACGTCCTACTTTCCCCTGCATTCGGAAGATGCATCGCAACCATCCTTTGTGGCCTTTTTTTTTCTTCAACAGAATCAACACAAAACACATTTTAATTTGTATTTAAATGAAAATTACAGTGATAGACAAATTTTAAAAACAACGTTAAAACAGTAACAAACATAGTCAACTAAATATTGGTGCATGTCATTATGTTCTATGAAACAGATGAAGGTGAGACTGTCATACTGGTTAAAATTATACACGTAAAATAATAAATAAAATTAATTCGTTCATTTCGTGATCCAAAAAACTGATCCAGCTGGTGGCGCTAATGCACTATAAGCAAACTGCCTAAAACAACAGAAGAAGAAGAAGAGGCTAGATCCACCCAAGCCAGTATACAAAATATTTCTCATAACCCAGTTATTTGAATATAACTAAAGTAAAAGCTGGTCTTGCGAAGTTTAATAATTAAAGTAAAACAAAACTGTTATGGAAGAATTTATTCGACCAATCAATATTAACTAATTGTTCAACTCATGATGTGTACACATGTAGCAAGAACCCAAAAACATCTCGGAAGGCCCTTGACACTCTTAATATGACCAGAAACCTCCAACACATAGAAGCTTTCATTTCAGAACCCCACTCGTCCTCTGTTTGCTCGCTCCAAACGTTTGTGCTTTCAAATTCAAGAGCCGAGATAAAACAAGACACACAGACGTTACCATGCAAACGTGCGGCACAGCCAGGATGGCAAGTGTCGCATCACATACAATTGAGGTTTTGACACAGAAAGAGCTGATGCTGCTAGAGCAATGTTGAACTGAAGACCAGACTTCAATGGGAGGCTTGGCATTGAGACAAAAATGGTTCTGCAATAGTTTGTGCAGCATGAAAGGAGGTGCAGAGGCGGACACAGAGAAAGTGAGAGGAAACGGATACCATTGTTACTTCTCAGAAAACGCATACAACTTCTTGAAACATTCACATCAACATTTGCATGCCATTCAGATGTCTCCTTCACTTCCTTAAAATCAACAGGGTTATGCTAATGCTAGCTAGCTTGTTATATCTGTTTATTTCTTGGATGCTGCCCAATTCATGCACGCTGCTGTTAATCACTTCTACTTTTATTTTATTTTCTTTTTTTCTGAAAATTGACAACCAAGCGTCACTTGAAATAGAAATCAAAATGCTGATACAATTAGATATTAAACACAGTTTCTTTACAGATGTTGACTGACACAGAACGTCAAATAGGTCCCGATCTGCTCTGTTGTGGTCCAGCATAAATTAAGCACTTGTTGTGAACTGAGAAGATGCGCTTTTGTGTAATAATATTAATATAAATAATAACGACAATGTGGTAGAGATCATGCTCGCAAAACAAAAGCGATTCTTGGTTCCATGCAGAGAGGGTTAGGACCCATGAAACGGATCCAGTCGGGATTAATTTGTCAGATGCCACACTTAAAAAGCATGGCAAAGGATTAAGATGCCGCATATACAAGGTCATTTTACAAATTAAATGTGTTATTTTTTCAGGATTCATAAAATCATTGGATACATATTTAATAATGTAAGAGCACATCTGCTTAATTAGCCAGGATTACTACATTTTTATGCGAATGTAACCGAAAAACTCATAAGGTTTGCTCCTTCATTTTATTCAATAAACTCAAGCTTCTAACAGTCCTCTGCAGCTAAATCTGAAGGAAGATCTCAATGCAGATTAGCACCAGCTCTTAAAGTGAAGCATTAATCAAACCCAGAAAGGCTTTGAAGTTCAGGATCACTGTCAAAAATTCTCTGAAAGTGAAATTAGGAGCCTAAAGAAAAATATCCAAATGATTCTCCATCCTCTGTGCTGAAAGGAGGGCTTCCGACTGATCCCAGATTAGTCTGTCTTTAATATTGTAATAGGGAAAATACCTCCTACACACAACATCCTCGGATGTTTCTCAAGATAAACAAACTCAATAATCAAGGAGAGATGTGCAAAAAGCAGCAGCGTTTTGTGGAATGAACCTCGAACCATCCATTCAGAAGCAGGAGAGATTAGCGCTTATTTCCATTAGGTTTTCCTCGTCTGGCTTAATGAGCTTCCTCGCAGAATCGCAGCTTCAGGGAGCTGCTGTATTGTGTGACAGTGTGTTCAGTTTATACTGAGCACTAATGGAGCATTGCAAAACAGTGTATAAGGAGCTCATAAAGCATCTCATGAGGCTGCTTCATTTGGGGCCTGAATGTTATTAGCACACAGTTGCTCATCTAAATCACAAACAGCCAACGCAATGTGATTAGAAGAAAAGCCAGTAGAATTAGGCCTGTTGTACATACTGTACTCATGCGGCATACATTCATTTATGGTTTCCAATCTGCACTTGGGAAACTTGGCCTCAACAAAAGAGAAAACATGTTTGGATCTTTTATATAGAGCAAGCTCATGTTGTTAAATGATTAATGGGGTCATGCTATTTTCATTGACATCTTTAAAAAAGTAAATAAATCATCATAGTTAAAAAAATGTAAGAAAAATGCATACCTGAATTAGTTTCCAAAATTTAGATTAAATTAGATTTAGATTTATTATTATTTTGGATTGAAGGGAATTTTCAGACTTTAAAAAATGAGTTTCATTTAATTAATAAAGAGTTTTACTATAATTTCACGATAGCAATGTAAAAAATGTCATCGTCGCCCTGCAATGAATTGTCATTTTAAAATTGTTATAACGGCACCATAACCAATCCCTAGTAATGGTCTGGACTGAGCATCTCCTGATTATCCCTGGGCACTTATTTACGAGATGCACCTCTTTATTTGTCAGATCTATGGTTCACAACCCTCTAGTCTACATGATCGGTTCTAGCCTTCTTGGATCTCCTGAGCTTCTATCTCTGTCTCTTCTGGGTTCATCCATCTCTGTATACCTACTCAGCTGCCACCCTCCTATGCTTCTCTGAAGTCTTCATGGCTTCAGCTGCTTCCTGGCTCTTTTATCCACTGTTGATTTTGTGAGAGAAATAATACAATGCTGAGTTCTGTTTCCCTTTAAGGGATGCCTGTAATCTGTACAGCTGCTATTTAAGTGTGTAAATAAACCTAGAAATCGTTCCTTTCTCTGTCCTTCCAGCCACGGTGATATCGCCATCCATTGGAAAGTTTGCTATTTCCCAACCAGCAGATGTCATTTAGACAGGGCTGTTATGGAATCAGATGCCTACTTGAATATGCTAAACACAACCAATCAGAGAGCATATGGTATAATCCTCCACTTCTCAGCGAATCTGTGTTTGTAGAAGAGACACAGCCAACAACCAATAACACTTCCATTCAATCACCTGCAATAACCCTGAGTATCAGAAAACCAACACTTCCAGTTAATCTCTCATACTTAAAAGGCTCATCCATGCACCTTGTCAGACCTACAGTTCACAACCCTAGACTTTCCATGATTGCTTCCTGCCTTCGTGGATCTCCTGAGCTACTAGCTTTGTCTCTTCTGGTTTCATCCATCTTTCCATACGCTCCTGTAGAATACTCTGTATATCCCCTGCCTCAATCCTCTGCATCCAACGTCGTCTCTGAAAACATAATGGGTTACGCTTCTTCCTGGCTCTACTACCTGCTGTGAAAGACTGAACACAACGGCAAGATCCATTCCCTTTGAGGAATGTTTGTCATCTGTTTCGCTGCTATTAAAGTGCGTAAATAAACCTGTAAATAGTTCCTAATTCTTTATCCATCTCTATTCTGTACATACATAGTTATGTAAACTTGCGAACCAGAGATGCTCTTGATACAAACTTCCCTTTGCCTGATAATATCTTTTAGTGTATTTTTATCCTCCCATCAGGATTATTCTTGTGGTTTCAGTCTACGATTCTATGTAGGACAAAATTTCAGCAGAAACAATGTGGTAAAAGGTAAGACGAATTCACTTTGCAAGTGACAAACAGTTTCATTTGTGTGTTTCCTGCAAACAAAGCCCTTTGTTTTACATTCTCAGACTCATTTTTGTTTTGTTTCTTGTGAATCAGAGCACCGGGTGTTTGGCATGCTGATGTATTGGCTTCCTCTGGGAACAGACACACAGAATCCCGTTTCACGCAGTCCTTCAGAGCTCAGTGCCTTCCCTCGGTGGAATTGCTTTTCATTTGAAATCTGCAATTAGTTATTCCTGTTTGGAAATGCTCAGATAGTTGCAGTCAGCCTTTGGCAGAAGTGAGCGGCGGGTGGTATCTGTTCTCTTCTCCAGGGAACACCTACTAAATATGCAGTCCATATCTTTTTGATTACTGCTGCCTAAATTGTCCATACATGCTACATAAACACTGACATTAAGCTCCAATTTGGTCTGAGGTACTCCAGGGAGCTTTGTTAAATCGCTAAGGCCAGTGCCGTGCTGCACACCCAGCTGTTCGGCTCGATGAGGTCCAGTCAAAACTGCGTGTAGCTGCTTACAGCACTGACCTCTTGCAATACCCAATACACAGCATGGTTGTTAGCTGCTCGTTCTCCTGGCAAACTCATGACTTTTTCTTTTATTCTTCAGGATTCAATTTTGCTCTCTGTTTTAAATGGGTTAAATGAAACAGCTTAAAATGGCACCGCTTAAATTTGATTGTGTCGACTTGGCAATTACCTTCCTTACAACTTCCCAAATCCACAAGGACTGGCTAAACAAAATAAAGAAACTGAATTTGCTTATGGGTTTGCACGTGCTTCATTACTTCACATCATCTGGTTATCATTCCTTTCTAAACATGGCAAATTAATCGACTGGGAGGAAGGTTCACTTTGCGTAAACATCTGTTTATGTTATTTAATCATCTCTTTGGCAACATTTGTGTCCATTTACATTACATTTGACAAACCAGAAAGCAAGAGATAAGCATAATGGCACATAATGGTGATTTTATTGTTAAATTATTTAGTTTTTTCCCCCAATTCTTTAGCCTAAATGTAACAGACCCATTTTCTTTTTGCAAATAAATGTTTTCAGAATCTTTACAAAAATCCTGCATCTAAACAAACAAATGCAGGTAGTGACCCCATTGGTCAAAACACGGAAATAAAAGCTGTGATTCCCCTTGTGAAGGTTTATTTCCATGCCAACAAAACAATGTTAGCTCCTGCATGGCAGTCTGGGACAGTGGCCAAATAGAATAGCCATTACAAGCTGTATTCTGTGAAAATATGGACAACCACCCACTGGCAGCTTCAAGTTGGTGCAGTAGGCCCTTATCATTGTGCGGTGTTGTCTAGTAAAGGCTAAAAATTCTTAATCCTTCTAGCCTTGAGTTGCTATATCTTTTCAGACAGAAACCACTAAATAAGTTCTGGGAAAAGGCAGAGAATGACGGGAAATTTGATCAGGAGTAGTGATGCTTTCCTAGTAATCTGATGCTTTCCTATGCTAACTAGCTGGCCTTTAGAAATTAGATTGGTTAAAGCAACTGACCAACTAGGTTACGCAATGCAGTAGTTGGTCTTTTACTAAGGGATACTGTCTATGCCTGTAAAGAAGGCCGGTCATGGAAATAGGTGTTGCTTATCTGCTTTTTTGATCCTATGTACTTAATTGATCATTTCTAGGATTCAGCTGCACTTAGTATATTTAAAAACAATCTATTGATCCTCATTTCATCAGAGTGATGAACTTCAATGTTGGTTGCCTTGGTGTTTTCATGGCAGTGCTGGCACCAAATATGCAACAATGTTAGAGGCTGATAAAGTAGGCAAACACTGCAGTTCATTATCAGCCAGGATGGAAGGGCAGTGGTGCAGGATAAACTAGATGAGAGGGCAGTGGTGCAGGAACAAAGGGCAAAAACAACATGAAACATCAAGAAGACTGAATTCTAGACCACAACACACCAGAGAGTCTCCAGTCTTAAGCTCTGAAATGGGATTTGCTAGGCTGTGAAATCTGTTCCAGTGTTTGGGGTTTGACATTATTTTTTAAAATGCCAGTGCATCATACTTGCATGCAAAATGCCTCTTTGTGAGATGTCTAAGATGATAAATGGAAACACGTCTTTTTTTTTTGCAATTTCGAAATCTCATACAAAACTCAAAATACCCCACATCCTTCAGGACACCTGTCCCCATTTATCACGTGTATAACTTGAGTTTTTAAGAGCTTGTTTGATATTTTTAGAAAACTCTTTTTGGGTCATTTCATCAATGTTTGTGAACATTCGCATACAACAAGTGAAGTATTATTGCGTCGGGGTGTAGAATGCAGGTGCTGCTCTTTCTATTAAAAGCATGTATGTAAAATAGAGGGTTTTTATGAACATTTTTGAATTGATTGCACTTTATGTGTAATTTATTATCTACCAAGAAGAGGATGGATAAATCCTGATGTTTTACTTGGCTAACTAGCTGGCCTTGGTAAGATTTTAATAAATATATTGGAATTGGTTACACTTTGTACAAAAATATAGTTCAAATATGTAATTTTGCATAATGATAATACACTTTTTTTACAGAGTTGTCCTGTTTTTATTTTATTTTTTTCATGTATATGCATGTAAAAAAATACCACATTTGTGTACCATTTACCTAGATTATATAAACATCTGTATATACAATAGATTATGCATTTGCATAAAAGCGCTATATTTATACAATGTTTTAGATTATTTGCTGTAAATTTAAATTAATAATGATTTATAACCAAATTAAAATCAATGACATTTCGGAAATGTCTGTAATCCAGTAAATGGATTTAAATCTGCATTTAATGTAAACAATACATTAATCTATATTATAGATTAATATATAAAAATATATTGGAGACATTATTATATTTTGTTTTTGTATTTTTATGGAATCTACTCCAAAAAAACCCAACATTTGTCATTTACTGTAAGGTAAAGGGAACTTTGCTCCCAGACCCTTTACTGTTTTCTCTACAGCACCTTTATTGTTCTTGAACATTTTTCTATTTTGACCCAGAGTTTTTGACTCAATAGATATTTAAACAGATTTTTTTTGGATTAAAAAGAAATGAAATGAATGCCAGAATTACATGTTATTTTCAAGAATGTTGTTTGTTTCCAATTCTATGCACTCAGAAAGGTCACATCACTTTGGAGGAAGACTAGAATTCATTTGTGAGGGAACTGTATTTCAGATTTTTCCTCTGGAACAGGAAGTCTGCGGTCATCAGAATTATTGGATCCTTCACACCGGCAGCTTTAAGCAAACAGAGTGAAGTTAGTCTTGCCAGGAATGGCTAGAATTGCTGCACTGAGTGATACCTTTTAAGCTACTTAATTCTTGATGAAAATCGATGCCCGTTGGTGTCAGGGTGGAAAATGGATGAAAGGTGAAACCACCGAAACAGAAAAGAGGACACTAAAATGATAGTGGTATCCATCGACAGATTAAAAGCCTGAAGAACAACTGACTTGCGAAATTCTAACCCTCTACGAAACGTTCTATTTCTCATCAAAGCGTTTTGTAGACTATTACAGTAGGTAAGTTGAGAACATCTTTTATAAGCTATATTGAGCCGTTAAAATACACCTTAAACATATAATAAAAAAAATCATTTTATTTATGTCCTGCAACCGCTTTTAAATAAAAAAACCCTACATTTTACAAGGATTTTGTATTGCTGTGTGATCAACCAATCGGAATCATGTGGAGCACCCTGTGCTGCAATACCCTCCGTAACCATCCAGAACATTTCACAAGGGAATAAAGGTTATGAAAAGGCCGTTCCCACTCTTCATCCCATTTCCAAAGAGTAATTTAAACTTATAGATTTCTTTGGGGCAGATCTCTGAGGGCGTTCTCCTCCATCCTTTGACAGCATTACAGCGATCACAGAGCTAATGTACTTCCATGTGAGCGCTTGAATGAGATTGGGCTCCACCGCTGGCGCAGTCCCTTCGAACAGACCTCTGATAAAATGAAAGCCAAAGAGAGGAACCCTTGCTGGTTGTAAAAGGACCAATTAAGAGAATGTGCCTTTAGAAAAATGAAAGAGAGAGAGAGGGAGAGCGAAAGAGATGGAACGAGATGGGCTCTTTTTTCATCTTTAATTCATTAATGTGAGGCATGTGGCAGCTTCAGAGCATGTATCCTTTCAAGCTCTCACCAATTATAGATCCTGTCGCTGTCTGCTTTTCAAGTGGTAACGGTGAGGAGGGAAAGGGGAGTTATCTGTGTTTCTTCCAGTTGCTCCTCTCAGACCAATGCTAACATGGAATATGTCAGAAAAACAAGTTTAAAAAAGTTTTTATTATCCTCTGACCTTGTTGTCAAGGCATGCCCAAACTGTGGGGGTCACTGAGGAGCTGATGTAAGTCAAATGTAGAAGTTAGAACATTTTAATAATATTTTGAGGTTGTTTAATTTAGTTTCTGTTGGCTCACCATTAACAGATGTTTGAGCTAGATGTAGCTCAAAAAACCTGAACAAAAGAAGAAAAAACAACAACAAAGCAAACATGTGTTGTCCCAGCAAGCTGACAGCGATGAAACCACATCTATTTAAAGCATTGACCACATGACCCCCGGGGGATCCTAAACACCTCAATTCTGTGACTGAGTTTTATTGTGTGACGTGTGGAAGTGTAAGCCAAAAGTGGCTCTTTAAGTTCTCAGATGGTCATCATCAGGGATTTCATTCCATTCCACCTGCCTTAATGGCACAACAGAGAGTTTCTAAATCAGTGCCATGGTAACCTCTCCATTAGGATGCGATGAAAACGACCTCTTTGCTGAAGCGTACAAAATGTCACTGTAAATGGGAGCATTATGAAAGAAGGGCTAAATAAGGCAAAGTCTAATGTTTGCTCAGGAAATGCAGGGAATTAATGAAACTACATGAAAGTTTTCTAATGAAGGCAGTTTAAGATTAGCCAACAGTTGGCAGGGGCTTATCAAAAACGAACAGTGAAATGGTAATCATATTGAATATTATGCACAGGGTACATTGTTTTTAGATACAATTCAAGTAAGCGTTTCTATATTGATGATTTCCACAAAGCATCTTAGGGATCTCATACCTTTTTAAAAAATTATTATGTTAAGGACTCAAAGTTTCAAACTAAGCCTCAAGTCACACCATCAGCTTAATTGTGATTGACTTATGAAAATAGCTATTGTTACAACACATTATTTGCAAAGTAAAATGCACATCGTTCACAGGAGTCTGCGGTTGGTCTGAGGAAATATATTCTATTTTTTTTTTATAAAAAAAGAGGAAATATATTGTATTGAAAAATGTAATGTAATCAAGGTAACTGGGTGCACAGCTATCAAATATAATAAAAACAATTTTGAGACAAATTTTAAGGAATGTATTAAATCATCCTTTGAGCCACAACCAAACAATCATCACTCACCTCAAAAAGTCGACATTTTCCCAACAGAATGCTGATCTTGTCCAAACAGAAATGAAACATCTTCTTCAATTTGATCAAACTGTGCAAACAACATCTGACAAGCATAATTTTTATCATTTAAATACAGGATGTTAGAGAGAGAGAGAGAGAGAGAGAGAGAGAGAGAGAGAGAGAGAGAGAGAGAGAGAGGTTATTCTTAAAAAGGTTACTTAAAATGCTGTAAGCCAGACATTTGTCAGAATATACAATTTACTTTGATATTATGAACTTTTGATTTCAATTTCAATTGATTTACATAATTAATTCCATCTGTCGACCTGATAGTTGCCCAAATATGACACCTTGCACAAGGACGGAGAGACACTAAAGGCCATTGCAAAAGAGGCCTATTAATTGTAATTAATAGAGAAGGGAAGGAAAAGATGAGGTAAAACAAAACCGGTCCAAAACATTGTTCTGTTCTTTTTATCAAGCCACTCTTGGACAAGAGACAGACACAGAGCCATCTCGTCTGGGCTAAAGCATAAAAAGGACTGGACTCCTGCGGTGTGGTACAAAATGATGTTTTCTGATGAAAATATATTTAGCAATAAATTTGGAAATCAAGGTTCCAAAGCCAAGAGGATGTTTGGATGATGATGGTTTGGTGTGTGTTTTCTTAAGTCCACGGTCAACACATCCTTCTAACAGGAAGTTTCTGAGCTAAGCCAGAAGTCACCAACGCAGATGCAGATTTAGTTTTCCAACAGGAAGTAGCATTTGTACACTGTGCCAAACTACCAGTACCTGATTTAAGGACCATGGTATCCCTGTTCTTTTTCTTTTGGCTAACTCCATGGAAAACTATCAGAGCATCCTGGACTCTCAGAACCCCGAGCAGAGCTACACACTGATCGACTCCATTGCTGCAATAATTCAGGTAAAATGAGCCCAAACGAAGTATTGATTGCTGTACGTGCTCATACTTTTCCAATTACTGGGTTTTTGCTTAGTTGTGAGCTATAATCATCAGAATTAAAGGAAATACACACTTGAAACATATCAGTCTGTGTGGAATGAACATATGCACTAAACGCGCTTCACAATGTGTTCCGGTTTCAATGGAATTACTGAAATAAGTAATCTTTTAAAGACTTCTAATTACATGACCAGCCCCTGTATGTATTTGTATGCGGGGCATGTTCAAAAAAGGCAAAGATCTAAATTGTTCCTGCTGATATACAGAATGTACTTGGACTTGATTTTTGGATGGCCAGTAAAATGTAAACAGCCGCTCAGATGCAGAGCAGATGGCTGACAAATGTCCTGGCTGTAAGCAATGTTCTACATAATTTGATAATCCTCTGTACCAATACTGTTTTACAGTAGGCAGAGGCTGTAAAAGCGTTTTGTAAGAGAATAGGAGTCCGGCTGTACAGAATATATATATATATATATATATATATATATATATATATATATATATATATATACACATACATATATATACAAATGACTTTCACCAATGATGCAGGTATTGGCTTTGCAATATGTGGAAATATTTGGTAAACTAGATTAGATGCAGTTTGGCATTGGAGTTAAATGATCCAGCACACACGGTCTCACTTATCAAATGATGGAGGATATCCTTTCCTCTGCGGTAATGACTCTCTTATCACTGAAAGGTTGTAATCTTAAAAGGCTTCCTGTGAAGTTGTCCTGTGTGCAGCACTTTGGCATTTAATCTATGTTTAAAGCATCAAAATTTATACTCGGACTCCAATTACTGGGTGATGGCTGCAGAATTCAGCTGGCGAAAGTTTATTTAAGTGAAAGGGTAGAGAAATATTGGGTTTAGAAAGTCTAATATCTTGCATCATATAGAGCCATGTTCTAGGGATCTGCACAGTCTATCAATACATTTAGCCTTGATGCTTTTATTTGGTGCTAAAACCCAAGACCTGCAATCAATCAGAAACCTGTTAAGCTCTCGAAATGTACAGTTCTCCCCAGAATTCGTGTTTTAATATCTTTTTTTTTTTCAAATTCCATTCACAACTTGTAATTTTTACTTTTTAATTATTAACTCAGATTAGTAAACTCATAAACTCTTGAATTTCTGTTTATAATCTGCTTATAGTTCTCTCTAATGTATTTCATTGTTTCCTGTGTTGACATCTCACAATTTGGGGGGTTTAGTTTGTCATTAATTATCTGATAAATAAATAAAATACATATCTGTTATTGATTTTTTTTTTTTGGAACTTGTGATTGTGTTTAAATCTTTTGACCCACACAAACACAGCCAAATTTTCTTAACCCATAGAAGTCGGGGTCCTTTTTATGCATTATTTACTATAGAATTTGCTGTTGTAAATTACCTTTTAGGACAACTTAAAGACAATCAGACAATTTCTCACAATTTAATTACATTTAATTAATTTTAATTTGGAATTACATTGCAAATTATGTGTGATAAGGCTTTTAATGTTTATTTAAAACAAAAAATATCAAAACTTATAACCTTTTAAAAACCTACACATTATATTTGAAATCAAAATGAAAAAAATAGGTGGGTCGCATACTTAATTTAAAACAGCCAGTTAAATTGGCACACACATTGGTTTGTGCGGAGACTTCTAAGGGTTATTTTCATTGACTTTCAATTTTTTTCCCCCCTAATTTTCATTTAAAAAAAATCGAAAATTTGGCTTTTCCTTCATGGATTCTATGTAGATCTTGGATTTTTTTTCTTTTGAATTTTGTCTTGCAATTTTGACATTTCCTTCGAAATTCTCTTTATATTTCACGATTGACTCCCCACCCAATCTCGATTTCAGTTTAGATCTCACAAAGATTATTTACAAATCATCTCAACGATTTGACACAAAATAAAAAAATGGTAGAAGTGTTACAATACTATACAATACATATCTGAGAGATGACATTTTGATGCCATTCTGCTGCCATTCCCCAAGGTACATGCCTTAGTATACTGCTGAATCAAAAATGGCAATAAAACGTTTTTATGTTTTTGACAGAAAACATAAAATACTCTGCTCTGATATGCAACTGTATCTGCTATTGTTTTGTGCTTCTGTCACGCATCTTCACATGATGTTTCAGTGTTCAATATCACCCAGACAATATATACCAGTAACTTCATGATGCATATTGTGTCTTAGTTTTTAACTAAAGATATAATATACTACAATATACAATTACACCACAATTTATTAAACATTCTGCAGCAACTCAAATCCTAAAACTTCATCCAACGAAGCAGATGACAAGATTTATTCCCTCATTGAATGCATTTTGGAACAAATCCAGATATTGAGTAAAATACAAAGCTTGTGTTTTCCAGATTAAACCACACACACTGTCATAATCAAATCTGCTTTGAAACAAAGCCTGTAAATCTCCCCAGGTTCAGTCATACAATCAAGATATCACTGAAGAGAATTCCACTCTTTACCAGAGGACAAGAGTCCAGATTGATTTTCTTTCTGTCTTAATTCCTCCCCATAGTGTTAAGGGCAAATGAAGTTCTTCCATTTAGCTCCAGGCGAAGGCTGCCATGTCACAGTGTGAGCTTGCCAAGCTGTTGTGAATTCTCTCCAGCTTCATTTTGTTTATGTACTAGAATCTGACATGGTGTCATGCGGCAGTAGAAAGCATCTAAACACATTTCTTCTGAGCATCACAATCAGTTGTTGGGCTTAAATGACATCTTTTAAGTTACAGTGCGCAACTGTTCACATATTTTAGAATTGATTAGCATCAACCAAGAAACCACCACACTGCCTTTATTCTGGGTTTCTTCAGCTTTCATAATGTCAAATTTACCACTATTTTAAATCAGCCTTAATACCAATATATCATGACATCCAAAAAAGGGAATGTGGGTGAAGTGGTTTGCCCAAAGCTACAACGGCAGAATGATGGATCTGGAGGGGATTGAACTGCCAACATTCTGGTTATAGGACAGCTAACTCCACCACAACAGCATTTGCCACAACGTTTTGCATAATAAACACTTCTATAGTAGATACCATCACAAAACAGATGAGCAGATGTCATCAGTTTGTGGGTGAATTGTTTAAGTGTAGTGTTGCGTTTATCGTCCTGTCATTATAGCAAAAAAAATCCATCACCTGAATAAAATATAAAAAAGTGGTTAACTTTCGATCTCACTTTTTAAAGTCTTGGGTCAAATTCAGCCAAACGTGGTTTTGTTATCCAGTGAGAGAAAGAGACGAACAAATTTAGCGGAAACATGTCTCCTTTACAAATCCTGTCACCCATCATTTCACAACATTTGAACTTTCACAATCTGTTAAACTTGCCATAATGACAAAATAGTGTCAGACCCATCTTTTTCCCAATACTCACTGTTTAACTGCAACCACTTACCTTATTATCCAAGGCCTCAACACACTGATTTTTAATCCGAAGTTTCGAGTGATGACGCTCCTCGATTGAAAACCCTGGGCTCACACATCTGACCGAATGAGTGTTGCCACCAAAAAAATTTCGAATGCCATATAGGATCCATTTTTCACATGGAGAGCGCCCAATGAAAGCTCTTTTGATGACAGGAATACGACGTGAAAGAGCCAATCGGTGGCACTCATACCACATTTTCATATAGTGACTTCGTACAGAAATAGCGCACCACAATTGCTCTCTTTTCTCAAAATTTTTGTCACCAATACATTAAAGTGCTCGACATCCATCTTTGATTTCTTTTATGTTGTCAACATTGGAAAGCAACTGGCCTCATCCAAGTTCGATATTCAGTTTTTTTTGTCTGTGATGAGTTACAATGCTAGTAACAGACATCTGATTGGTTTTTGCATGTTGGTCTCATTTGTGTTCGTAATACAGTAAATTATATTTGGACTAAAGAACCAAAAAACACTGAATTCAAGTGAGATTTACATTGGCCTTGGAGAACTAAGTGAAAAATTATTTAAATGATAGATGTTTTAAGACCTTGTGGAAACCCTGTTTATTAAAACACCACTAAGAGGTATTAATATATTCTACTAAGTTGGTAACATATAAAAACTAAAGGGATTAATTGATTGATGGGCAAGTAACAGTAAATGAATATGAAAAACATCTGCTTAAGCGCCATCTGCAGAATAGTCCTTCCAGAGATAACCAAATCATCCCTCTTGGAATGGGCCGTCTGCTAATGTTCCTCAGCCAGACCCTCTGGAGCTAATTCATGCTTCACTGGCACTCCAGCAATATAGTGCCATACCCGCTATCAAGATGGAGGCCCTGCAGTCACCTTTAAATTCTTCCCTTGCAGACGTATGATAATGACATGATATTAGCTTCCTGGAAAGTCTTCTTTGCGGTGATTCATCTGAGTAATAAGTACCTAAAGCTGGAGAGCGCCTTAGCAAATGTATGTTCCTATATTTCTCAAACAAGGCGCATAAAAAAGTGTGTATTTGAGTGTGTAGTCCCTGCTGAGAGATCACAGTGTGCTTCCTTCATAGTATTGGCACACAACAAGGCTCTCAGCAGGACGCCTGGACATCCTCCTTCTCACTTTCTCTCTGACTTGGAAAAGAAGAAAGTGCTTATTTTTGGCCACTTTTATTGATTTATTCAGCGGGGAACAACATCAGGAAACAACATGAGCCAGACCCAGGATTTTTACACCCGCATTAGATCATTGGAGGTGTTTACATCACATTGATTTTTAAAATTGAGATTAAATTAATTACGTAAAATGAATTTAACAATTAAACAAATGAAAGCTACAATTGTATTTGTACTGATTTTAAGATTTATAAAGTAAATTGGAAAATGTTTGTGCAAAATGTTTAGTATTACACTGTTAATATAACACTGCTGGTGTTGTTACTACTGGTAACAACACTGCCCCATTGTTAAATGCAACTCTATGAATTCACACCTTGTTTAGTTTCAACACAGAATGTGATGTATAGTCTCATATAGTTATATTTAACACTTTATTATATGTCTGCACCAGCAGTGTTGATTTAACACTGGGTCAGTTTTTACATGTTTACATAAATTTGCTTATTTCTTTCCATATTGTTTACATATGTTTGTACCTGTAGTGTTGATTTAACACTTTGGTAGTGTTTATATAATTTGCACCAGTTGTGTTGATTTAACACTGCAACAGTGTTTACTGTTACAGGTTTTTTTTTTTGCACCAGCAGTGGTGATTTAACTCTGAGGCAGTGTTTACATACATTTGCACCGGTAGTGTTGATTGAACACCAGGGCAGTGTTTACATATATTTGGACCAGTAGTGTTGATTTAACTTAAGTTAATGTAACTGTTGATTTAATGCAGTTAATTAATAATTTTATATATATATTGTGGTTTAGTTAAGGTTTCAGCTCGTGGATTCAGAATCTATTTGATTCTCCATTCTTTGGATTTTGGCAGGGATTTTGTATTTTTCTGAAAATTGGCTCAAGCCGTCAACACAACAGCTTTCAATCATTTTCATCATATACTTACATTCAGTGCCTGCTCATGAAAAGGCCACTCACTTTGTGACTTCTATACGTTCCATAAATAAATTCACATTTGAATGTAATACAAAGTATGTTTTTTTTTTTTGTTGCAAAAATCAAAAGCAGGATCAATAGCTGTTATCCCTCGCTACATTCACTACCTCAATCATATCCTCAAACATCAATCAATATTTTGAGCAACACATTTACTAGGTCTGTCATTAAGTGAAAGTTATGTTTGAGTAATCACTCTGCGGTGAAACGGTTGAAAGCTTAGAAGCAAATACAGAAAGGGAAACTTAACCCCAAGGGCACCGGTCTTAAGTTCCCTGGCCAAGTAAATTTGAAAATAAGACCCTAGATAATGTGACCGTAATTGAAGAGGCAAATATTGCCCTTCATTTAACATCCTCCGACACGTAATCCTCTGCAGATGTGCTTCATTGCACCTAATCAAATAAATATGTAATTGAACAGGGATGAACTGCCTGACTGCTGCCCATAGCAGGAGAGCTGAAATAGTTTAAAGATATGAATTGAATGCATTAACATTTATATTCAGCAATGACCGTAAAATATGACTTAAACTAATTGAAAAGAGCTGACATGTTTGACTGGAAATCATGGTCTGGTTACCCCTTGCTAGTAGAGGTCAAAATAAAAAAGGCGAGGAACTGCTAATGTGACATACGCTATAGCTGCACATTTTAAGTAATGAATGCGGAACTCTTCATTTCAAAATCTTATTTGAAAAACTGAATGATAGATGAGTCCTTTAGATGCAGTTCTCTATGATTCAAACAGTGGATATATTTTCCTGGGAGTTTAAATGTATAAATAAGCATCAAAATGGATTCATAAATACATTTTATTACCAAACAAAGTGTACTATATACTAATCTTATTGGAAATTTAAGCTAGAACATTTACACCATTGATAAAATTCACATAAAACACTGAAAATGAGCATTTATTGCTTGATCTCGATTAAGATCGTTTAAAAGGACCTTTCTTTTGCATTGATTTGCAAATCCATAAATTATGTTTTTTTCAAATATCTATATTTCCTTAGATTGAAAATAAAAAAACATTTATGTCCCCAGCTTTTTACTCATTCCTGTTACCCTAACATCCAGCCCCCTTCTGAAAAAGTCAGTTTTTCAGCAGGAAGTTGCATCACTTGGATCTTTAGAAGGCCAAGTTCTCATGCACTTTAACATGGGAGTCATTGGCAACGCATTTGTTACACCAGCCTCAAGTGGTCAGCCGGTGAATTTTATTCAATTCCCGCGAGGAAGGTGGCTTTATTTGTGTCATTATTGAGGGTTCTTGCACCACGTGCTCACAGGAGAAGATAACGGATTTTGGTATTGATTTTATTGTGTACCATATTTTCACTAATATTCTAATCACTTGTAACTGACATTTACAGTATTAAGCCCCTCCCCCATATCTCTTGGTGCACGGGTCTGTCTTTCTTCCATGCTCTTGACACATTCTAGTCACTAGCTGCAAGTGAAAGTCCAACAATAAACAGAAATCAGCTTGAAAGGATGAGGAAAGTGGTAAATACCTGTCAAACCTTCCTTTTATGTGTGTTGTCTTACTAATTGCCTTATATAGTATATATGGTATAGTGCAAATGGAACATGGTAGTGTTTCTTCCTGGCTCGACATATTGCTATCTCAAACATTTGCGCAGTGTATAATAGATATTCCCTGTTCTTGCCCGTGGTGCTGATTAAGCTAAAAATAAACTTTCTACTTTTTAAAAAGTTCCCATTTAAAATCCTTCCCAAAGAAACACTTCCTGTTTCTAAATGTTTATTTTTTCCAGGTGTAAGATGTGTACAAGAGGAAGTACACACCTTGTTCCTAGTTCCCACTAATAGACCTTTTTGATGCTAACCAGAAGCGTTAATAACAGTTTTTTGAGAAAGCGTTAAAGACATCAGTAAAGCTAAAACTCCACCTTTGATCACAGCTAATTAGCTCCCTAGAGGAGGGAGCTCTCATTCAAATAGAAATCAAATAAAAATAGATTTCATCCAGCACAATGTAATCATTTTCCATGCTTTGCATAATATTGATCCATACTTAATATTTTTGTGTGTTTCACCAACTTTTGTGAAACATCCATTGTTTCTGGAATCCACAGACTGATTAAATGAAGTTCCATCTCTACTCATCAGTCCTAAACATAGTTTTTCAGTGAAGGGGAGAAATAATGCAGGATTTTAGCCTAATACCATTAAGTTACACAATAGACTTGCATTACATCAATTGATATTACTTTTAGATGTTTATAGACCTGCTGATCCTACACAACCATTTAGCTGACGAATATGGATTTTGTAGGGGTGTCCCAATTCATAGGGAAATCTTTTCAGCCCTTCCCCTATCTTCAGTTCATGAGTAGGTGTAGGCGATTGGGAAGTCACTTTAAATCACGTATCACTTTAAACGTTTTACATCCAAAATATTGTAATGTGAATCTGGTAAAAGATCACTAACCGAGTCAGAAATATAGACACCCACCTGGTACTAGTCCAGTTAGCTCATTTGCATGGAGGTACAGACAAATGCTTTAATTAGTGAGTTTTAAGGGACAAACACTGGAAAACAATTTATGCTATATATTGTATTCTTGTTTGTGAAATAAAGTTTAGGTGTTAAGTCATCAAATGGTGAACTAATAAATTATTGTTTATTTCACCAGTGGTTGTACCCAGAGATTGTGTTATCAATGACGATGCTTGGAAATTAAATCATGTATCGCATGACCACGGCTGCACCTGGACATGAATATGCTCCAAATATTATTTCATATCATCAAAATACTGTCCAGTAAAATTCCATAACCACAGCATATTTTCGGCCTGATTAATACGCACCTGTGCTGTTAATTTCCACTGTCCAATGGCACCTGCAGGACCTTTAGCCAAAACATTATTTATCAAAGATTTTGACATCGGGAAAGGTGTTATTCTGAGTACATGGTCAATAAATGTATTTATTACATTTTTATGTTTGTTATTGACATTATCTGAGTATACTCCTGTGGATATTCATCCTCAAGGATTTTTGACTTGGTATGTGATCTCTTAGCTGACTAACTGAATCAAATAGACTTCCCTTCTCCCCGGATATGTGTTGGAGCTCAAAAAAAGTATTTATCATCTTTATTACATTTGATTTGACATCTCAGCTACTTATTTACACTTAAGATGGCTCTACAATTGCATATTTGTGCTGCAGCCTTCAATCCAGTTTCCAAAAGTCCAACATTTTCTTCTGAACAAAACTGTACAAATTTTTTTTAGATAATTTTTTTTGGTCGTAGGCTTTATTGGATTTTTTTCTTAACAGAAAGGACAGTGGAAAGTGACTGGAAATTAGGAGAAGAGAGAATGGAGTGGGATGAGAAAGACAAAAGGCTCCGGTCAGCCCTGTGCAACCGCACATATGCGTCCTGCGCACTACCACTACACCACTGTACATGTTTTAATCAAAATGATAAAGCTTTATATTTAGTTCCCAAAACATAAACGTCCACATTTTAAATCAATATCATGCTCAAAGTGAGATAAAATTAAGAAAAACACATTTGACACCTAGTGGTTGGAAATGGTTATTTGAGAGAAAAAAATGTCATGAGCTGGAAAAACAGAGTAGAAAAGTTTTTTTATTTCACGTAAACGTGAAACCGTTTTTCGAGTCCCAGATTCACTCATGGGTCTGTTGTTTCTCCGCAGATAAGACTGTCATGATACCCCCGTCAGAGTTGACCCCTACATCACTCATATGAACAGAAGAAGCCCTTTGGACCAGAAGATAATCATAACTTCACATCACTGAGCACAGGAGGATAGTGTTCCAGGGAGACGAGACTTTCACAGAACAAGATGACAAGGTGAAAACGAAGAGATGTTCACATATGATTCAGTAAAAAAATGCTAATTATGAGAAGAATCAAAGAATAACACATATGAATACAAAATAATCTAGCACCAATATATTTAATATTTAACTTAAAGTTTTTTAGTCAAATTTGAAAATAACTACACTGTTCCCAAAACTGAATCCGAATCAATTATTCATTTAAACACATGTACATTGACACTTTTAATATTTGAAATGTAAGCTAAACATGCCCTTATTAATTTGACTTCACTTAATTCTTCTGAAGTCTCTCCAGAAAGGTGCAATATAGAATTTTTTTGCACTTAACATGAAAAAAAAAACATGTAAACTTCTACCAGGAAGGTCACAGGCGAGCCTCAAACTGACAACCTTTTTACTGGAAGGCCACAGCACCACCGTGCTGCCCTTGTTTCAAATATTGTATGTGACATTCCAATTTTGTGCATATATTTAATTTGCATCTTTGGATGGAAACATTGCACTTATACTATCAGGTTGGCTAAGCAATATTGGTCAAAAGGATTGCTGGAATTTTCCAGTTGTACTTTACAAATATTGACATTTTCTTAGAAACTTTGGTGGAAAAAAGGCGTTTAAATTTCAAGTCTTGCCTATGAAAACACTAATGCGGATAGAGTTTGAGGAGGCTTTGCAATTGAGAAACAGAAAAGGAGAAGAGCTACATCCAGTCATCGCTGACAGCACAATGTGCGGCGTTTACACCTCTACAAGGCTGCGATTAAACAGGGTCATTAATATGGACTGCTCATTATATCAGAGCCATTTCTGATGCTGGTGTGCGAGGTGTTTTCACAAGCCCTTGACATCTACCTTCTGTGCTCTGTAGCTCAGGAAGTGTCAGAAATGTTGGATGTAACAGTTGGTGGTTGGTGTACTGCGTCCTCCTGTTGGGAAAGCATTGTCTAATGTCGTTAGGACATACACAGGCCTCGAAATAATGTTTTTTATGGAGAAAGGTGGAGGATAGACTGGATTGAAAGACAGCTGGAGTGCAAAGATGGGGCAGAGGGACCTGAATGATGCATGAATTTCCCTGAAGGCTCTGAAACGGGAAGTGAAGTGTTTCAGAGGTTATCATTAATTAATTGGGATGTGGAGTGTCTCTTAAGTGCATTAAAAACATAATTGTGTGTGATGGCAAATGATAAATGTAGAAAAGCTTGAATTCTCGTTGTGAAGGCAGCTTTACAGCATTGGACATTGACTTTTAATCGCTTGAGTTCTTTTCAACAACCTATTTTTCAGATTTTGTAAAAAAAAAAAAGTAAGAGAAAAGTAAGAGAGCTCCTGCTTTTTCTAAACAGCCAGAATAACAAATAAATCCAGAAAAATACATGTAAAAAAAACTATTTGCACATATATGAGTTAAATTTATAGTAGCAGCCTTTATAAAATGTTTCCATCATAGGTTCAGTACTTGTGGTGTTTCTGATGGATCTTCAAACTCCACTTGTTCAAAGATGTGAAACGCTCTCTGATCATCATGCAATTATTAGTTTAAATGAACACTTTGTCCTCAGAGAAAACAACTATTTTGGATTGGAAAACTAAAGTTTTAATCAGGTATAAAAAAAAGCTGTAAATAAAGAATGCTATTAGAAATATGAACATATTGTTAATTTTCCCACTAGTTTACAAAATGCAAAGTGAATGAACAAGAGAAACATTGAAATCAAATCAATATTTGGTGTCACTACCTTTTGCTCTGAAATCAGTGTAAATTATTCAACGACCAAGCCAAAGCAACCCAAGTATGTATGAAAACAACCTAAGTGGGCTGCATAAAAATGGGAGCAGGTGCTCTGGATTGAGGAGTCAAATATTGAAGTTCATAGAAGGACTCGAGAATGGTACAGAAATGACAACAGTGAAGCATGGTGGAATTGCAGATTTGGTCAGGATTAATGGTGTTCTCTGTGTTGTGCAATAGAGGCAGACGCTTATCTATCATAAAAATATCATAAAGGAGGCAAATGATTGGCCGTAAATGTATTTTTCAGAAGGACAATGACCTTAAACATACATTATGCACACCAGTCGGGTTTCTTCAATAACTGTGTTTGTTTTGAAGACAAACACTGGTTACACCAATTATTTGGATATATTTTGTTCGAAGGTGAAAAGACATGATTAATATGAAAGCGTTCTGTGTTTACCCCTTTTTCACACCTGCCTAAAACTTTTGCACAGTACTGTATACTCGGATAATGTTATATTTTGTGCTTTATCAGCCCGCCCTCTCTAAGCCACATGAACTAAAGGTTGCTGACTCCTGAGCTAGATGGAACTACTGACACGTGGCAGTTCAGATTTCTTTCGGTGCAGGTTCTTCCAGGGGTTTAAGAAGCCTGAAGTTCATTAGTCTCCACAATCTGAAACACATTTCAGTTTTTTTTTTTCCAATCGATGCCATTCACCGACTTTACCAACTGTAATCTCTCTGACATTTTGCACATCACTGAGCACAATTTACATTTTCAATTTGGCTTGAACACATTTTCATTCAGGCAACGGTAGCTGTGTATTTACCTTAGCTTTTGCACACACACAGGTGTGCCGGATCTAGCATTTTCCCACTTATCGTAAAAGGAAACCATTTCAAAGAATAGCAGATTATCACGAGCTGGCCAAACTGGAAAAGCCAACAAAAGCACTTTATTCTGCTTTCTCCCGAGTTAAACCTCTGTCCCAGCCAAGGTGATTTATCGATCCTTGCTGGTGCAACCATAGCTGAGGAAGGCCTGCTTCCTTGTTTCCATGGTTACAGGGCTCTCACTGTCAGAACTTCACATTGTCAGAAGCTCCATCCAGAAATAGTTCAGCAGGAAAGCCCAGGTTGTATTGTTGACTCTTTTCTTCTGTCACGCGCCTTTTAAAATCGATCACTTTAAATTAATTAAAAGCATTGGCTTTTAAAATCATATTTTGATTAAATTATTTCATCAAATCAAATTATTTTAAAAGCAGAACAGAGCTATGAATCAATTTAGCAAAACCACATCAAACTTTAATGTCAGTTGTAACTGGGGATGGGTGGATCGATACTAAAGTATTGATTGTAGCGATACAGCTACTGAATCTCAAGGATCGATTCCTGTACATACATTTCCATTTTAAACGTGTGGTTTTGGAGAGTTGCCTTGTATAAATTAAATATACTGTATGCAGGTGATTGAAGGGCAACGATATCTTCTTCTTTTGAATTTTGTCATTATTAAGTATATTAGTCATGTGACTGTGAAAGACCGTGTCAGTGTGTTCTCATGTGACGTCTCTGCTCATTGTCATAGTTACTGAATACCTCAATCACAACAAAGAAAAGGAGCAAAAGGAGCTGGTTTTATTGCAGTCGACAATAAGGAAAGAATTTGAGGTTTATTTTCAAATTCTTAGTAAAAATGTAAATGACTGAAACACTATTGTGCAGCTCAAAGGGATTTATTTTTTGTTTCAAATAATAAAATAAAAACACAATAAATGATTGTGATGATAATACTGAGTTGACCCTAATTTTCCGTTTAAGACGTTACGTTGTTTACCACTTGACATTTTCAGAATATTACATTACTTAAAAAAATATGAATAGTTAAAGTTGTAATTTAAAGCACATGGAACCAATAGTAATGTAAATGGTATGAAATTTAAAGATGTTTCATTTTAAAGGAACAAAAATAGAAGCTAGTATTGCTTAATCTTTTCATATTTACTGTATAAATTGAAGTCTCAAATTTTAAAGATTTGTTTTTTTTTTTCATTTTACTTTATCTACAAATATTGGAGTAAAAATGATACTCGTTGACAAATTTACTTAGTAAGTAGATAAAATTCTTTATATATACTGTGAGCGCGTGTTTGTGTGTGTGCATTGATGGGAATATATAATAATATATTCCAGAGAAGACAGGAGAGGGCTTGAAGTCCAAATATTTACTAAGAGTTTCATGAAAAACACATTACAGATATATCTGGGTGAACTAACTGCATTACACAACAGCAACGTGTGACAAAACTCCCGTCGCAATGCGTTAGTTTTCACACCCCTCCCTGGTGACCTAGTCTTATATATGCTCTTAAAAATGCAAATTAGTTGGGGCGTAGTTCCGTTTGCGTCTGGAGTTTTGGACGTGAGCCGTTCACTTCCTGTAATGGTGGACTGTCTTAATCCTCTGCACAGAGAAAAAGGCACTCGGGGTGATAACACAGGTCTATAAAAATATCCTATTGATTAAGTTCAAGTAACAAAAGAAATACACAATTATCACTCATTTATTTTTCAGTTTAGTATTACACTTAATACTCAAATAATTATAACATAATACACCACATAATTAGAGAAAATGAAACTGTTGGGAGATACCTAAATTATCCTTCAGATTTTAATTCATGAATCTGCTTCTACAGATGGTTCCAAAGACTAACTGAACAAATGTCTCTTAGCTTGATGTCGACTTGCTAAACAGTTTTTCTGTAACTTTGGGGAAACCGGTCTTGACACTACACCAGTAAAAGTGGTTTAAATGTGTATGTGTAAGCTCCCAATCTGTTTGTAGATTGACTATAACTCAATCTTTTACACTTGCCACCATTTTGTCTCTTGTCAATAATCTCCACTTGAGCTGACTATGAATATTCAGAACTGTTCCACGAAATGCTTAATGCTGAGTCATCCCAAGTGAAACTAACAAACGACTTGTAAAAAACGTGTCAATATGAAACCATAAAAACTATCCTAATGGATCTGATTCAATTGAACAAATGTGGTAAAACATATAATTTAATTCTATATTTTGCATTAAAGCACCAAATCCATCAGCACTACTATAGCTTCTAAATGTGACCACATACAATGCTTTATACACACTAAGAAGATGCAGCTCGATTGATTTTGAATAAAGGAAAATGCATCAATGTATACGCTTTTCTCAAGGGAATCAAAATTGTGTCTGATTCACTGCTTTTGTGAAACGCAGTTAAGTTAATGTGACACGACAACCTGTGTTGCAATTACCAGTCTGTAATTAGCCCACTACACCTAAGGCCACGATATGCTAATGCTAATGATAAAGAAACGATGGCGTCAAAGAAATTAGCAAATGAGTTGAATTACCAGAAATCCTGCTAATTTTGTATCAGATAGTGAGTGATGAGACAGAGAATGAAGAAGAGATGGCTTGTATTTGAGAACAACAGAATGGTTTTAAATTCCATAAAACGTCTACCGGTTTTATATGACAGTTTTGCCATAAACTTTCCACTTTCAAGAATCTAAACATCTATTCTGTCTTCAGAGTAGCTTTTGAACGACTAAATCACAGTCAACAGTGAATCAGGCTTGAGCCGTAATAGAGTTCCATATCTTTCAAATGCTTGGGCATTTATCATTTTACAGTGCATCACAGGAAGCATAAAGTGTTTACTTTAAATGTTCTCTCTATTTAAACCATTCACAATGGTATCTGCTCAGAAACACTATATCTGAATGACAATTACCGGTACATTCTTGTAATGTCTTGTGAGTGTTGGTGAAACTCACTATTCATATTTTAGAAAGTGTTTAGAATAAATTGCTTGTTCAAAAATAATAATTGCACCTGAATGGAGTTTGCAGGTCCTCCCCATGATTGCATTGACATAATGGCCACTTAAAATACATGGAAATGGAAAAGGCAACAAAATTATTGTCAAGATGAAAACAAAAAATGCATGACATCACTGACAGCTCCCTAGCAACCGAATTGTTTACCCTAGCAACCAAATTTTCTGAACTTCATTTCAGCTTTGGTATATGTTAAAGACATTGGTGGGTTTAAATAGCATTTAGCAACATTATATTGTCAGTGACCCCTCCATAGCAACCAAACTGTTTACCCTAGCAACCAAATTTTCTCAAATCTATCAACTTTGTTATATGATAGAAACATGGGGGTTGGTTTGTTCATTTGAAATAGGGAATGTTATATTATGTCACTCCATTGCAACCAGACTGTTTACCACAGCAACCAATTTGGCATACCTCTATCTCAGCTTTAAAAGCCACTTTTACAAGCCAATGTCAAAGTTTGTAGAAAAACTTTAGCCATGTAGTTGTGAATTAATAAATAACTTGTTTGTAGAAGTGTTCCTTTTCATTCTTGCTTTAACAATTATATCCTGCATTGAAAGTATAGTTTGGATTTTTCTTTTAGTTTTGATACATAATCTGAAAGAATAACTGGATGAATGCATTTGAATATGAGGAGAATTCTCTGAAAATAATGCAGTCTTAACTTGCTGTGTAGTATTGCTGTAGAGTGATATTAGTGTTGTAACAGTTTCGGAAAACTAGTCCACAACACTGATTCACAATTGCCACTCACCATTCAACCTTCACAAGATGCACCTGAAACCACTTCCCCTAATCAGCCATGCAGCCAATCATCAGCCTTCTGACTCACATTTCTATAAAACACTCCGTAGTCACCTGGTCTACAATTTCCATGGGGATGCACCCTTCCAAGTGCATACTTCATTAGAAATTCTTAGCTTCACAAATGCAGTCTCCTGCAAAAGGAACCTCACCTCTATTGCAGCAGCGGTGGATGCTTCACATCCTGCTTCTTGTTATCCATTGTAAGCTTCGTGATCTCTGATCTCTGACTCTGTAAGGATCACTCACCATACTACTCGCCATTCCTCTTGTGGGTCCGCTCCTCCTCTGTGCAGGTTCTCTTCCAGGTCAGCTCCAGTGGGGTTTGTTACATTGTTTACACGCTCTTGTCCTGTTCATTTATGCAAGGTCAGCCTTCTGTGCAGCTCAGCATTTGAATAAACCTGGTTATTGCACTTATATCTGGCTCAGTCTCTCTTTATTGTGTGACAAAAAAATTAAGCATGTTGCTAAAATGCTCACAAACCTAAAATCCAGCATGCCACACACATTGACATCATGCTACATGTTTTCATATTTTAACCATTAGACGTCTGGGGCCTTTTTGTGCATTTTTAGTTTGTTAGTACTAAAATACAATTAAAGGTAGTACATTTTGGGGTTTTTTTGCTGCAAAAATGTTTTTACATTTTAAAACAAAATTCAAAAGTTTGGAGAAAATACACAAATCCCCCAAAAAGGAAAGACAAAGTCAAAACCTTTTAAAATTGTATTTTAAAACAAACAAACAAAAAAACAGGCAGACCTTCCTAAATCTTAGAAACTGTTCCAAGAACTTTTTGTTCTTGCTTTGTTTTGTGCAAGAATTTTGAAGACACACGCCATATCACAGGTCTTGTACTTCCAATGTTTATGCATTCTTTACACCACAAGATGGCACTGATGGCATTATTTTGGGTCTGTAAAACGAAACTGAAAGACAATTGTGCATTTTCTCACTTTACCTTGAAAATTATGCGTCATAACTCTTGTGCAGAATACCAAAACTAACACAGAATGAAACGAAATGAAACAATAGCTGGGATGCATCATTCCTAATTCATTCAAAACAAACGCTGTGACTGGCAAACATGCCGGTACATGCAGAGAATTCTCAGGGTTAACAACCTGACCGTTAAACATGCCATTTAATGCTAAACTAATGCTAACATGTGCAAAAAAATGTACAAACTTCTTGAAATCACCTGCCAGAAATCTTGCACAAGTGCCATGATTAGTATGCATTTGTAACTAAAGAAAACAGTATTGTGTTAAATTTGTTGGCAAACTTAAAAAGAAAAACTGTAGCTGCATTAACTACTGCTTTTGTGCCAATTCCTAGCATTACATGTGGGTTTAGCTTCATTCTGTTGAATGTTTCAGTTTGTATTATATTGAAAGTGGCTGTGGAGCTTCTGTGGTGCCTCTAATCCAGCCTGAGTGAGGTCTAGATGCTCCCGCCTCAAACATTTGATCATCGTTTCAGTGCTTTCTAAAGCCCCCCTCTGAGAGCAAATCTAGTAAACATGTTTCAGACAAGTCAATCAGCTTCTCTCCTGACCAATCAATTGAGTGGCCAGAGCTTAAAGCGCCCTGGAAATAGACTGGGCTTTTTCAAACCGTCCAGAGTGCACTTAAGCATGAGGATAAATCGGCTAACATTTCCATTCGTGGCCGAGCAAGGCATATTAATGGGCAATATATTTGGTTTTGGGCACATCTCACCACCAAAGACTGCTTTTACAGATTCTACTCCACAGTTAGCCAAGCAAAATAAAAAAACGGGGAGAAGAGTGATCAGAGTTTTGCAGGTTTATGGAGGTTACTGGCAAGACCCAAAAATAAGATGCAGAAGAAGCTGGCTTTAAACATGAGGTTTTAAATGAGCTCAGGATTTCCTGCATCAAACAGCCTAATGGAGCGAGGATATGTGGCAAGTTGAGGAGTCGAGTAGTTGCCTATTTCACACGACTGCCATTTTAAGAGTAAAAGAGAGGCTCCGGTCTGACGAAATCCATAAATCCAGAAATAGTGAAAAGGAAGTTACTAATGCGTGTAGTGAGCAATGATGTGATATATTTAACATTACTTTCAATACTGGTGGGTTTTAGCCCAATTTTCAACATAAATGATTACATATCTTGGCAGTGATTCCAGGTTTGGTATCAATGCCACGGTTGGTTACCTCTGATTCCAGGTTTCTTCTCACTGGAGCCTCACGTTTGTTCTTAAAATTAGGTGAGTCTCAGTAAGGAATTCAGAGAATGGGCAGAGATCCAAGTGGTGTTTGGTGTGGAGGAGGGATAGCTTGAACAAATGTCAAAATAACCTTGTTATATAGAAACCATTGGTCTGGTTGTAAAGTAAAACCGTGACAAAACAAGGTGGTTTTGTGGAAAAAAGCCCCAAAGGATGGTATAAACCACAAAACAGTATGTAAAGAAGAGATGTGCTCCCGCTCAGTGCATGGTGCTCATCCTTGTTTGGTCATTGATCCTGGTGCTCTGGTCAGGTTGGAAATAGAATCCGTTTTCCTTCTTCCTTTGATGTCCTAGTCAAGAGGGAACAGGCCGTGCTCCGTAAAGGGTCTTGTCACCATGTTATCTTCTAACCTGAATAAGAGCTTGCTCACCTCCTCCATTTATATCTCAGCTTAAACAATGGCTGTAGGTACAGGCCATTCCCTCTTTGGGAGCGACATCCATCAGTGTCTAAAAAGGGGAGTTAACTTAATATCTTAAAGAAACCGGCTGCAAGGAAATCAAGAGTTTCCTCAATTTGGTTGTGCCATTTTTTTTATTTTGTTCAAAGCAAGGGTTTTTAATTTTCAATTTACTACTCTTTTTGAGTTAGATCAATTGTTATATATCGCTTATGTTGCGGAGTATCTGTTGAAAACAGATGGGCACGGTGTTTCAACCAGCAAACACATGCAACGCTTACATTTTCAAAACAAATGAGCATTAGGAGACCAGTGAGCAGAGAATGGAGGAAGCGAGGTGATTATTCACTGAAAGTTAAATTACTGCACGATAATCCACATGACATTAGGGAACCAGATGGAAGGAATCAGGAATGAAATCTCAAGAGATCAACATTTAGTTGATAATGTTCAGTTACGAACAGTTTGAAGGACCCTACTAGAATACAAGATGGCGAATGTTTGTGCACAAACTTTAATGTTGGCTCATAAAATTACCATTTAAAAGCAAAAAATTTTATGGTTGCCAAGGTAGAATTGTTGGTTGCTATGGAGGGATCAGTGACATAATATAATGAATTATTAATTGTATTATTAATGTTTAAAAAAAACATGTCTTTATTATTTACCAAGATTGAGACGGAGTCAGAACATTTGGTTGCTAGGGAACGGTGATGTCAAAAAAATGCTGTTTCCTATTTTTTTTAATGGCTGTTATAGGTCAATGATAATTATTTAACCACTTCTAGAGCCTGGGATCCAAATACTTTTATACAGTTTTTGGTGTGTTTAGGTTTCTATGAGGTTCTCTGTTTGAATTACAGATGAACAAAATCTGACCCTGTGTTGAACATTTCCCATTATTGTCAGTGATTTCCCAGAATTCTTTAAGTGGTTCCAGTCTAAAATATATAGCAACCCAAGTCAGACCTGTTTGTATGTCTTGGCAAAGTTTTGGTGGTTGTAGCTCGAGTTATCTAGGTGGAGATGTGTTTCGAAAGACGAATAACGATGCGTTGGCTTGTACAAGCTAACATAGTGATCGTAATCAAGAAACAACGGCAATATATAACAAATAAAGTAACACAGCATTCAACACTAAAGATACAATTGGAAACACACTCATAACTTTACTCATAACACTTCACAGCATGAAGACAGATTAAACAGGAAGTGAGGACTTTTATGGTAGCATCCCAGAAAACATTTTGACGTGAATCCATATTTTCACAAATCCAGATGATGTTTTTACATGTTTTTAAGGCCGTTTTTGGACCATTTCTAACCTTGTATTTAGATTTTGCTTAAGCATCAATAAAACATGAATATATTTTGCCTCTATGCTGATTATATGATGAGACGTCATGTATAGACTTCTCTAGTATCGCTTATGTGGGAGATTACACGTACTATCACTTATGTGATTGAACTTTAAATAAATGATTTGAAACATTAATTAAATTAAATTATTACCTCTCTCAACACGGGGATGTTACTTCAGGTAACGTACTTTTCAAAACCAGTGATAACCTTTTTTTTTTCATAAAATACAAATGAGATTTACACAAAATAACATGAACACATTTTGAAAACATTGCATTAACCATGAACCTCGTAATCCTCATGAATAAATCATCATGTAAAGATTTTTTTCCCACAATCCTTTGTGCACACACATTGCAAATGCAGATTATACAAAAAGTGCTACTTAACGTACACAGTGTCTTTTCACTACCGATTATACAGTATTTTTTTTTAGAAGAAAATGGTTCATTTAAGTGACTCATGGTATTTTAATCAACATTGATTCAGTTTATTGTGTTTGGGAACTGTTTTCACACGTGTAAGTGACGTAAATTCTTGAGTTTTATTCATCATACTCAAAAATAGATTCAAATTGACGACTAATTAACATAAACTGTAAAATAAAAATCTAAAATGCACATATATTCTGTTGCATATTCATGTATTTACTGAGGCACCAGTTTCCAACCAAACCTGGACCTGCAAAACCCGTTAACGTTGTCACCATGTTTACCATGTGGGCGGAAGCATTATGTATAATGTAGTGCTGGAAAATACGTAGAAAAATAATTTATGGAATTAATTTGCTTGGAGTTTACAACACAACTTTATGTTACGTTTCTCCAGCTCTCCTTTAGGATTTTTTGGGAAGCACAGTGTGAAGAGAGTCTTTGATCGACGATGTGTTCACATTTCCTTACTGCGCTGTGTGTCTGTAGGAACATTCTCAGCCAATTTGGCACTTTTCAACAGATTATCTCCCATGATAAGAGCCTACCAAGCCTTTCTATTTGATGTTATCTACACCCCCGCTGTCCAATTTCTCAGTTCAGCCACAAAAGCAGATATGAGCAGATATAAAAAGTCACCCTCAGCTCACAAACATGAGAGAATGTCTAAGTGATGAAAACCAAACGATGAACGGAATGATCTGCAGGGTCGGACGGACATTGCATTCTGTTTCTACACAGGGTTTGGGAGTAAAATTGAAGCTGGACGTATTTACTCAGTACTATATATGCATTTTTAGATATTGTCATTAGAGCTCCACCACTTGATGCTAATGTCTTCTTCAAACACAGCGCTTTCTCTGCTATTCATGAGATGACGATGACTATTGGTGTTTTTGCTGCGGAGCTTCTCTGAGTGACGCGAAGCCCAGTGTTCAGATGTAATTGCTCACTCAGGGAGGAAGCAGAGAGACCAGAAGTGTCAGCTTCTGTCAGCATGATGAAACTCCACACAGCCCACAGACTCGCTCAGAGACTCCCGCCGGCCAGGGGCCACGTCAATATTCCACTTTATAAATCTAAAATTGATGAAATATGAGGACACTCTTCACCGGCCATGGCTTAGTTTTATATTTTAGAGGCCCTTTACTGCAGTCACTCGGGAATCGACTCCTGATTCATGTTACACCAAAGCCGAGAGAGCGCCTTTGAAATGGGAGAGCTTGTTCCAGATAGCACTGCAACAATGTCTAGAGGTGATCTGAATCCATAAGCTTTTCTTGAGGTACAGCTGAAAATAGAATGCGGATTAGCAAGCGCGTGCTAAAATACAAGTGAGAGCATATGTTTTGCTAACCTTGTTGGTACCAACTGGTATTATTTTTTATTTTCTGTTACAATCTTGATTATCCAGTTATTTTTTTAGTGTGGGTGGATCTGTGTTTGTGTGCAAATAAAAATATAATTAGTAATCATACGTTTATGCTATTCATGCTTTTAAAATGTCAATTTTTTTGCTTTTCCACCCTTTTGTTTTTAGAATACAGTCTTTTATTTTCATTGTATGCGTTGTCTGTGATAAACCTATACATTAAAAACTCATTGCTATATAATTTCAATTATAAATCAATGGTTTTCTATTCACACTCCAAACCCTTAAGCTAAAAAGAAGCCATTTATTTTTTTAAGATATATTTTTACAGCCAACAACCTATAGTATTGATTTTTTTTCTTTATCAGGCATGACAGTGAAGTGAGAAAGAGCAGGGAGGGATGGGAAAGACATTTAGATCAGTAATCGAACATAAAAAATTATACCAGCTTTTCCATGTTTGACCCACATAAATAATGAGGGTATCAAATGAAATCCATTCAAATGATCCTTCAATTCTGTTTTTTCTTTTTTACTTTCATTACGTTTTCTTACCACATCAATTGGTTCCACATGTTAAACGTGTGATATGTAGATGAAAAATACCATGTCTGGCATGACATTCCCTGTGTAGCCCATTTCTGTTTGCTAGTTTCATGATTCAAGTCACTGCCACGTCGGCTTGCGATAAAACTGTCACGTTTTATATTCAGAAATGATAGTTTGATACGAGTGTAATTTCGGGATCACAGGTAGAATCAAACTGTCCATTAGATGCCCGTCAGAAGCTTGACAGCAAACGGCGTGTTCAATAAAGAAGACAAACAGGCGCAAGAGAGCTGTGACCCTGGTCCCGGACAGCAAACGTGAAGCCAGGGAGCACAGAATGATTTTCCTAGCAGATTATGTTGGCAGCTGGGCCATTTCAGCAAACATTGCGGATTAGGATCAGCGCTTATGTGCCTGTTAAGATGATTGCATTCAGGGAAAGACACTTTCCAGCCGATTATTGAACAGGGGATTTGTCTGATCCTTTTGGTCAGCTCACATCAACAGAGTTTCAACGGAAATCAAGTTTTATATTGAGATTAAATGACAAAAGAGCATTTATATTCAAAATACAGCATCGTTTTTTTAATTTAATTGGATACAATGTTGGTCCTGTATGGTTTAAATTGGGACTATTGGAAAACTGGGATGATTGAACACTGAAAACAAATTATTAATGGTTAATTGTTAATTTTCGCGATCATAGACGGTCAGTTCTAATCGCTGTCCTGTTCACCAGACTCTAAATGTTCTTCATTTTTTTTATAACTTAGTGAGAAAAACATTTAAAGCAAAATGTATTATTTGAAAAGATAAATTTTCATAGGGATATCATTATCCATATTTAACAACAATGCTTAACACCTCCACACTAACTAAATATGCCAAAAAAAAAAACCCTTCACATATGAACATAATAATAATTGTTGGTGTTTGTACTGCTTCATTACAAACTGATTGAAAAAACAGGCGGCAAGTGGTGTATTGGTGGTGTTGGTCATCCTAGAACGAGAAAGTTGGCAGTTCGATCCCTGCCAGGTTCATTCTGCCGCTGTGGCTTTTCCATCATGCTCTGTACCCTTTACTTTTTATTCTTACCCATTTGGATGAGTCAAAGGAGGATAGGTCAGATCAAAGTAATGCTTACCACAATGTTGATCACTGACTGGCAAGTTGTTGATCTCAGGGATTGGCTAGAAAAAAAACATCACTGTTTGGGTCATTACAGTGTTCAACATAAAAACCTGGTACAACAATATAGCTTCAAAAGACCTTCCTTTCTTTGTTTGCAGAAAGTCAGCGAGAGCGTGAGGATGTGATGCGAAATGAAAAGGCTCTCAGAGAGATGATGCATCTGTTATGATGTCACCAAGTACAACTGAAAGGACATAGTGGAGGAAGCGTTTTGAGCTGAGACTGGAAGCCACTCCTCTAGCTGATACTGGAAGTCAGTAGAAATACAACGAGTAGAGCTAAGCCATACTAAGACTGGTTTGTCATTACTAAAATCCAGTGGAAAAGTATTTTTATTACAGTAACTCGTAACACTGGCCATTACTAAAATCCAGTGGAAAAGTATTTTTATTACAGTAACTTGTAACACTGGCCATTACTAAAATCCAGTGGAAAAGTATTTTTATTACAGTAACTTGTAACACTGGCCATTACTAAAATCCAGTGGAAAAGTATTTTCATTACAGTAACTTGTAACACTGGCCATTACTAAAATCCAGTGGAAAAGTATTTTCATTACAGTAACTTGTAACACTGGCCATTGCTAAAATCCAGTGGAAAAGTATTTTCATTACAGTAACTTGTAACACTGGCCATTACTAAAATCCAGTGGAAAAGTATTTTTATTACAGTAACTTGTAACACTGGCCATTACTAAAATCCAGTGGAAAAGTATTTTTATTACAGTAACTTGTAACACTGGCCATTACTAAAATCCAGTGGAAAAGTATTTTAATTACGGTAACTTGTAACACTGGCCATTACTAAAATCCAGTGGAAAAGTATTTTCATTACAGTAACTTGTAACACTGGCCATTGCTAAAATCCAGTGGAAAAGTATTTTCATTACAGTAACTCGTAGCACTGGCCATTACTAAAATCCAGTGGAAAAGTGGCAATAAAGCTGTTTTGATATTTTCACTAGGAACTACTGTAAACTCCAATAACTAGCAAAGAGTGATGATGCTTTTAGTTATTTCCAAAACTCATTTTATATTTATTTGTGTGAGGGGGTGTTGGGGGAGGATCAACTGGGGTAGTTCTGATGTGCTTCACAGTGCAACACTCCTCTTGCAACTATTATTGTAAACAGTGTTGTGTGGGATGCAGCATCTGTGTGTTTTTCATGCGAATTAGGCAAGAACTGATAAGAAAGTGGCAGTAAACTTTGATTATTATGAGCAGAATGAGTAAAATGTGAAAAAAAACTTTTGAGTTTGAGTTTTTATTCATAGCAAGATGCTTTTTAATGTATTCACATAGAAGTGGGTACCCCTAGACCAACCAGTCATGCCGCCTCATTAATATTCATGATCCAAACACATTTTGATCTCACATGCTTCTTTGAAATTTTGACAAAATAGGACATTGTGTACTACAAATCTTTCATGGTTTGCCCATTAATGGTAATGACAGTGTGTTTAAATAAAGTCGGTTTGAATATTAATCAATATAAACTTAATTTGGCTGTTTATCATCTGGAATCATAACAATTCTTTACTTATGTTAAATTATTGTAAAGTATAGAAAATGAAATAATCTTTAGCCTAGGAACCATTTGGGCGAAAAGGTGCATTTCCATTTGAAATATCAGGTGAAGAAAAAACATCAAATTATGGCCTGTGCTTTTTAATGCGAGCCAAGAGATGCAAGGCATACATCACACGACAGCCTTTGAGCTGAAAGCACCCCCGAGTTACACAAATCGAATCATTTACATAAATGAATTTGCTAAACGATTCTAAGAAGATGCCAGCATTCTCAAGTCAACAGGCGCATTAGCCAGAGCACTGGGAAAAGATGCACATGTGAACAAACAGCTTTTTTCATAACTGTCCCGGCCGTGTCCTCCTTGTAAACCTGAATAAGCTCAGATGCTGCTCCAGATTCCTCAGTGGAAACATAACGCTCGTACTTGAACGAGAATAAGGGCTGAATATCTGCATGGTCAGCCAAACTATTTCCCCCACTGGTTCGCACAACGTAAACGTTATCTGGGTTAGTTGTGAAAAAAGTTTTCCAGAAATTTCTGATCCTGTGAGAGGGGACATTATGGGTTCACAAAGAGACCATTGGAGGGAAACAAGTTTACTCCTTTTCAAGTGAATGTGAATCTTTACCTAGCCTTCTTTTATTGAATTATTATCTATATAGCATATACATTTAAAACAAATATAACAATATTATTTAGGGTGAACAAAAACCATGTTTGAGTATCTGAAATCAGATGATGTCCAGCAATTTTCGCACATGCAGGAACCAGTGGCATCCAGGCTCACCTATCTACTTTCTGGAGAGGTCTAGCCAGAAGCGGAAGAGTACCATACATGTATCATGAACACAACTGAAAAACATGGGCACCTGGCTGCAGAAAAATGGCAGCGGATGCTCTGGATTGTCAAACTCTGAGGCTGTAAGTTTGTCGATGGCTACATTTCGACAAACAGAGCTAGAGGTTGGGGAACATTCACTCACACATTCACACCTAAGAGGAATTTAGACTATTCAATTAACCGATTGTGGGAGAAACCAGAGTACCCAGAGGAAATAAAGACTTTTAAGTTAAATAAGAGCTAGGATTAAAACCAAAAAAGAGTTCAGAATAAAGAGTTATTGCTACCCTCAATAGTTACTTTGGGCTTATGGTTGAATTCATTCGTTACTAATAATTATTTAGGAGTTAAGAAAGCTTACTTCCTTAATATTATTTACTTAGAAGTTTAGGATAACTTCTGTAGTTACTTATGAGTTATAGCTAAATTCTGTTAGTGATAGTTACTTAGAAATTACTGCCAAATTCAAGGTGCTTTAAAATGTGAGATCTCTAAAGAATGACTTGTGAATGGAGAGAACGTCAAACAAAGGATTTTTCTGATACCAGTTAATGTAGCATAAACAGTTAGAGGCTAATCCATCTTGGTGGGAATCTCTTTTTCTAGACTGTGATTAACAAAACTCAAGAAACTCAATAAGCCCAATCTTTTCAGCTTATTCAACATCTGATGAATGCGGAATGAGGAAGACTTTGGATTCATCTGTATATTTGAGGCATCATGACCTTTGAATGTAATTTATAAGAATTGTATTGTAAAAACCTGTATTTTCCGTACTAATCAAATACGAATGCTAACATTCCAAACAAACAAATCCCTAAAAATGGACATGATGCTACTGTATTTGTGGTAGCTTAAATTACACTGGGATGCTATATTATCTGACAACTAAATGACTGGTCGTTGCAGGAAATCCCCAACAGAATCTGCTGGAAATACACCGTGCTAGAGACGCATGATAATACATAGTGTGTTGTCTACATCGGTTTGTGTACTTGCACAATCAAAGCCAAGTTCAGATATAATGGCTGTTTTATCATAAGCCAGACAAAACATCAAAAGAAGAGCATCATGGTTGAACAAACAAACCCTTAAAAGTGAGACATAATAACCGTGCTTTTCTAAATAAACACCATGAAAGTCTGTATGTGACTCTGAAGACCCTCTTTGCTAGAAACAGGCACAAATATTTTTCTTTTTCATCATATAAGATTTGTTTTAATTGTTCAGGTTGCAGGCAGGTGAATTGCACTCAAGTGCCCTTCAGATTCTGAATAACAGAGGCTTTGTTCACCTACACTGACAGATCAACCTCATCTGATTATTAGCCAGATGTGATGTGACCTGTCTAGTCAAAATAACTGTAGTTACCTATTTTACTCTCTATGCCGAAGCTACAGGCATGAATGAAACCATTTTTCCCCATCATTTCACTTCAGGGCCTGCGTAATGTGCTGCTATGGCAACAATGTTATTGCAATATTTCATTCAACCCGAGCAGTGTTGTAATATTGCTATGAAGCATACTGAGCACTAATGAAATTGCCTTTTTTATTCGTATGCAACAACCTGCAGAGGTTTAAAATAGTTGTTAGAATGCAATCTACTTATAAGATTGCAAACCATTTAAAAAAAGATTATTCAAAAATCAAAACGACACAATCTTTCATTTAGCTATTAGCGCATTGAGGTACATGCGTCATCAGCATTGACCATAAAAGGTGGGCATTTAGTTATTTGTCAAACAACAGCTGGAAAGTATGGGATACTGGCAAACTGGGCATTGTTGTTCAAGTAGCATTAACTTAGATGCTCAGTTTCACTTATTGAAATGAATAAAAATTCAACAAACCCACACAGTTTAAAGATTAAAGGCTGGCCAGATCTGCTTCCTTTTGACACAAACCTCAAGCAGCACATCGATGAATTTCAGTTCACTTTTGTACAGAGAGTTCACTTTAGCATGAGATACTTCCATTTTGCAGACTCAAAAGTCCCGCCCTATGCTGCTTCTGAATGGCTGGATCGCTAGTGTCCTCCAATGAGACGAATGGATTCATGGTATGGATGGAATCGGTGCTTCCAAAACTACCACATCGTGTTCGTTCCGCTCTTAATAGATAGCCTAATTTGGTGTGTGTGAGAAATTCCGTGTGAGAATTCACCATATTCATAAGTCATGGAAGGAGTGGCAAATACCCAGTGTAAAAGTTTATTTGTTTATTTTAAAAGCTGTTGTGCGATTGACTGCTCAAACCAATTTTTAAAGACTTCAGGGACACCATTGGTGAGATCCAAAGAAAGGAGAAGCAAATGTCTTGCTGCAATTCAGAGAAATAACTGGAATCCAGGAGCTGAAACCTGGATTTGTTGTAGCCATTTTGTGTCTGGTTAGACTGTTGACTAAATCACTGTATTTGTGTGAATGTTTGGCTTCTTTATGTTATGTACTTTAAATTAAATCCTTAAATGTGAGTTAATCCATCATGATTTAAATATGGCGGATTGTGTTTGGCTCAACACGCACGGTAAATGCACACACTAGCTGACTCTGTGGTAGTTGACTTAAGTTTTTATAGTATTTTGAATTAAATGCTACTTGATGCATGATTTTGTGCCACTGCTCATGACTCGCAACGTTTTTTGAGCTAATAATGCACGTCTGACCCTCACTTTGTGACTGCCTAAACTGCCTTAACAGTTTCCCAGTGTTTATATCATGAACATATAAATGTCAGGAAATCCACTTTCTGGCCAGATCTCAATGTCCGCAGAAAGTTGGTCATCTGATAAGTCAGGGTGATCACATTCGAGACAAATCTTTTTTAACTTAAGTGTGTTAATTTTTTTTTTTTAAACTCAATGTTTAGAACTTTTGGCGTATTAAACGCGGCCATTTTATCACTTGTTTTGTCACTCAGTCTTTCTCCATGGCTCAGCGGGAAAGTGACATAAATGCATAAACTCTATAAATCTACGTAAAGATGTACCACATGAACATACTTGTGACCACAAAGTAGTTTGATGGTTGCATTTTATTAATTTAAAAGTGATAATTTTCTGTGAGGTGAGCATGTTTGACATCCATCACAGATTGTGAGCAGATATGAAATTATTGTAATAAAAATACAAAAACTGCTTGCTAGTAAATGCTACTAATCTGAGGATGCTTTTAATGCATTTGCTGCCTGAGCAAAGGTGAAAGTCTATAATGACAAAACATAATGAGTCATGGATGTGAAGAAGTTGCTCTTTAACACCTAAATGCTGCTTGCTGTAGTGTGAAAGCTTTGATTTGATCTGGGTATTCAGAGATTCAGAGTGCTGCAGGCCAAGGATGTGTTGTTTTTGTACTCCACATGAGAGACAAACATCCGGTGCAGTATTGAGAAGGTAATCACCTCTATCCGTTCTGCCACAGCAGTCCCTCATGGTTATTGATAAAGAGCCAGTTCTCATTACCTGTGGCCAGAGGTTTCTTGTGTTAAACACTGAGGGCTGCTGTCCTCAATGTGGACTTGTTGGGTTTGGCCTGGGCTGTCAGAAAGATGGAGGTAATAGGGTCCAAGAGGGAGAGAGTCTTTATGTTTAATTTTAACATCGGACTATTGGATTTGGATGCTTAAAATGGAAAATAAAGACTCGTACCAAAGATGAAAACACAATTACGAACCATGATTCACACATAAAGCGACAATCCAGTTAATTTTGAACGGAGAGCAGATGTATCAGATGTTAGAGCAAAAGTAGCAAGATTGAGAGGGTTTTTTTTATGCAAATGAGAAGTGGCATCCAATCGGAGAGAAGTCTTTCATGTGATTGCAACTCTCGGTCTCTACACAAGCTTCATTATTTGTAATTTCCAAGCAAACTGAAGTGGGAAAAGCCAATTGAGTCCAAGTAGTGAAAGAGTCTTTGCTTCAGATAGACGTACAACCTGTTGTAGGCTGTGGCATTTTCTCCGGCCATAGTTTAATATTTGAACTGATCTCTAGAGCTAATATGAATCTACACTTTGTATTTTCTTTTGCATTTGTTAAAAAAAATTATAAAAAAATTAAGTGTGCCCATTATACACTTTAATGGTTTGAAGCATGAGTGTCACTTCCCTTTATTCATCAGGAGGGATGGTGGGAAGCTCTTAATTTATTTACACAGCTGTGCCCATTGAATTACTTGGGACATCTGAATGGATTTATTAAGATTGGTGAGCAAATACTGTTTATAGTTTATGTATGCATTGTCAAAGAAGCCTAAAAATAAACTGAGTATAGATTTCCCAGTGTATCTGTGTCTTTAATGTGCAGTGTTTCTCTCTCTTGCTGTCTTTAAACTCGTATTAAACCCACTCCGGGGCTTAATTTCCATTTCTTCTTGCAGATCTGAAGAGCAATAGCTGTCGGCACCAGAAAGCTCTTATCTCTCACCTGAGGAGCAGATTGTGCAAACGAACGGTGGGCAACTTAGAGCTCAATCTCAACCATGACACAGTTATTACAAGCATGTTCAGAGAGAAACACAGCTATGGTCTCAAAATTACATATTTGCCCTCCAAACATAATGATGTTTGGTGAGAAAATTGTATTTTATCTCATTTTCTTTTTGGAGTCCAATGAAATGAGAATAGAGAAGCTATCTGCATTTTTTAGATTGTTTTCCTTTCCTAAATCAATGCATTTCATCCCTCCAGCTGCCTGGCTGTGAGTATTATGATCTCTAATAAACACTATTAAATATTTTGTGACTATACAGTGACTGGATCCCTAAACTAGTTGTCAGTTTCATTAATATCACACTGCCCTTGATAATACAACAAGCAAATATGGTTTGGTTTGCAGAACAATACATGTTGCCATGTTATGTGTTTTAGTCAGAATTTATTTATGTACGTAAATCTTTCAGGACAATACAGAGTTCGCCGTTTGATTTGCCTGGAAGCACTGGCTGCTGATCCTCACACTGTCTTCAGGGTTTGATCCAGAAAGAACAAAGGGACCAAAAAAAAAACTCTTGATGAGAAGAGAGAAATGCTAGGGGCTGGACGCTACACTTGGACATGAAAAAGAAGCTGTTTCGTTGAGAGGAGATCGCTGTAATTTGACATTTGCAGTCAGAGATGAGGTTGAATTTTGAGAGGGTTCTTGAGAATGGGAAATTGCACTTGCACCTCCGGATGAGCTCTTTTTCCAATCCACTCATAGCTGGCCTCCAGAAACACTGCCTCTGCTTTTTGCTGGCAATGACCTGCGCTATCTCTGGCAGACCACACACATTGCTAATGGAAAGCTTCTGCTGATAGGATCTCATTCCTACTTTATCTGTGACGCAGAGAAGAAACCAGCTCAAGCTCATGACAAATACAAATCTGTTGTGTTGTTTCGACAAAACTGGTGACATTTTTTCCAAATCTTCCTTATTATATTATTTCTTCTTTGTTTATCATATGAATTATTGTGTGTAATAAAGCAAATCTGATTACACTACAAAGCTAAACATCTTTGACACATACTGCTTTGTATATGCCAGGAGTTCTTCAAATCAGAAACATTTCACGTCGGCTATCTTTATGTTGAGAAACATGTTGTGTTTAGCTGTTAGCATTTTGGCTCAGTAGATTGTAACCCGAAGGGAACCATAATACAACCATCATTTGTGACAAACATGATGTGTTTAATGATGAGTGGATGTGGCCACTGGAGATCCTGAAACAATATTTGATCTCATTCTGCTTTAACTCATCTGCAAACATCTAGGCTACGATAAGCTCACCATCTCGAAGGGAAAATGGAGAGCTGTTATCACAGCAAACAAGCCAATAGAAAACATTCAGGATAACACTGAATATGTCAATAGTTGCCGTCTCCTGTAATGACAACTTAAAGGAAGATAAGAAAAAATGGAACACACGAAGAATACATCTCCAAGACTTTTTCTTTACATCTATTTGTGTGTTGACTGATGACCGTGGCACTCTGTAGCTGGTATCAGAGATTTTTTGTAAAGCTTTTTGTGTGGCGCGTCGTTGAGTTGCACTGGCAACACTACGAATACATAAATCCCTTTTCTTATAAAATACTTGTCACCGTTCAAACTGAAAGATAAGAATGCGCTTGTTGCTTTGTCCTGCCACTCTGACTCCCTGGGTCTGATTTTGAGATGACCACCAGGGGTCATCAACATTTATAGGTTTTGATGTGTTCAATAGTTTATATAAAGGTGTGTAACTTGTTTACGCAGAAATATTTCACCCGTTTGGATTTAAAAAAAACTACTCTTTGCAACCCCAGTGTGCATGAATTGCAAACTATTTTAAAGTATAATTTGTTATTTTTATAGTAAACAAATTACGCCAGCATCGATTACAGTGAAACCCAGACCATCATTCAATACATTTAGGCAAAAATTGCAAACTCTGCAAAGAATTTTTTTTTTTTTTGCAGGATTCCAACTGAGGCAATAGTAAAGCATGGCAGCAGGAAACAGATATGAAAGCCATGTCAGGAAAGGAACTAAGGCCTGGAACGTACAGAGAAAGACACCCGTCAGTCTGAATGCTCTGGGGAAACAGAGCAATGCATGAATCTGCTGCCAATAATAAAATGTCAGTATCTTCATCCTTTGACAGCTGCCTTATAACTGAGTGATGGACAGCTCAAAACAAGAAGCACCCCCAATAACAGAAAAAGAGATTGCTATCGCGTCACAATTCCTAATCTTACATAGATAGCTGTGACATTTGCTATATTTTTTTAGAATCCGCTGTTATGTTCTTCAAAAGGTTTGGGAAAACAAATGTGGCATTCAAATGCAGAAACCACTTTATCGCACAAAATTGAAATAGCAAAACAAAAAAGATTAGCTTATGACAAAAAAGCAGTGCTAACATAAAGCTGCGTGGAGCCTTGATGGATCAAACTCCTGCTAAAATACCTGTAATACTTCCGTCATGACATGGCTGTTGACAGCAGTGTGTTGCTTACTGAATACATGAATGAAAGCAGGATTTACAAAAGCTCCTTGAAGTACATAGCAGGCTAACTCAAATCCAATGTCTGTGCTGTTTCTGTGAATTTATTTAAACTTCTTTATTCCTGTTTAAATTACTATTTGGATGGAACATGTGCAGTGTTCCCAAGAACTCAGCGACAAGAAATACAGTCTCTAAAATTCTAATATTTGCATTCAATTTACACCAAAATTAGCTGGGTTCCAGGGCTTAAAAGTGTCCCATCTGGACAAAATCATTATTCGCACGCAGTAAACATATTGTTGATCTTTATCAGGAATAAGTACACTGGGTAGAACTTGGGTAGGATCTGGGCTGCGTTTCCAATGAAACTCCCCTAGTAGTAATAATGACAGTTTTTTTTTCTTCTTGTCCCTTACTCACATTTCAAAACATGTTTTATACACATACCTCTGGGCATTGGATGATAATCCAACGTTGTGCTTTTTTCTCTGTTGACTGATGTAAGCCAGCTTCAGGGGAGACAGACAGCCCCTTGGGCAGTTCAGATGGCAAGATACATCAGCATCATATGCATAGTTTTCAGTTAATGATTGGCTGCTTGCTTTTATATTAAAGAGAATGATGAAATAACACCATTAATGGCTTCATTTGTATTTGTGTTCCTGTATTCCTTTGTATTTATTTACATTTAGATTAAGATGTAAGTTAGTTGCAACCTGTTATTTTGCCATCTCTATATGCATGCCACTCTCTATAGTTATCCCAATAACCTGAATTCTCCTTTGAATTCCTCACCAACAACAAATTCTGATTTCACTTGATTTCTGAAATTCTGCTCTATTCATTGAACATCTTGTGAATCAACAGAAAGATAAACTTAACATCGACATCTCTGGAAAAAGCCAACAAACCAAAAACTTGTAAAAATGTAAAATAATAACAAGCCTTGAAAATAATTCAAGGTGACTATAGAATGAAATATTACCACCTAGATATAAATCGACTGAAACACACTCAATGCCAGCGAGCGATGTCAAGATCCTGACAGGAAACTAAATCCTCAGGCTGTCAAACCAAAACAAATCAACAGTGACATTTTTATTCCAAAGGATAAACTTAAATTCATAAGCATGCATTATTTATTGATGTGCTGGCTCAACGTGTTTTGTTGTGCAATGCTGAATCTGCCACGATGGGTATCAACTATTTCTGACTCAACTTTTGAACATCCTCAACACGAACAAGGGCAGAAGTCATCTAAGGATCCTTATGTAGAACAAAGCTTCCACTCTGTTCAAAAATGCCTGGAAGAAAACAAATCCAGCGTTTGAAATATCAAATGTTTTCTCTCACAAATCTTGTGGCTTTATGGCTCAGAACCAAACCAAAAGTACAAAAGATTCCCTTGTGACAAGATCTCAGAGCAAACAGCATTAAAAAAATCGTTTCATGAGAATCTGAGCAAAAGAGGAGTTGGGAAACGGAGCAAAACTGAATTTAATTGCTAGAATTTTCAGTTGCGTTCAGGATTTAGCCTACATATTATTATGGAATCGTGTCCTCTTTGTGACTTAGGTGATGATGGCACTATGCTGAGAAAGTCTGTGGTGGACGAATGTGGCCCAGACTGCTGCAATCACTGGGTTTAATAGAGCTCTGTGGTGATTGGAGCCCCTAAGAGATTAAACCACAGTCTTTACATAATGAACATCCTAATGAAGGAATTACAGAGGCACTTAATGGCATCGTAAATACCACCATCACACATGCCAGCTAGACTGGAAATTTATTAACTACCTGTAATTAGAACATTAAATAACAGCCAGTTTACAAAACTCATTCATGCTCAAGTTACCTGCGAAATCCTTAAAATGGATTTATTTGATGACAAGAAGTGAGTTCAGAACCGTTATCCTGAGCATCAACATCTCTAGCTCTACAGTTATACCTCTATAGTGTCACCTAACCATTGACACACTGTTTTAACATCTTTAGTACATTTTTCTTTTATTTAAGATTGCATTGGAAAAGGGATAAACTCATATTTTTATCTAACAATGTTTTAGCAAAATATCTACATAATATTCAATTGAATTTTGTGAAGGAAAGTACTTCACTTTTACAGTAAGAATGCGTATTAATAATAATTGTGCAAATTGTATTCTTTTTTTTGCTTTTTTTAATTCAAAATGAATATGAAACAATACACCACAAATTGGCAAAATTGAAACTGTATTGTATCCACAGTTGAAGTCTTCAAAGTCCACAGATGAAGAAAAAACACCAATGCCATCATTAGTCAAAATTATGACGCAAAATAAACAAATATTGACAGTGAATATTAATTTTGATAAAAATCTGCTAATGCGTGCTTAGAACACCTCTATCAAAAATAAGTGAAGAAATTGCTAACATTTACTTTTTTTAGATGCATACTTTTATAAGTGATATCTGCAGAAGTTATAAATGTGTTAAATGTTGCCACTTAAATCAATCTATGTCTATGATAAAATACACATTGCCATTTTTAACACAAGGACTTAATAAAAGAGTGCATGCACATGATGTCATGGTACCTGGATGTCTCAGAGTGAGTGGCAAACAGCCGATTCTTTCTCTAGCAGTGAATGTAAGTTTAAAATGAGAGTTAAATGGGGAAAAGCAGTTGTGCAATTGACTGTTTGAACTGATTTTGACAGACCTCAGGGAGACCATTCTGAAGACTGTTGAAAGCCATGGAAGAAACAAATTAATTGCTGCATTTCAAAGAAATAACTGGAATCCAGGAGCTCCAACCTCTTTCTAACAAAGGCCAAGACGAATTCTAACATTCACCCTTCGCTTCTCCAATGGTGATTGTCTCTGTATTAACTCAATCTCCAGACAATAAAAGTCACTTTTGGGCTATCCAAGCTAGAAGACGCATTGTCTGCCCTTTCTGGACCTAAGTGGTTTACAGTGCTAGACCTACTAGCTGGGCTACTATCAGTTTGAGATGAAGAAAACTGATAAATAAAAACCAGTCATTTGACTGCCCATTGGATTTTTGGGAGTTTAACAGGATGCCAAAGGGGGTTTCCAGCGCGCCAAGCATATTCCAATGCCTAATGGAAAAATGCATGGGAGAGTTAAATCTCAAACAAGTTTTGTTTTTTTATCGATGATTTGATCATCTTTGCACCAACTTTAAAGGAACTTAAAAATGCCTGATAAAGTTCTCAACAGATTCAGAGATTTTGCAATTATCAGTTGAGAAATCTGTCCTGACAAAACCCACTTTAAATTCAACCAACCATTGATGCTTTTGTTGGCCTTTCGACTTGAACTCACAAACATATACATGCACTAAAGTGTTTATCAGCTTTCTGGCCAAATCTCAATGTCCATGGATAGCTTGTCATCTGATTGAGAGGATCACAGTAGAGTCCCACTTCTTTTTAACTTAAACGTGTAATCATCAGAATAACTTGCACTTCAGCACTTTTCCATATTAAACTCAGCCGTTTTACTACTTGGTTTGCCACTCAGTCTCAGTTAATGAAGTGTGGCCCAGTGGGAAAGTGATATCAAAGCAGTTACAGAAGAGGCTCTGTATTAAATGGTTGGGAGCTTTGTTACTAGTTTAATAAAAATAATACAATTTTACTGTACAATCTTATATTTTTTGACATCACTTGACATAAATAATCTGCAGGTAGCAACAACTCAAGTGCACTCTAGTCTATGCAGATGTGCCGTCCCCCACACTTGGGTTGTCTGGGCTAATGCCATGCTTCTTGCATGGCATTGGTCTAATTAGCCGGTTACATTTGCCTTCAGTCGTGCAGGTGTGACATTAAATAGTAATCTGACAGCTATTAATTAGTGCTCTGTCTGTGACATGGTACAACCTACCACACATGCTGAACAATCCAAAATTATCAAACTGATATGAGGATTTCTGGGGTGGCACCTATCTCAAATCACCTCCAATCCTGTCATTTACTCAATGGCACACTCTTTACCTGACAGTGTATTTCCAGCTCCTCCTGTCTCTATTCTTTTCAAGCTGTCTGGCTGCATTCAGTCTGCAGTGTGTGCTGTGTATGCCTCCAGATATTCTATCTCGCTCTCTGGGGAAATCCAGCTTTGCCAACACATACACAAGAGTTCCCTCAGTTCCAGCTCAAATCCTTACAAGTCAAACCTCAAACGGATCCATGCGGAGCACACAAACACACAAGGCCTATTCAAGGTCAGCAGCTCCCTTCCTTCAGTGATTCACGACCGCAGAAGTGAAAAGGTTTGTCAGGCTGATTAAACTAGCAAGGTGTTCTATATTTGTAGTCTGATCCCTCTCTGACAGACAGTTAGGATTTCCCCCACCCTCATACACTTCAGCCCCTCACTCTTATTTAACAAGATCAGATGTTATGTCACAGCAAGGTGCAATTTTCATTAACCTCCCGCTGCGCTATGATTTGAATGAGCCAGCCTTGCAATTAGTTGATTGTGATTGATTGATGAAGTCGGGAACTTTCCCACCTTCCTCCTTCAAGGGCTCCAGTAATTCATCTGGACTTGCTTCCGCACTCGTACATTATTCTCAGCATTGCTTTAGGGATATGTGTGGTCACGGCATGGGGCAAATTCAAATGCTCTCATCACAGCGTGGCCATGTCATGCTACACACTAATGAAAGGGGGACAGGTTACTTTGGACAAAATGGTACTTGACGTTCCACTTTCAGACAGATAATAGCCATTTCTAATTGAGGATAAAAAACAAGGCTTGTTGTTTGATGAAATGACGTGTCAAATTGGTTAAAACATTTTCACTCAGCAATAAAAAACTACTTTGAGATATCTAATCATCTCTTTGCGTGCACCAAATGACAATACCCTCTCTCATACCCATTACCTTCTGCTCTGTCAATAGTTCACCTCTGATGGTGGTTCCTGGGATTGTAGTCCACTGGTGTTTATATGTTCTCTTGTAGAAACATGTACTGTATAAGATTATGATTGAGATGATAGGTTTCTGATCAAGTCATGGGAGGCCCGTGCAGCCCGTCACTTCTGGGAAATTGTCATTGGGCAAAGGCTGCAGATGGGCAGGACAAAAGGCTAGGAAAGAATTACTAGTGGCTGGAAGTTTCAGTCTTAAGGCCTTTACACTCTGAGAATGATAGAAATTAACGATATGAAAAGGCAAATATTCCATAAGCAAATTAAATGCACCATAAAATACACATCTATTTAAGTGGTTTTAAAATGTAAGTAATCAAACATGGTGACCTGATTGTGCATCAAAGCATAAACAGATCATGCTTTGTTTTAACATATTGCTAACTTTAGCCAAATACATTATAATTGTAGTAGTTGACCGGCTACAGAGGTGTTCAGTCATAAGATTGTGAAAAAATTATGTATATATATATATATATATATAATATTTGTGAGCGTGTAAATCCCAGCATAAAGCCAGGGGGGTTAAGATTCTCAACCACTCTTTGAAACTGCTTTGTGTTGCAAAGGTGTTAAAAGGTTTACAATTAACATATGTGGTTGCTTATGTTTCACCATACATGGTCACGTAGTCTCTCAAACATGTTTTCTGATTTACATTTCAACTAGACCCTCCAGTGGTAGAGGACTTGGATCGGAAGAAGACCAGAGCGAGAAGAGCCTGTGGCTGAAGGACTTAGAGCCATTTCAGATCACGTAGCCACTTGGTATTGTTTTACCTTAATGCTATGTAGCTCACTAATCTTGTCACTAGTATCACATTATGTAACAAAGGTTTAAAAGGTTAATGATTACAAGTAAATTGTTTTTAACAATAATCAATACAAAGCTAATGATAAAGGTAAAAAATAACCTTCTTATAAAACTATGGATTCAGAAAAGAGTTATATTCAATAATTAAAGTTCCCGCAAGCTCTGAAAGACAGGTTTGAAACTTGTTTTCGGATTCTCCCATACATGATACTCTATCTATTCAGAATGTTTCCTGTCTCACACAGCGCTGTCGTACTGAAGATCCTCAGCGATTCTCCTCCACTGATTCTCCTTTGGATCATTGTCCTTGTAGTGCATGTCTTTTTGTCATACAACCACAAAACGTTGAATTAATCGTTGAATGTGTACAAGTTGCCGTAGCCTAGCCACAAGCTGCTTTGTTATTGGTCAGATGCGTTTCAGTTGCCTGTGACGGCTGGGAAAGTCGAGCTAGGAGCAAAAGAGATCATTTACATCTTTTCGAACCATGAAATTACATTGTTCATGCAAAAAGAGGCCACTTACAAGAATTGTTTTGAAATAAATTATTGTTAAAAACTGTGTTTAATGTGTAAATGACTTTAATGTAACTTAACCTAAAGAGTAAATCATCAGCCCTCAAATTATCATTAGTGACATGAAAACCTTTTATCATCAGGCTTTAACCTTCTTCTGTAAAGTTGACACTTTTTAACATAGGAGTCATTGGGAATCTGATCACTTCTGGGACGTGCCTCTAGTGGTCAGCCATTGAATTGCAGCTTAAGTCCTCTAGAGCGAAAGTGGGAAACTTGGTAAGAACCTACATTCTTTGCATACATCATTAATAATCTTTTTTTTTTTCGCCGCACACCTGGGGGATGTGACTGGAACAAGTTTCCAGAGAATTTACACCTGTCTGTGAATGTCCTCAGCTCTGAAAATAGAAGCACAGAAGGGATTCTGATGAGTATTTAGGTCTCGGTTTTTGCTTGAAAATGTTTATTCTTAAAATGGTGGAGCTTGACTAAATCTTTTTGTTTTTGAAAACAAAAAAAGCCAGTAAAGGTGTGCTAACATATTGGAAAAGGTTCATGGCTGTAATACTGTTTAAAACACTTCATCAGATTCCTGTTAGATTGGTTAAACATATTTTAATCTCCACCTCAGACTGAGCTCACAGCCCAGAGAGTATCTCACAATGCAACCTTTATTTAGAGTTAAAAAATTAATTGGTTCACCTCAATACCTAAATTGCCCATTGCCAAATCAGATTCCACTCTTGATTTTGGCAAGTATGAGGTTTCTTACCAGAATAAAAAGACCACTCTGGGACCATGTCAAAAAAATGGAACCAATTTCCTCAAAATACATTGTGTTTAATCCTGCTGTCAGAGCTGGGCATGATTCTGCTGACAATAGAAAATGCCCTCTGTTTTTTAAGCTCGTAGCCCAGCCTGCTCGCAGAGAACTTTGATATCGAGCGTAGCCACCTTTATCACAGCATCAGATCGATAAATCATTGCTCGTCTGTCAGATTACTCATATCGGCCATGTAGATTCATCTGTATTCCTCAGCCTTTTTATCCTAGATGGCTTTCTCTGGCCTCTTTAAACTGGAAATAGCTTTGGAAGGATCGGTCAAACAAAGAGAAGCTTAAAGGTTATCAGACAAGAATGCTTTGGACAGTTGTTCTGGAAACCATAGTCAATAAAAAGCATAAATATGTGTTTTTGCAGTGAATTGTCAAAAATCCTGCACCAATTAGATTGACGCTATAGTGTAAAATGGAGGCAGTGTATCCCGGAAGCACCCTGCTTGCATCATGCTTCATGCATCAGTAATGACAAAAGAAGTGAAATTGCCTTTCTCTGTTGCCCTTGAAATGGTAAATTGCTCACTGCGTCTCCTTCCATTTGTCTTTCATGGTTCCTACTCGCACAGTCATGCTCTGGGAACAATATAAAGCATTGTAAAAACAGTCGAATGCCACCAGACTTCTTTGAGAGGCATTTTTTTTTATTATTTAGAGTCGATTTATCTGATGTTGAAGTCTAAAGGATTTTAAACCAACTGCTGCAGCCAGAAATGCTTCTTTACCCTGACATATATACGAAATAGCAATTCACACTGTAAACAGGGATTTTTTAGAAGCAACATTTTACACAATTATGACCAAAAAACAATTATTCATCAAATTCAAAGAAAATATATTAAGCAAAATTACTTAAAAATATAAATGTTATTAAGAAGAGACCTTTCACACATTCCACTGTGTTGGCAAACATCATATGCGCTTCACCGTATGCTTTCGTAATCATAACCACCGGATTTTGTAGCATGTTAGTTAACTCCTTGAGTTATGGAAGATTTCTTTTATATTATCAGTCACACATTTGATAATTCAGGTTTTGTGTGCCTTCTGTGTACCCTAATCCAAGCTTAACACTGGGGCCTGCATTTAGGGTATCATCCTTTTTTTAAACATTTTTTGTTGAGCTCTAGTCCTTTTTTAGTGCTTGGTTTTTTGGGACACAAGTTTCTGGACAAACTAAATTAATAAATGATTTTGGATAAACAGACCGCTTAGAGATATCCATGGTTTTGAAGCACTGTCAACAAAGAAAGGGGTGGGTAATTTGAGGAATCTAAAATCTGAATTTTAGAATGTTGCACATTAAAATTTGTTAGCCCAATAATGCCGCCCCATTGTGCAGTTCTGATGTTTTTCCAATGTTGCTTATACACATTTTATCTAATCAGATGCGCATGTGCTATTACTATTACAGCTGGAAAAATTCTGTGTTTTTTTGGAACAATCATAAAGATGTATGTAGTATCCAACAACAGAAAAGCCACCTCCAAGCGCTCATGAATTTCCTTCAGGAAATGCTAAGTTTATCTAGTTTTTTTTAATGATATTTAGTTATTGAGGCTGTTTTTTAAGCTAGATAAAAACAATTAGTGCCTCCTGTAAGTACGGCGAATAAATATATTTCTATTTACATGTTAAAGTTTACTGTGGCCAAACAAGCTGCAAATTAAGGATGCAAAGGAACCACCTTTATCATTTTGACCTTAAATATTACTGTACGGGCAATATTGTGAGCATTTTCAATATAAGTTTGTTCCTCAAGGACATACAGTGCTTTTCTTTTTGTACTGCTGTGATGATTATTGTGCGTGTGTGTGTGTGTGTGTGCGTGTTCATAAAAATGTTTTCTCAATTTCCAATCTAAAATTTCCAAATGCGCAGTACATGAATGTATCCCGACCACTGAACAGATTTTGTTTTTAAATTTCCTTCCAAGAAAACAGATTGGGAACTGCTTCTTATGAAAGACATTGTGGTTGTTTTACTGATCGCTATGGGAATCACTTCAAGAGATTTAGGACTTGGATATATTATATAAATGTTTACAGTTTTTATGCATGCTAACATGTCACACTGTGCGTTAAAAAGAGTTATTTTTTACCACTTTGGTTGCAAATCCATTAATTAATTAAACAGTCAATGTGAGAACCTCATTAAAATGAAGAGGGCCTAGATTATGTTTGGGCAAAGGCTAATGCAGAATCATAACAAGACACAGAAAATGCTCAAGTGTTTGTCTTGGAGACAGGAAACACATGCTTATCTTTAATTTAAATAAGAATATGTCATTAACACGGAACATGAAAGATGGACTGGGAAAGAGAATCATGCTTTATGACGGTTGAGTTGATGAAATAATGAGACACCTGTGAGTTAATGAGCAGAGACAGCTGTAAACAATTATGTAGATAGGCAGCTGAAGTGTTTGATGCTACGTTCATAATCTTTTGAGAGACATTCCTTTCTTTGTTTTTCTAAATATACATACCTCTTTTATTATTTTTGACACAATTCTAAATAGAACTTAACAATCTTTGATGTTGCCTTTTTAAATGAAATGTTCCCAATGACACTATGAGTAACATAAATCAACCCCCATGTCTCTGTGATTTTCACGTATTGAGATAAATATTTACCAAATTTGTTGCTATGGTGCGCCCAATGTGGGGCTCGGACCCACGACCCTGAGACTAAGAGTCTCATGCTCTACCGACTGAGCTAGCCAGGCTGACATGCAACATCCTGTGATGGACTGGCGACCTGTCCAGGGTGTACCCCTGCCTCTCGCCCAATGTGTGCCGGAGATAGGCACCGGCAGACCCCCGCGACCCCCAAAGGGAATAAACGGGAATGAAAATGAATGAATTTTACCGACATTACCGACAGCTTTGTGAAATTGCTTCATTACAGATGTGCAAAATAGTGCAATTTGGCAGATTGTCAAGCTACTATCTTGTATTAACACTAGCTTTTCAATAACAAACAATTTTATCAGTTACTGTTTGATTACACAGTAATAAAGTAGCGGTGGAGCCATTTCTACTGTAAATATGCTCTTAAATTAAATAAATTTCCCACGTTTCTGATAAACAATATATTTTTAAAGCTTTTTTCAAACTCTCCTCTGCACATCCACTTATACGGTGCATATGGAGCATAAACTCTGCTCTCTGTAATGATTCAAATCCCTAGAAAAGAGCCAGATGGAGTCAAAAACAGGTGGCTAATTATCTTAGCACAGCTTTGCACCTCAGTAAAAGGCAAGCAGCGTTCAGAGCCAGTGACGAGTGCTCGGTCAGTTTCCTCTTCCTGTGTGCGCTAATGAGCTGAGCGATGAAGCGAGAGGAACAGGAAGATAATGAGGAGCTGGAAACCTCCACTAAAGGCCTTTTGGAGTCTGACTGCGACCCTGTTTGTGAGGAAGCTGTGCTGGTCATCTTCCTGAATAGACAAATGTCATATAAAGCATTTCGTCAGATGTGTATTTATTTTTTTCTTTTGGTGAATATTTTAATGACTTTCTCAGATACTATAATTGGAGCCAGTAAGCACAACCCACTGTGCAGACCGGATATGCTGTCTTCTCAAAGTATTTTTAATGATCAGGTAGAAATCACCTGCGGTCTGGATGATTGCTGTAATTATTTTCATCCTCAAGCCAATTTATATCTTCATTGGAGTGAAAGCAGAATACAGGGAATCTGTAACATTTTAATATGATCCAGTGAACAAACTTAGCGATCCTCAACCTCTGTGAGGTTGCATATTACATATTATGTATTACTGTGCATTTGCCAATCACAGCGACTGTTTAGAAATAAGTAGGATTGCCGCAATACAGCAATTGTTAAGTTTAGATTTCACATATAATGTGTGCTATCTAAAAGGTTATTCGTTTTGATATTTTTGCATTTAAACACACATTACAAGCGGTATGACCCATAATTAAAATGTGAGAAAATGCGCAATCGTCTTTCAGTTTCATTTTACAAACCCCAAATTAGTGCCATCTAGTAGTGAAAAGAAGGGATAACCCTTGAAGTACAATACTTGTGATATGGCTTGTGTTTTGACCTTGTCTTTGCTAAAAACATAAACACAAATCCTTTTTTGATTTTTTTACAGTGTTTTTTCAACAATTTCAGGATTGTTGTGGATGTATTGTGCCATGTGATAAAAAAATATTTTTTAACAAAAAAAGGCTGAGGTTGTACTAAATAGCTACATCAAATATTTCCACAAAAATGTTTTCAAGATAATTTATTAGAGCAAATTGTAAAGTAGTAAAACATGCTCAAAAAGGCCCCAGACTTCTAAGAGTTAAGTTTGTAAAAAGTATGTTTTCAGTCATTTATCTGCATTGTTTTTGACAGCAGTTTTCACCATGATCATTTCCTACATGCAGTGGAGCTATATCAGTGCAGAGGTGGTAAATATGGATTTTGGCATCTTCCTTGACTTAAGTGATGCAAGTTTCTCCAAAGGAGTTTATAAGGTTTTGAATCTGAAATGACCACAAAGAGACCAAATATCTCTATAGGATTCATAACCGTTGAGTGTGTTTTTTTCCTCTTATGATTAGCATGCCAGTAGCATAATTTAGCATAATATAGTTTGACTCAGTAAAGACTGATGACAAATTATAGCATGTTGTATGCTATTATTAATACATTAGGAGCATGGTTAAACTCAGAAGATACTGCACCATGTTATTTGCATAACTTGCTATAGTTGCTAACACAATTGTGACGACATTAGCTTATTATTAGTAAGTTAAGGTGTACTATTAATACATTATTAGCATATTTTAGCAGGTTGGTAGCTTGTTTATCTGTGTTGTTGGGGATGTTTTCAGTAACTTTAGGGTGATTTTGAGTTAAATTTGCCACAACTGTTTCCTCTGTTTCATCAAATTGAATGATTTTTGGTGACAATTCTTCATTTGTGTACATATTTTATGAAAATGCCTTTTAATTTTCCAACTTAGACTTTTACTACCCTTCAATGTTGTTCTTCGCTGTTAACTGCCACTAAATTAAACTTAAATCAGCCCAACATTTTTTTTTTTTTTGCTTCAATCTCTATCTAACTCAGCTCTAATCAAAACTAGTTTTATTTTAATTCAGCAGTTTTACATGATGTCACTTAAAACTGTCATGTTGCAATGCATTGTTAGCATTCTAAAAGCAAGTTTTTCATGTTTATTTCACATTTATTCTTTATATTTCAGTATAACTTGTGAAGTTTACACACATAAAGACAAAAGTATGCCTTAAAACTGAAGATATTGAACATGAAAATAATACTTTGAACATACTGAGAATTAAATCAATTTAATATATTAATAAGCTGCCATAATTTCTATATAGCCTTTATATGTTAAATATTAAACCGAAAATATTAATAACCAAGACAAAAAAAATCCTAATAAACCTAGAATAGCAAGTACCTTGTTACCATGTAAAGCATGCAAAGCTCCAAAACAGCAGAGTACACAAATTCAGCAGCAGGATTTAAAGGTTTAAAGGCCATTTCAGATCCATGCGCTTCCATCTCCATAATGGCCTCATTATTCATGACGATGGCCTGAAACACCAGGGTCGAGGTAATGAGCTCTTCACTAGCTGCTGAATCTCAGCTTTTCTAAAGCTTTCTGATAAAGATTCACACGTCTGCTGCCCTGCTTGAGGATTCATCTCAGCTCATGTCCTTGTTGATGTTTGCCATCGGTTTCTGATATTGACTAACAATCAGAAGTGCTTCAATTTCATTACCGTTTCAGTATCACATTACATCAATGAGCAAAAAAAAATGTTTATATAGTTTAATGTGAAGTTTCATGTAAAAATGTAGATTCAATGTTTATGTACCGGTATGTTCAATCCCACTTTGTTGATTTAGCTACATCAGATAATCTGTGAGGCCTGCGTAGTGCTTTCCAAACAGCTTGAGATTTTATGTATTAAGTATGACTGTATCAAGTATGGGCTGGAGTGATTCACTGAAGTTATATGTATAAAAAAGAAAATGGCGACTATTGTCCAAACTGGAAAACTCTCAATTAATAGTTGAAAGATCGCAGATGACAACCAGTATCAGCTTTTTCCATGTACTACATAGTAACATACTATTAATTTACATTAAATAGGGCTACATATGTGTGTATTCCAGCATCAGCTACAGAACAATAGTAATTTATTAAAAATTAGCTTGAAATGCACAACTGTATTGTTGGCAGAGGCTGAAATTGGCTTTGTTTAACAATACACAACGTTTAAATTCAAATATGTACTACCTAATTATTTAAATAAATATAGACATCTTTGTTGCGTGTATGGGTGTTTAAAAAAAACCAACCAAACAACTTCCAAAGCAGACATGTAGCTCTGTCTTGTTTTTGTTCTCTCTTGATATTTGGTTTTGATCAGAAAATAACACAGTACACACTATTTTACCATCTGATTGTCAGTATAAAAGACATGAAACCAAATGGCAACTTGCTCAAATAGAATAAATCTCTATGGAAAAACAGCCTGAAAAGTTCAGAATGCGGAAAAACGTTTAGGTTTGAAAAAGTGTTAGGGCATTTTAATGCAATGTGTTTTGCCTTTGTTTATACTCTACACTAAGTACAGAGAGCTTTTTTTATACACAGTAACACTGTTTGTCCACATGTAAACAGAAACAAAATTCAGCATTATCACGTATTTTTGAAAATGCCAGCAAAAGGGCAAGTTTTTTTGAAAATGGGAGGCACAGAGGCACCAGGATTTTTGCCTCATGTGGAAGCAGTAATAACCATTTCGGAGGCATTTGATTGGCCAAAATGGCTAGACAGAACTATATTCTGCCTCTTGAGCGTTTTTTGTAAATTAGCAAATTTTGAATAGATTCAATGTGATCGATACAACTTAAGTTTGCACATAAATGGGGATTCCGTTAAAGATTGCCCACAGAACACAATGTTACCATGACAATACAACAGCGGTGATGAATTAAGCTATCCGTCCATCCCAGACCACCATCTGTAAATATGATAAATATCCCAATGACGACTTCTGTCTCAAAAGATCCAAAACTGGTTGTCACCTTAATTAGGCAGAAGAATCCCAACTAAATAAAGATCAATAGAGCATCTCTGTGCTTCGTCACTTCCAATTATCAGCATAGCTCATCATTTAATGTTTTGCATCGCTCTATTTGCCATTGCACTGGAGCTCTCCACTGGTATTAGTTGCAAATCAGTGCAGGATGTGTGGCAGTTAGGGGGAGAAGCTTTAATTATATCAAGGAAAATCCATTTTTGACTCGCCTCAAAATTACAAGTTGCTTTTCATTGGAAAGCAGTTACGATTACCACTATGAGCCCCAACTGTCCACACAACAGCCATTGTGAACTCTTCTGAACCTAACCCAGAGTTATCAGCGACCAATTGCACAGTTTAACAGTTCTGTAACTTTACGGTTGTTTAAAGGAACAATACGTTGGCGAAATGTGAGGTATTGGTACATTTTACCAAGTTGTTCATCAAATGGGTGCAGAGGGAGGTTGTCACCCCTTTAGTGTGATTAATTAATGTTCAGTTCTCGAACCATGCAAGGAACAGGAATGCTTCTTCATTTGGCTTGTCAGGATTACAAAGGGGAAGGGTAATCCAAATCAGCTTCAGCAATGACGGCAGCTTTATCATCATTACAGCGGGATTACTGGTGTCTGTTTTGCAGCGATTGCCAGCCATCTAAAAGAAATAAATCTATAACTGAAGTTCCTGGTTGTTTGTCACTTTTGTACTAAGGTGGTATGAGGATAGATAGTCTCTTTTGGCTTGTGCTGAAGGAGCAAATGGAAGTTGGAGATGTGGGAATCAAAGTCTAGAATAATACACCAAAAAACTGAGCAATTTTTTTACTGTTTTTATGTTACATTGTTTCCCAGAGTGGTCTGAAATTGAATAGCTATTTGTAACAACAAAGCTGAATGCATTTAATTATTTTCTTTTTTCTGGAATTTCAATTCTCGCATTCGTAGCAAAACCTGCTTGTTGTTGGCTTGCCTTTTTGTCGACGCTGTGTCTTAAGGTTCCTTGAGAGTAAACAATTCCACAATAATTCCACAACATACCTAAAACATTGAAATTTACAAGCCGTATTACAGGTCTTGTACTTCCGAGGGTTATCCCTTCTTTTCACCACTAGATTAAGGGGTTTGAAAAAAGAACCTGAAAGACAATCGTGCATTTTTCACATTTTTATTTGAATTACCTTCAAAGCTAATAACATTTTTGAGACCTACACATTATATTTGAAATTCTACTTACTTCAAAACAGCCGCTGTGATTGGCATACGCACCAATGCATACAGAGACTTCTAAAGGTTAAGCCATGATTCTTCATCAAAAAAAGGTCTATTGTTTATTTCCAAGTGGAGCAACAGCAAAGTGATGATCTGCATTGGATTAACGGTAATAAAGGGTGACAGGTCTTGTGGTAAAAAATTCTATAATGGCTGGTTTCCAGAAGGCATGAAACATTAATTGGGATTAATGCAAATTTGTTAGATAGATTTAGATCTATCTTTTACCGTTCTCCTGGTAAACACTAAACCAAGATTCATCTAACACTAGAGAATTTCGTAGAGCTACAGCATTTTCTTTCACTCTTCACACTGGTTTTGAGGTCTGTTGCGAATGACTGCTGAAAGATAGTGACTCCATCAACCTCCTGTTATGTCATTTTACATGGCCTACCACTCTCTAACTGAGTACGGGTCATTCCAGTTTCCCCCTTTATTCTAATGCAACTGATGTTGACTTTTTTTGTACTTTTTTTTTATTTCACAAGTGGAACTACTGGGAAGATGGCATCTAATCACATAGTTCCACACTAGAATTCACTAAGCTACACATTCTTTTGCAAATTGCCGGTTAAAATTTCCAAGCTCCTCTCTGAAGGGAACATTATTAATAAACAATCAGTCACTGCTGATGGGTAGTTTAACTGTATCCCTAATGATGTTGGGGTTATAGCAATGGACTTGAGGTAAAGCTCCAAGTCATTTCAGAATAGAGAACAAAGATATTGGTGCTACCATTTCTCAAATTAGGCTGCTTCAGGGTCTTCTGCATTTATGACCAAGCTGAAAAGCTCAACCACATAAAATCTTTAAACTCAGACCAAACACCAGTATCTTCACAATAATACAAGTATGTTTCTTGGTGCAGCTGCAAAAACCGGACATTCTTGCCTTGTAAGTTCAGAGTGAGTGCTGACATTGCACCCAAAAAAAAAACCCCAAATAAAACCCTATAAATGTCATATGTCAACCCCGAGGGGAATGAAGGAGAAATAAAAATGTCTGTGACCCATTTAAAACTAAGCATTTGTTCTGTTGTGTGTAGCTCTGCAGCATCCTCGAGAAAGGCCTGACAGTGATTGTGTTTTTGCCTTGTGTTGGCTTGTGAAATTATACCTGTGTGATGATCCCACCAGGGAAAGAAGATCTAAGAGCAGGTATCATCGTGTTCAGAGACCTCAAAACAAACAGCAATAAAGCATCAATCCTAGGAGAACTGCAGCCCAGGATCCAAAGTAAGAAATTGCAGCTCATGCTTGGTAAATATTTGTTTAGAACGAGACAGGAACACACACATACACACAGGTGGAATGGAGACTCCTGGTCGCATGCAGTCGTCCTCTAGCTATTAGTTGTAGCATTCATTAAAGGCATGTACCCGCCACAATATATCAATTATAATCAGTGCTCTTTAGTTTTAGGCACTCAAACCAGAGCATTATTTGGTGGTGCCGGATGTTAGCACTCACAAACAAGTGCACACAGGCTGTTACTGGTCAATGCTAGTCATCCATCATGCCCTTCTTTAGACAGAATGAATGTTACTAGTGGATGCAATTCACACTTTTGTTTTTTTTATCATATTTTCTGGTATACTGTTCAAACTGCATACTGCATTGTTGCAGTGTTGTTCGTGCCACTAAATTAAACGGCTGTAAAAATCGGATCAAGATTTTTTTTTTACACAAATCTCTTCATCAACCTCATCTCTCATTAAAAAGCTCATCTCATCTCATTTTTTTTGTATAAAATCCTGGATTTTTACACTTTATTTGTCAAGATCTTACATGATATCACTGATTTCGGAAAAAAGTACTTCTTTTCAATGTGACAATTAATGTTTTTTTTTTTTACCTTTTATCACAGTCTTGTACCTCATTAGTAAAAACATTTCCATTGATGGATTTTTAGTTTTTGTGTAGCACCAGATTTTCATTTTTTTCTCCCTCATTTACTGTGTGTGCCCCATTGGCTTACATTTGATTGCAAAGCCATGACACCAAATAACCTGTTGGGAAGCGATAAAGTTTAAAATTTTGTGCTGTTTATCTTCATTTAGATACATTAACCCCCGAGATAGGCCTAGGGAAAAAAGTGTAGTTTCTGATTAGGGTTTATGGTTCTTTTCATTCATTCATTCATTTTCCAACCCGCTTATTCCCTTTTGGGGTAACGAGGGGTTAATAGTTCTAAATGACACAATTAGAAAGCAAAGAGACATCATGAAACACACCTGTAGATTGAATCAACCCTCCAATCGGGAATCAATCCTTTTTTTTTAAAGGCTTATTCATGGTCGAAGAGCAGTGGTTAGATCTACAGTTCACATGACCTGACTCCCACAAAGACTCCTCATCCTCATGGATCTCCTCATATGCAATGTGTCTCTTCTGGGTTTCTCAACAACACTCCTGCTAGACACCATCACAACTCCTATGCAACAACTCACCTCCGTTTCAGTCGTCGTTAGCAGGGTCTTCGTAAATTCTTGGATTCTGGCTCCTCTCTGTGTTGCTTTAGTTTTTGCGTGCACGCATTGTAAGTTTAATGGCTAAATCAGCTTGTTTATAGTTCAAAGTCTATGTTTTTGTAAAGTCCGTCATGGGATCTGTTAAAGCCCTAAATCCATAATAATTCTTGATTGAGTAATTGTAATTTCTGTTTACACAAAACAGTTTTTAAGCAATATACAACCTAGCAAAGTAAATAAACAACAGAAGAATCGGTCTTGAGATTGACATCTTCCCAATTCCTCTAGTAATGGTTCCAGTCATGTGTATAATGGTTCTTGTTATAAATGTACACTATTTAATAGAGCTGTCAAACTGTAGCGTGCTACCTCATTCGGTTGACCTTTTACCACATCTACAGCCTTTACGTCAGAAAACCGACACAGCTAACCTTTCCCTCAGTCCATGGTGGTGTGTGTAGAGTCTTGTGTTTATGTGCGTGTTCCCAGTTGCAGTCTATGGCTTCCCTCAGGATCAGCTTAATGCTCAAAGGTCCTGTATTCCAGAGATGTGTTTGCTCTGTTGCTCTGTCTTCTCTCTCCTCATTACATTTGTCACCACTGTTTAGCTCACGCAGATATGAACGGAAAAGGATGTAGGCTTCTGACTCGTCAAATATGTAAATACAATTTTAGATGAACTCTGATCACTATGAGAAGTGCTCTGTTCTTAATGGTAATAACTGTGCCTGGATAACAAGATTATTTTATCCAGCTCACAAAGATGCAGCTCCATCCCATCATCCACAATGTCTCTGATGATCTAATAAAAAAATGGGTCTGTGATATAGTTGAGAGAAAGGCAACTCTGAAGCTTTTACTGAATTAACATAAAGCCATGCCATTTTTCTTCAGTAAAATAATCCAAAATGTATTGCGCTACTTTTGAGAAAACAGATGTGCATCAGATCTGTGTAGCGAGTCCAGAATTTGGGAAACTAGAGAAAGAGCAAGTGGCGACTGAGGGCTTGTGTGCACCTTGACAAAATGAAAGCTGGCAGTGGTGTGTTTGGGAGAAATCTGATGCTACACACTGTGCGTCACCATCACTGTCTCACTAGACTCCCGGGATATTTATAGCCGACTGGAGGGGAAAAACTGGTGTGAAACAAAGTCACTGCACTTGTTTGTGAGTGACTTGTCAAAGCTACACACACACACCGCGTTCTGTTGACCTTTTGCAGAGTCCGTCAAATAAAACCACACTAATGAACAAGTTTTGGATCTCTGGTGATCATTTGGCACATTTGGCAAGTACTTGAGACAATTTGCTACCCTGCAATAGGATCATAGACATGAAATCTCATCCCAAGAAAAACAACTTAAATCTAAATGCAATATTAATCATAAAAATGTCTTTGAATCACCTTGTATTTTTTGCCTCCATCGTTCAACCCACTCCATCGTCCATTCAACCCACGGCCGTGCTTTCGCCACACCGCTTTTAGGAGTTGTAGTTTGGGAATTCTGGGTAATGTAGTGCGTAATGGCTGCCAGCCTCAAGTCAAATAGAATGGCATGAAGAATTGAGTTTTCTGTGTGTCCCCCGGGCTGGAAAGGGACATAAAAAAAGTCGAAAGTCAATCGAAGAGTTCTGTGTAAGTGTCAATGAATGAGCCCATCATATACATGAGATAAATGTAAATAAACAGAGTTTGGATCTATTTCATGCAAATATTGTGAGGGTTTGAAATCCGGAATGTGTTTATTCTTCCTAAAGGTTTTTCGTTGACATTTTTAACTTATTTCAGGTGTTTTGTGTTGGTTAGCAAAACACTAATAAATATTGCTGTGTCACCATTTATTATGCAGCAATTCTAAGTTGGTGATTGGGATGATGTCATCGTCCATCGCAATGTTTCACATTGGACATCGTCAATTGGATGAGCTGTACTAGTGATTAATCTGATTGGTCAGTGGGCGGAGATAAGAACTTTTGGCCTTACCTTTGGAACATTAAGCCATTTTCAGCTCATAAAAAAAGAAAACAGGATTACACAAACATGCGTGAAACATTCTGAATGAAACTTGGTCCATATTTTTGATGAACAACAATTGAGGATGCTAAAAAATGTCAGAAAAGTTCATTTCTCGTAATATGGCCCCTTATTAGTTATAAAGTTATTATTAAGTACAAGTAATAATCTGTTAATCATAGCTGTTAATTTAGGGGAAAATTGTGCCACCGTAAGCCACAAACAAAAATAAACTTAAATAAAAATTTCACGCCGGCTATGGAGTACCACACTGGAGTACCACACAGAATGAGTTTGAGTAGTGTGATTTCTACTTGAATAGAGATCATCAGCCATTGTACTTCTGCCATTTTGAATATAGGGTTACGTATTTTGCATCATGGGATTGAGAAGGTAGATTGGATTCTCGCTGGAAGACTTATTATTTACTTTCTAATTCTATTACCATTATATTTATCACTAGTGTGCTTTTTCAAATCTACCTCTAGACTCGCGATTCCTGCAATTCCGCATAATTTACCTGCTTCTAGGAATAATTACCTGCTTGACTCTTCATATATCACCACCACCCCCAGCTTATCTCCTTTCTTTCCTGGAGTCCTCCAGTTCAACTGCTCTGGTTAAAGTCTCCACCTGTATTGAACCCTGTTGATAGATCTGAGACTTTTTGGAGGGATGTTGTGTTTCCTCAGATTGTATTAAATAAATACCAACTTTGTTTGAATGACTGATTTGAATGTGACCACTCACTGTTGCCGGTTACACAGTGCAGCTTCTGTTGGAGAAAACCAAATGGAAACAAACGTGTGGCTCTTTCAATAAATAAATAATAGACTGCAGCAACTTTCCCCTGAATTTACTTTCTCCCCCAACCTGCAGCATATTCCAGATCAATAATCTCTCCTCTGATGAAATGACCATTCACTGAGAGTCAAATTAAGCTTCGATTGCATGAACTTCTCACCCACGGACTCCTTTCAAATACAAAACAAGTGATTTGATAGAAGCGCAATAGCCCAGGGCAGTCCTTCTAAAGGCATTGTAAGTAGCCATATATTTCATTGATATGAATCATCATGACATGATTTTATACACATTTCATCATGTTTCTCCTCTGAGCACAATCAGGTGTGAGGATCTGACAGTCCTGACTCGTGCATGCTTCAGTTTGAGCTATTCCTCTGGGACAAAGCCTTGCACTGATTGGCAGGATGCCTCGGATATGCTTAGATGATTGGAAAAGGTCCAACCTCACCCTTCACTCCCAGTCTACTTTTTTGGAGATGGCGAGACAGAAAGAGTGGTGTGGAAGAAAATGTATTCTTTCTTGTCAAAGGAAACGGAAGCTCCGTGGTTCTGCTGGCCATCACAGTAATTGACAGGAAGTGCTTCAGAGGCAATTAGTGAATTCACAGAAGTCTCGCTGTAATATGACGGTTCAAATGCAGAAATAGAGTTTAAAATAAAGCTGTGGTACTTTTCTGGTTTTGTTCAAATTATACTTGTTTTGTTGGACTGCTAAAATTAGCATATTAATAGTTTGTACTGCGATGGTCTGGTGACCTCTCCAGGGTTTACCCCGCCTCCCGCCCAATGTGTGCTGGCCCGGCAGACCCCCGTGACCCCAAAAGTGAATAAGCAGGTTGGAAAATGAATGAATAAATGAATAATAGTTTGTATTACATTTTAATATTTAAACTATGTAAACCTCCCAAATCGGTGACGTCCAAGATTGAGCATAGACCTAAAAGCCCAAAGTGAACAGTACCACATTTCCTTTTTAGATCATTATCAATACAATTGTTTGTATATTGCAATTTGTACTGCGTTTATATTTGCATATTTTTTTTGTTACCAAAGGCAGGTTTCTTAATACTTGCGAGTACAAGACAAGATTTGCTTCACTTGGATCTTTAGAAAGCCCCTGCAAGAGCAAAGGTAAGTTCTCTCAATTTCTTATTTACATATCTGATGATTTTGTGATGATTTCTTGGGGCGTCATTTAAAAAACACTATCCTGTAACTCAAATTATTTCTGAGATTTAATTAGTTTAATGTAAAAATGCACATATTTGGTAGATTACTGATTTCCTGGTTCAATAATCACATGCACCCTTTGGCTATTTAATATTTATTTGCTAATTCTTTGCTAAAAACTCTGTTACTTTCAGTCTTTTTCAGAGGCCCATTTTTGGATTAAAAATCTAATCAACATTTAAATAAGTTACTTAAGATGGACCAAAACCCATTTGGAATATATGTATGATATTGAAATCTAATAAATTTTGAAAAGTTCCAACAAGCAAATGGCACCCATTTGGTGGAATGACTCGTTTAACTTTATATTGTGACCCAAACTCAGAGGTTTTCCAGAAAAAAAGAGAGAATGTGAACAACTTTATAATTGCATTAGTGATTATCACTAAAATATTTAAATAATTGAACTTTCAGGTGGCTTGTTAGTGCCTTCAGAAAGCCCCAAATTACTTGGATAGCACCCAATGCTGATAACGATTGCACTTATTGCACTCACTTTGATGAATCTTTTACTCAGTATTTTAAGTTGTTCTTTAGCAGTAAATACACCACTGCGGATCCACAGGGCATGCTGGGAACTGAATGCCTGAGCCATATTTTAATAATGCGCATCCGGTATTCAGTCTGCTATAAAAAATGTAAGAGTATGTCCTAAGAGACCCCAATAATGATGCGAAATATCACCATCCTCTCATGGAGGGTTCATTGCGTGCCATACCAATCCCCCATTCAGCTACTATTTTATTCTTCATATAATGTGTAACTTCCACAAATAGTTTATAATGTATGAATCCCCATTAAAATCAGCCTCTGAATGCATGAAGGCAATGCGTGTTTATGATGAAACATGGTTTGAATTAATGAGGACAACAGATTATTTAATGCAATTAGTGGCAAAGGAAGTGTACACTTATGTAAAGAGCTTCAAAGGAAGATTTATGCAACACATAATTCAGCCTGAAAATATCACTTGTTATAGATATACTGACTGTACTTTTTTTAAACTGACAGTTTGGCAATTGTCCTGACTCCTGTTAAACTTGTACATGGGAAATCTTGTATGGATTTTGCACATGGCATTTGGCTGGCTTCCAGTCTCTCAGAGTTACACAAATGTTTGTTTAATGAATCATTAGGATTGGATCTTTCTGCGCTGTTTGCTTGCCAGTCAATCAGGAGAACAGACTTCTGTGATCACACATTCACATCTGCCAGCCCAGTACTGGAGAAGAGGAACATAATCTGTCTTTATCACATCTTCATCTTATCGGTATCATTCTCTGTTTATTTGAAATCACACCTTACTCTGAGGTAATTTGTGTCCACCCACCCATACATCTGGCTGTCATTGCATTTCATTTCATTGGAGACACCTGTTTGTCTTTGGAGACATTTGTTTGTCTTTATTGGAGGCATCTATTCATCTATTTGGGGGCATCCATTTATTTTGTCAAATTGGAGCCACCTTAAGAGCCATAATTTCATTTCCTTGGGAGTTTTAAGTTCACTTTTTTGGACATACTTTCAAGTTGAGCAATACATTCATCCATTTGATGCCATTCATTCGATTGAAGCCATGTTTTCATCCAATTGGAGCCATGCGTTCATCCCATTGGAGCCATGGGTTCATCCCATTGGAGCCATTGGTTCATCTAATTGGAGCCATGTGTTCATCCCATTGGAGCCATACATTCATCCCATTGGAGCCATACATTCATCCCATTGGAGCCATGGGTTCATCCGATTGGAGCCATTGGTTCGTCCCATCGGAGCGATGCGTTCATCCCATTGGAGCGATGCATTCATCCCATTGGAGCCATGGGTTCATCCCATTGGAGTCATTGGTTCGTCCCATTGGAGCCATGGGTTCGACCCATTGGAGCCATGCGTTCGTCCCATTGGAGCCATGCGTTCATCTCATTGGAGCCATGCGTTCGTCCCATTGGAGCCATGCGTTCGTCCCATTAGAGCTATGGGTTCATCCCATTGGAGCCATAAGTTCATCCCATTGGAGCCATGGGTTCGTCCCATTGGAGCCATGCATTCATCCCATTGGAGCCATGCGTTCGTCCCATTGGAGCCATGTGTTCATCGCACTGAAGCCATGCATTCATCCCATTGGAACCATGGGTTCGTCCCATTGGAGCCATGCATTTATCCCATTGGAGCTATGGGTTCATCCAATTGGAGCCATGCGTTCATCCCTTTGGAGCCATGGGTTCGTCCATTGGAGCCATGCGTTCATCCCTTTGGAGCCATGCGTTCGTCCATTGGAGCCATGCGTTCATCCCTTTGGAGCCATGCGTTCGTCCATTGGAGTCATGCGTTCATCCCTTTGGAGCCATGCGTTCGTCCATTGGAGTCATGCGTTCATCCCTTTGGAGCCATGGGTTATCTCAATATCACACTGCACACTAGTCTTGTTTTCCATCTGCCAGTTTTTGTAAGGATTATTTCAGTTCCTTGTGCTGTATCAAACACCCTAAACATCTCCGTATTTTGGTTTCTTCTCAGTAAAGACTTGCATTTTTTTCACTAACTGCATCTGCAGCATTTGTGACACATCTTTCATGGATCTGCACCTGTATTCATGTAAGTTTCCTTGTCACTCTGTTAATTTCCTTGTAACTCTTCATCTCTCTCTTTGTTGCAGCATTGCGCTATGATAGCACTGCAGTTATATTCTTTCAAGTTTGCAGAAAACCACCATTTTCTGACATATTAGGTTTCACTTTTCAATACTCTTTCACTAAATTTTTCAGCAGAGTTTAAGGGTGATGTTTTGTCTAATTGTTCTGTTCACCCACATATCTCATGTCAGGAAGTCAAAGACTGTAATGAAAGGTTGTAAGTGCTCACTGTTCAACCTTTATACGCGTTGCCTGTCAGCTTTTAAAGAAACTGACCTGGAATAGCCTTCTGAATATAATCATTGTGTGATTTGTCAGTGAAATTACATTGGGGATATGATTTGGTTGCGTAGGAGAAGTATTAAGTGTTACATTCGAAAACTCAAACCAATGGAATGATTATCTTCTCAAAAATGTTCTTTTGTTTGAATTATATGGAAATCCTTTGAACGGATATATATTGCATGTAGAACTTTCTCATCAATGAATGTGAATGACAGAAATGAAGTGCCAGAGAGTGAGAAGACTGACTGCTGATGGAGAAGAATTGTTTCTCTCTGTTAAATCCGTTTCAGTTCATTGATAACACAGTAACGCTAATGTGACCAGATGTGTCATAGATTCCCCTTGAAGGCAACAGGCAGGTTCAGCGTTTTGTCCTGAAAAGTGGAATTCTCCTGGCCTTAACCTCACTCTTCAGCCTTATTGAGCTCTAGACCTCCTCTGATCTCAACATCTGTAATCTGTCTGAAAGTGATAAATGGCAGCAGGGCCAAAATGTTCACTCCACGGGGCAGATGGCTTATCCCGCAACCCCTCGTTTCCTAATAAATCAATCATGGAGGTTTTCAGACTGGAGAAAGTTAGCAAGAGAGGAAGGAGAAACAGTGAACGCTACTGACAACGAACCCCCTTTTGTTTCCGTTCTCTGTGAAAAATACCTCTTGCTATGATGACAGTTTCAGGCAAAATCAATCTGAAACCACGGTGATGCAGAAATTTGATAATGTTGCTTGTTGAAATTCAGTGGATGCTCCGTTTTCTGACTGGCATATTTAAAATATTTCACTTGTGAAAAGTTAATAGCATCGGAATGAAAGTCCTGCTTTGATTAGGGTTGAAAAACATTGGGATGATTTGTTGTTTTTTGCCATGACGGGATTCAGAAAACTATCAAGGGTGGTTTTACCAAATTATCTTGTGATCACAGAGTATTTTTAGAAATAAAGCCTGTGCATGCACAGTTAAAGAGTGCCCTTTAGAAGTAGAAATGGATGCTGAGGACATTATATTTACACGTTGAGTTCAGGTAAATGTTCACTCAGGCTTTATTTAAAAATTAAGAAGCCATCCGGAACATTTCATGCAAACATTATGAGCCACTTTTGGTGAAGAATAAGGCCTGGTTGACTCAAATACTGCTCTGTGATTGGTCGAGATTAACTGTTTCAGTCAGTATGAAAATGAACAAACTTGAGATGATAACAGTGAAATATGACCATATACCTTACACTCTGCAAACCGTATTCCACGCACTTGCTGCCAGTCATGTCTCTCTGATGTTCATTTCTCTATTCAATAGTAAAAATAATAGTTGACTTTCCAAAATACCATGATGTCTGGAACGCATCTATGACGTTTTATTAGTGGCTACTTAAGGAAACCATTTGTTTAGTTTCCATCGGCTATAACCCAGACAAAATAGTTCATTTTAGAAAAATTTGAACTGTATTTTTTAAGATTAATGTATAGTTAACATCAAAATGTGTTCTTAAAAATCAGGATTTTGTCAGGACAGAACTAGTAATGTAACATTTTTAATAGTTAGCATAACAATGTTTTTTGTGTAAATATTTGTTGAATTGGAACAAATTTGTTATTGTACTTTGTGAATCAGAATTGAATTGATGTAGAAAATTGCTGGTGATCCCCAGTCAATACAGTTGGCGAACCCAATGTGAATATTATCAACCGTATTTAGCCAAGCAGACTTGATTTTAACACACGATGATTGACATCATGACTACTCCTTCAGTTATTGGACTTCTGAAGATATTTTTAGAGGTTGCCCTCATTATGCCATGGTCAAAGTGATGTTTTGAGTTAGCAAAATCATGAGGTATTAAATCTTGTCTTGACTGTTTTGAGCAATCCGTCTCTCGGTCTTGTGATGAATTATTCATGCTATGCTGAATAAGGCCTTTGAAATGGTCTCCTCTGACACAAGCCATGTTTAAAAAAAAAGAATTTCTACTGAAAACCTCTTTTTGGATGATCTCACAACATTCTCACTTTTCTGATATTTTGCATTTTGACTGTGAGATAACACCACCAAACAAGTGCTAAATGAGATGAGAAAAGTCTTGAGTGTGTGACAGGCTTTTTCTCAGGATGCCAGGTGTCTCTTCACATTTGAAACTGCCAATTTTGCATATCAAATTTATCCAGCTGACAGCGTTACATGATTTTTTTTTCCTCTCCTTTTTTCAGTCTGAAAGTGAAGCAATTATATTCTCGAGACATTTATCGAGTTGTATGGTATAATCAGTTATGATTGCTTCAAGACAACAAGGGAACTTCCATAAAGAGTGAAATGCATAGGTTTCATGATTTTTCCCCAAACTAGTTTCAGGAACGACTAGTTCTATATCAATCTGGTCACCAAGCAGCTCTTGTGAGGCTAAACAGTGAGCTGATGGATGCTACGTAGATACTGCTTTCTTTGGTAAACAGCTTTAAAAATCAATTCATGATTACAGTTCTCATGGAAAACATATAATCTGTAAATTATCGTGTGTCATGCCAATTATGGGAACTCTTTTGCAAGTCTCCCCACAGACAACTGGTCACATTAAGAACATATTAAGCCAATATAGTGATAATATTAGCAATTAACCATTGCAAAGCTGTGATGTCCCGTTCAGATCAGTTTACCTTGCTAAATCATTGATCCACCGAGCAGAACCTTCAAATTGAGTCGCAGAATCTCTTCCAAAAGTATTTCTACCATGGACATTCTAACTGAGTGGCAGTTCCACTACAAATGAGCCGGACCTTCTGAGTGGCAGAAGCATTTACTAGTGTGCCCGTCACAGTGGCAGGGTGTCTTTTTTTTAATTTTGTTTGATGTGGGTATAACATAATACCAACAATGCTTAACTTTACATTTTTGAGAACACAAAGTGTCTGGTCACTCTCTTTGAGATGAGGCAAAAAGATCTAAGTAGAGCCAGTGCTCCTCCATATTAAGAGAAGCAAGCTTCTGAAGGTGTCTTGGGCATCTATGTCAGATTCTTCCAGATGTTTAAAAAAAATTATGTTCCTGGCATATTTATCTGGAAAGAGGTCACTAGGAGGACCAGACATGCTGAGAATGGGATCTACCAGGAACAGCTGGAGATGGTGTCTTGGAAGTCTGGGTGTCTCTGCTACCGCTGCAACCCGGTCGGATCCAGAGATGTGACTGCACTGGTAAAGCACTGGTTAACAAATGGGTTTTCAACACATGTAGCACACAATCCAGGCTTAACATAAAGAGCTGTATGGTGGCACAATCTAAATCAGCCAGTTTTGCTGTGATTTTGCACATCCATGTTTAACATTTGTGAAAATGGTTCAGCCTTCACATGTACTGTTACACTACAGATGGTCTATAGTGAGAATATAGATTGCCTTGCTGGGTAGAAGTATGAACCTATACATCTATGTTTCCAATCTAGTGCCACAGTGATTTATTGCGATGTCTATTTTTGAATAATGTCTTCTGACATCTGGTCCAGTCCTGCCATTTAAATAGAGGTATGGATCTGTCCCACACTGTGATTAATTATGAGAAAGCCATGGGTTAACACTGACAGGCAGCACTAAGCCTTGCGTAATTCTTACCGACAGCATATATCTACAGTCTGATACTAACCCCTCCCACCCCTCAACACCTCAAACCCTCGCAGACACTCTCCATAGATACACATAGAGTAATTAGGATGAGACTGTGGCTTATAGACAGTTTAATTAGCGCTGGTTATTGAAGCGGCTGTTGTTGTTGCTATTGCTCCTGAATTAAATTGTTTAGAATATCACTCATCTTACTTTCCACATGCTTTAAATGCCTTTTATTGGGGAGGTGTTTAATAATTGGGATTGCACAGCAAAAAAATGAAATCCTTTTCCAAACAAAAAAAGCAACTCAAGCCTACCACTGAATGTGCTTGAGAATGGGAATAGTTACACAGAATGTGGTTAATTTTTCAACAATAATTCTTCAATAAAAAGTACATTCTTGAACACGCTGAGTTAAACTCAACCAGCCAAGTAGAAACCAGAAACCACAGAAATTATGTAAAATTTCTTTGATGGAATCATTGCATCAGAGAGGAAAATCCCTGCATTGCTTTTCGTCCATTAAAAACATCCTTGAAATGGTCTCACTCCCACATAAATCTTATTTTATGTAAAATATAGTGTTTAGTGTGAAGTCTTCTATTAAATCGAACCATTCAGGCATCAAAAACGAGGCTGATGAAACCTTAAACAAGTCTGACGGTACACAATATTTCACGTCTAGCTTGGCGCATTAACAATAATCATCTTAAACAAGACTTTGAAGCAGCCTTGAATGCATTTGATCTGCAGAGCGTCCTCCATTATGCAGAAGCTCGTTAAAGTTTGCCTTCACAACAAACCCGCTGAACAACTCAGCAGCGGTGTAATATAAAAAGCTCCGTCACATTCATGAAAGTTGTTTATTCATGAGACAGAGACATCTCTGTGAGCGTTGTGCTCTCTCTTGGAAGATGACCTGCTCTGCTGTGGTTTTAATGAGGCTCAAGTCAAGGCAAATTCTTTCACACAGGAATCAGGAAATGATGGAAACCAGCTAGAATATGAATGCTGCCTGTCTTCAGTAGTTCACTAACATTCTCTGATCTGCTTATTAAAAGAACAATTACCACAGACTGAGTGACTAAGAATGAATGAAGGTTTTTCTCCTCTGACAGCCAGTGTAATCTCTTCAAAAGCATGGAACGTCATTAGCTTCTGCTCCATTGACTTGAGGATTTTGTTTCCCTGAAATCAGTGTTTAAAGCCCAAGGGAAAGCTCCAACTTGGGGTTAATTGTTTTATTTGTGTCTTTATATATTGAAAGCAACACATGGAAATCATCTGTTATTCTCTTCACTTAGAACATTCATGGCACCCTTGGGCAGCTGGCTTCAACTCAAGCTAAACTGTAGTGTAGTGTAAATCAGTCGGACATGGCAATTTCATATTCCTGGATGCCAGCCATTGACGGCAAGCTGCAGTGTTAGTGATAAAGCAGAGCACCGAGGAGACTTCTACCTGAAATGCTCATATCTGCTTTGACGGTTTAAATATTGTAGGAGTGTCCTGAAGAAAATAACATTTATAGACTGTGCACAAACAGCTATTTTCAAGGGAGGTTTGTCTTTGTTATGCATTTGTAAACTATTCAATTAATTTGGTAAAATTATTCATACATCGTTAACCCTTAGAAGTCTGGGGATTTTTGAGCGTTTTTTTATTACTTTGCAATTTGCTATAATAATTTTTTTTTTTTTTTTGCCAATGGTTGATATAATTTTTTTGTACAATCCCAGCTTACTTTTTTTTATTTACTTATATTGTGTTTTCAAACAACGTGTTAATAGTATTGTTTTGACCAGGCGAACCTCTTCTAATCCTTATACACTGTTCCAAGCACTTTTTGTTCCATTTTTGCAGAACTTTGAAAAACACAAGCCATATTACAGGTCTTGTATTCCCAAGTGTTGTCCCTTCTTTTCACTACTAGATGCCACTTCTGGAACTAAATTTGAAGTCTGTAAAATGAAACTGAAAGAGGAACATGCATTTTCTTACATTTTAATTTTAATTACTTTATAAATATGCCATAACTCTTATAATGTTCATTTAAAACCCAAAATATCAAAGCTAATAGTCTGAAACCTACTCATTACAATCGAAAACAGAATGAAGCAATACTTGGGTCACGTTGTTCCTACTTAATTCATTTAATAAAAGGGTTAATATGATTTGTTACGTTATTATTGTTTTGGAGAGACAGTAACAATGGTGCACATACTGGTAGGATGCAAGACCTCTTTTAGCAGGGAAGATAAAGGTGGTTCTGCAACAAGGTCCTCAGAGCACTAGCTGACATGCTTGAGCAGGATATAAAGAAAAAGTGCCACTTCAAGGAGAAAAAAATCTGTTTACTATTATTACTACTATTAATAAATACATCTTATACTGATTTCTGTAATAACTTACAAAGAACATGTTCTCTGATTTTGTTAAATTATGTGCAGTGGGATGAGCACATGGCAATGCAATCAATAAACATTATTCATGGAAACGCTATTCAAGTGGTTCCCTCATCAACCGCCAACCTGTACTGCACTGTGCAGGAAGGTTCCGCTAAGAACTGGTGTCTTACCTGCAGAGTAGAAGCCAGCTGATCCTCTCTCTCTCTCTCTCTCTCTCTCTCTCTCTCTTGCTCTCTGTCCCACAAACAGAGCTGAACAGAGATCTTCTACCAACCGTGCTGACATTTGATGAGTGGAAAGAGCTGGAAATACTCACCTGCAAATACTTATAGCACACATCCCTCCAGAGGCCTAATGGAAAAGACGAGCACCTGCACCCGTCATAGAGGTGACAAAGAAGGGAGAAGAATGTACCAAATCACCAGAGACATTAGGTAACTCACCACTTATCTTCAATAAATCCAACACCTAGGATTATTTCTCTCTGTTCCTGCATTCTCCACCACTTAACTTAATAACAAAAGTGAGTTATCAACAAAATAAGCTTCACTTTTGGCCTCGGTTCAAAGTTCTGTCATTGTTTTGTTTTTGTTTTCCTGACAAAACTCATGTAATTCTATTACTCTGTTTCTTCCAAAAGAAGCTACCAAAGACTCCGTCTTTCATAGTTTTTTTAGTGATTTAAAATGAACAATTTCAATGGTGTTGATGATTCAGCGCTCTTTTTGGGAAGTTTCATTCATTTTGGTGACTTGGTTCTTTTGATTCTTGTTTACTAAACATAACTACTCTTTGGCAAAGGCTATAGTTATTTGACATTCAATACAAACCAAACACTTCTTCGGATCTTCTAAAACATTGAGATTGGGTTGTTTGTTTCAGTACAATCCATAAAGTCTCTGTCATGTGATGTGAAAAATGATCTTTAATATTAATTTTTGATAAAACACTACAAGTTCACTACAATACTGTGTGACATACAATCCATTGTGAACGAGTGATTAAAATGAACTTCTCTTTTAAACATTCTGTTTTCATTGAAAAGCATCGAGAATGATATGAACAGAGAATGAGGTTCACTAGGAAGAGTAGTTTCTCACGAATCACTATAAAGATTCGTTCTTTCTTGAACAAATAGTTCACGGTTAAAATAATAATGATGTTAAAATTGCAATCTTTTGCTCACTTTAACCGTCTTTGTCCTTATTCAACAAAAGGGGCGGCACGGTGGGGCACTGTGTAGAATCAAGCTTCAAAGTCTAGATTCGATTTTTTTAATGGAACCATTTGAGTTGTTCTATAGAACAATCCACTACCGTACATTAAAAACATCGGTGCACTTTAAATGTGGTCTGGCTCCATCTACACTTTCCAAAAGGAAACCAACTCTGCTTTAATCATGGCACAAGCTCATTTGCCTGGTAGCTGTCAGGAATGAAGTGCTCTTTTAGGCAACCCTTATTTTCTCCAACAAGCTGTCCAAAACCAGCTTAACATAGACAAGTAACAACACAATAGATTCATCCCCTGGCATGCAGTAAAGCTCAGAGCAATCGATTGAGCACTGACACTTAAGAACCAAGAAAACTCACCTGTTTAGACAAAAACAGAACCTAAAAAATATAGAGTACAGAAAGAAATCCAGTCACAGATTATTCCGGTCACAATCCTTTCATGTAAAAAATCTGTTAAATGTATATTCTATGCAAATGAAGAAAAGTGGCTCATTTGCAAAAAGAAAATGTAATTGCCTTCAAAGATGCTTTGAATGGAGCATTTCTTCTTGTGAGAAGACACTCTGTTTTCTGGTGATAGAAGCAGAGCTTAATTCAAAACTCAAATACTTTGATCAGTCGTGCATGCGACGTCGCTAGAAGCCTAGTCCACAAAATGTATTTCTTTCCCTTCATGAAAAAAAAAATCAGGCTGAATTGTGATAAACAGTGATTGGGTAATTTAGTTCTCTGTATCGTTATAGAATTGGTCTTGCATTAAATATTAGTGCTTGACTTGCATGTTAAGTTACAATAAGGAAAAAGTCTTTATTTTACAGTGGGTATGATTCATGCTAGGTGGTTTTCTATTTCACAAAAAGAAATAGACAACCATAGAATTTACTGTGGTTTTACAGAGTAATACCTTAAATTTAATAGTTACATTTCTACAAAAATACAATTGCTGTAAAATGAAAAAAAAAGATTGTGTTATCTCTAATAGAAAAGACATTTTGTTTGAAACCCATGGAATCGTATACATTTAGACAATTAAGCCATAAAAACGGACAATATGAAAAATTCACAGTACAATCCCGTACTCAACAATTGTTACCGTATATTTGACGGTAAATTTCACAGCTGCCATCTTTTATTATAATATTTACTTTTTATTTTCAAATTAACTGTATATATTACAACACAAATTGAATTTTACAGTTCTGAACTGTAATAAAGATGGTCATGATTCCAGTATAAAGTTTAAAAATTGATTACATTTTTCATCAATTTAAAGTACAATCCTTATTTACCATAAAAAAAATGTACAGAGTAGAGTAGATTTTTTTGCTACTCTGAAGCTTTACATGTGTTTTCAATCGGATCTTTGTATACTTTGTACTTTTGTATCATGGAAATATCCCAATAATGATTTCCTTTTCTTTATATTTTCACAAGTCATTTAGATGCTTACATGCAAAGCGAGCTACATCATAATGAAGTCGTGGCATTAGCATTGCTACAACCTTAGAATTTTAGTAATCATTTTGACTGCTTTGCAGATATAACCTACTGAATATCTGCAAAGTACATAATCCACAGTTTGGTTATGTTTGCGAATAATTTGACTGGAACTAATTTATTTTCTGAAATGACAGAATGATCTAGCGCTCGAAGAAGAGGAATAAGGCAGGTACAGATCAGGCAACTGGAACATTTGAGAATAAATTAAGGTTATGAAAAATTGCCTCTTAATACATGCGTGCCTCGAAACAAATGAATGCAAGCAAATTGTTTTCTTTGAGTTTTGAATTATAATTTTGACTTGATACATATACAAGTTGAGGCTATTTTGGTCTTGTTTTGCCCTAATCGCTTTCTTAGCATTTTTTAAAGAGATTGTTTTAAAAAGTTTCTAATAACACTCTGCTAATTTCATTTAGCATACAAAAATAATACTTTTGTATATATTTTAACCTTCTTTGCAGAAGCATATGCTAAATACAAGGTTTAAGCCAAAATATTGCAGATTGTTGCAGATTATAGTGGTTTATTCAAATAGAGAACATATTTTCTACAACTATCAAGGATTACAACTATCTATTCCCCAAGTATTCAGAGAATGGTCAATGGGCCCCATTTTGCGGGTCATTAAATCGTGTTGAATACATGATGTGCTGTAGAAAATTGTCTGGCATGAGAGTGAATCAGTGGAAAGGGATTATCCCAGTTCATTCCATTAGTAAAATAATGTTTTTAAACAGACATAATCCGAGGCGTCTCTAACTCACACCATGCATATCACTGGTGTGAATGAGCGAGACCAGCTCAAGAGATTTTTGTCCATTATATCCACTGTACAATATCAATAAAGGCTTCTTTTGAGCTCCTCTGATAGTCCGACACTGCAGATTCAATACATGGAGTGCATTTTTAATATGGCTGACCTTTAAAGACAGGGAAGGAAGAATGTGCTTGACAGGGTGCATATAAATAGCCATCTCTTGCTGTGTGTTCAATATCTCTGCGTTTAAAACATCCAAAGTGCATCAACTGCTCTAACAGACTTTTTGCAGCAGTGAACTGTGAGTCAGCAATCTCTGACACATCTGTAATTTTTTTGACACAATGACAACACGGCACGGAGCTGCGTGGAGCACCCGGGGACGCAGTTCACGGCCTCTTTTAGCAGCTCCAGCACAGGACGAGTCTGCTGATCATCAATGGTATGCCGTTCTTTGGCCCGTTGTCAGTTCAAACAAGGAGAAATATGCCGTGAGAAAAGTTTTTGCTTCTGAAACATGTTGAAGATTTGGTATGCTATACTTGATTGCATTTCTAAATGAAATGAGTGAGGACCATTGATTAGGTGATTAGCATGACAGGATTCCAGTATTTGGCTTTGCGGCACTAATGTCTTATCTCTATGTTTAGTAGTCTTGTAGTCAAAACCGCCTTGACCAAGCCAAGAGCGGAGAGTATCGAGACCAGGGCATCCTAAGCCAAGACCATGACTGCCCGAGACCAAGTCAAGACCAAGACCAAAAACTTGGTCTCTGCCTGTCATGGCTTGATCTTGAAATTACTTTTTTTTATTGCAAACAGATGTTTCTGTAATTTTACAATTAACTCTTGCACTCTTTTTCTGTTAATCCCTCAATTGAGTACTGTCGCAGGTTGGCAAGATAGACACACAGACATACTGAGACTAAAATATGTAGCATTTCTGGATCCATTTGCCCTTACATCGCCTACTTGTTGGAACATGGGTGGTCCAGTGCCCAGCACGCTTTTCCGGGGGACGGGAAGCCAGCAGAGCAACAGTAACTTTACTGGAACGATGGCGACACTCTAGACCCGGTTGTTGGGCACCTCCTGGGCTCCTTCAGCCCCCGGTGGCTCTCATGGTGTCCATCGCTGCTCCCGGCGAAAATAAATGATCCCTCTTGCTGCTGCATGCTGAAGCTGTGACATCCTTCTCACTGGCTGCTGTCGCGCTTAAGATTGGGTTGCTGCTGATTGGGTTTATTCAAAGAGAGGAACGAAAAAAAATGTGTATAATATTGGTTTATTTTACGAAACTCTTGCAGCTTGTTTTGTTGTTGGAATAAACTCATCTGGGTTGCCAACAGTGAGACATTATCGAGATCACATAGAGTCGAGACTGTAACCAGACGGAGTCCATAGAAAATTGGTCTCTAGACCGGTCTTGAGCACTACAACACTAGTGTTCAGAGAGCTAGTTCCTGAAAACCATTTGGGTCAAACACAACTGTGCAATACAAAGAAAGATTCACATTCATCTTGACAGCTCTCACCTGTCAAAAATAGCTTGACATTGATTCTTTAAGACGAGACTCTTGTAGTCTCAATGAACTGCATATCAAGCAGAGTATGTGATGATATGACGACAGGCTGCAATTTCTGAGCGTGTTTTGCTTTGACACATTACAGAGGGATACACAAGCATTTTGTCAAATCCCATTAAACTGAGAAGATACCCAATTTTGGTACATTTGGTACCTAATGTTTGTTCACTATGAAAATGCTCCTTAAACTCATTTAGTTGAAGATGGATTTGGATTTAGAGCGGAAGGTTGTGCCTTCAAATCCCAAAGAGCAAATCCGAGCTTCAACCACTGAAAATAGATGTAGCAAGTTCTCCAAGTTCAGTCATGCCCTAGAGCGAGACGCCTGACCCTGGGTCACCCTGAGGGAACTTGACTGTTCGTTGCTCCCAATAAAAATCATCTGGCACATCTAACGGAGCAAAGCACTTGGGAGAAGAATTGCAGTCTCTCCTTAAAATGTGACAGTTTTCAATCATCCATATGTTTCACAGCTCTAGCAAGGTGTTGTTTCCCAGAAAGACATTTGTCCTGCATGTATCCTTGAGCAAATGGTAGAAAAATGGCCTGTTGGGTGACTTTGGAACTCTTAAATAAATCTGAATAATACTGAGTAGCAATTGGACTTGAACTGACAAAAAATTGCAAAAGCCCTGAGGTCAGCTCATAAAACGCAATCGATCATTTAACACTTCGGTCTCGTCTCCACAGGCGGAGAGGGTTCAGACTAAAGTTACCATCGAGAATAAAAGATGAGGGAAGCTATTCTCTTTTCATCAGGCCAGTCTCACTCGGAGTAATCCTGGCTCTAGAAACACAGCAATGTTTTTGAATCCTAAGAGATCCATTAAACTTGTAATAGAATAAGCTAGGCTGATGTTCCCTTTTAAATTGTACGATACAGGAAATATCCGGGATCATTTGTCTGTAATTTTGTGAAATTTCAATCGTAACATGAAAATGCATAATAACTATTCACCTATTTGTCAGCAATCACTTCCTATTTTTTGTTGCTAAGAGTTAGTTGATAACGACAAGATCCGCAGAAATGTTAAAAATGAGTAAAAAAACTAAACCTAAGTATTATATGAGTATTATAATGAGTATTATACACTTTTTATCCGATAATAAATAATATCTACTATGGACTGCATTTACTGAAAACATCCCAGTGCAATGGGGCGGCATTAATGAACAAAACAACAGACCAATTTCTTTACACAGCATCTGAATTGTGTTTTGGTCTTTGTATAATTCCATAAAGCCAAACTCTGTCATCAAAATGGTTCAGGATTATTACCTCCCAGAACTGTCATGACCAAATGCAAGATGACATGTCTGCGCATATTGCGTTTCCTCTTCTTGTTTGAACACACAAGTAAGTTCGAGTAACATTTTGTACGTTTTCACTGTAAAAAATTGAGTTAAAACAAAAGTTTAAAATCCTCCACAAAAAGCAAAGACAAGGTCAAAGCAATGTGAAAATCAAATAACCAGGCCAGCCTCTCCTAAACCTCATACATTGTTCCAAGAACTCCTTGATCCATTTTGCTTTTATTTGTGCCAGAACTTTGAAAAAACAAGCCATCTCAAGGGTCTTGTACTTCCAAGGGTTATCCCTTCTTTTCACTGCTAGATGGCACTGATAGCACTGATTTTGGGTCTGTAAAATGAAACTTTGTATATTGCCACATTTACATTTCAATTTCCTTGTGAATCATGTGTCATAACTTAGAACATAACTACAATATTAAAACGAATCTTTTTGACACCAACTAATTATGTTTGAAATCAAAAATACTTAATTCAAAACAGCTTTGATTGATTTCTTGACTTTTAAGTGATTAACATCACTTTCTTCATATATCATAAATGTTCTAGAATATATTTTTGAAGGTTTAAAAAAAACTCTCTTGAGATCCCATCTGTCCAGCAGTGTCTGCACACGCGCTGTCCTCTTAGGACTCGTCACACTGTAATAATCACACTTGGAGTACAATAGAGATGAAGCTAGCGGGACTCCTCTTCATCAGCACTGCTTCACTCGTCTCCATGGTGCTTGAAAGCGAGTGTACTGTAATGGAGAAGACTGGCAGGAAAATCAATCTGCCGCTGTTTGAAGTCAGAAGCCAGAGTCCAATCCTTACTCCCTCGTTAGCAACACTTTCATCCCATCTCCCATTTCATAGTTATTATCACTCTGCCTCTCTGACACTGGCGTGAAGGAAAGCAGTGTCCGTTATTGACTCGAGTGTTTGGTATTCTGCGGTGAGTACCAGTTTCATCTGCACGAAAAGCAGGGAGGTGGTTAAAAAAATAGTTACTCATTTGCATACATATTCATATTTACTGAACAATGGACTTGTGAACTGAATGAAAAGATTAATTCTTCTTGAAGAAAACCTAGGTTTTAAGACAATGTAACAAAACAAAAAAACACCCATTATAGAGACTCATACACATTATATAATTCACAAACTAAACATGAATCTTTAAGACTAATCTAAGATGATACAAACAACATACATGCATACATGCTTTATGTCACACAAACCAAGTTTTCTGTGACAACGTGCCTCTGTCTAAACCATGGTGCCAACGGTAGCTCACACATCTGAGCCAACGAAAAAGAGTTACGGATTGGTTTTTCGCAGGGATGACAACTAATGAAAGCTGGCTCTTTTTTTATGTGAGTAGGACGTAAAAGAACTGCTTGGTGGCGCTCATCCCACATTTTCATACCAACTTCCCACAGGAAACAGGTAAGAAATATCACACCACAAATGATCTCTTTTTTTAACTCTCCCTGTGATCAGCCACCAACAGTATAAATCGCTCTACTTGTTTTTTTCTGTGTTATTTGATTCTTCTGTCATTGTGTTCTTCTTTCTCCTTTCCCTGTGTGGTGTGCAGTGCATCTGTTGTACTGCAAACGCCATCTTCAGGCAGGTAGCATCATTGCGTCAATAATTTCTTGGCTCAGACGAAGAGCACCCTGCTGAGATGCCATCCGAAGAATCGTATGAATCTCAATTTGGATTGATGTGTAGAGGCTTGCATTAATCGGACATGGGAGCAAATAGGACATTGGAATCAAGGAACCATATTAAATGAACACAGATAGAGACATGACTCAAAGAGCATATAGCTTACGAATAAGCCCACAACAAATAAATGGTGGAAACCCAACACAAGAAACCACAGCTTACTAGGAATGTAAATCAATCTCCCACACTAGGAAGTGCAACGCAAGTTAATTTGTATTGCACATTTCGTAAACAGGGTAATTCAAAGTGCTTTATATTGGAAACAAAATAAAAAGAAAGTACATTTAATAACATCAAGCATAAAAACATCACAAAAACAGAAAATGAAGACTTCTGAGACAAGACAGACAACAAAACAAAGAAAACCCAGATGCCAGATCTCTACCACAAAATAAAATGAGCAAACTACGACGTGAAAGAGACCTGACACAAGGAGAAACCAGACAGGAAATGGTAAATGAAACTGGTGGCAGTTCTGACAGCATTCTCATGAGGGGAATTAACAATGGTTTTCAACAACATCGAAGTAACAAAATTCTTACTCAGCAAGAAACTTTTAATTGCAGCCACAGACTCCAGGCAGTCGTAATTGGAGGAACTACGGAATGCACAACGCATATTCAATCCTGTCATTTTTTATCTCCTTGAGAAATGTCACATACCACTGGAAAAAATTCCAACTAATCAACGGCATATGATGTGGCAAAGCTCCTTTAAACAATGTGCATTCAAGTCACATGTCCTTGATTAGGGGCGCATTGTTTCATGTTACTGACAGACTTCAAATTTTCAATTCTAATGGCTAAAAATGGAGGAGACAAATGCACATAAATAACATTCATGCTGTTTTAGCCTCTGTGGGACTCCAGATATAACTGAATAGCACTCAAGTTACTGCCATGGGTTCAGCAGATGTATATTGTCATTTTTGAACCCATGCTGGGTGAACTGCACTGTGCATTTTAAACTAAGGTAGCACTTTCATTGTGTTTTAAGTTGTGGTTGTTAAAATGAAATGCTTAGACATTTATTGACTCCATATTTAGCACTTTTTTTCTTTCAAAAAGCGCGATTTGCCTGAATCTTACTTCCTTGGTAATAATCTGCCATGAAAGTTAAGTACTATATTAAAGGACAATTGCCTCTTATTGTTTTTTTGTCGGGTGTCTCCAATGGTTTTTGGATTATTTCCTAGTGGGAATCCTACAAGTACAGGGATTACATGACTTTGATTTCTAGATTTGCAAAGAAAATGTCTTTCCATATAGTTTTCTCTCTTGTCACTATTGTCAAAATATACAGTTGTGCTCAGAAGATTACGTGTTTTTTTTTCTTCGACATTTTGTGAGAACGATAACACACAAAAAAAACATATTTTTGAGTCATAGTAAGTGTTTGGGTGAAAGTATTAAATACTTTAGTGTTTAAATGGATTTATGGATTTCCCAATATATAAAAAAAGTATGAAAACTGGTAAAAGCTGGTTTGAGCTGGCAGTGCATGGTGTTTAAACCAGCTAACACAGCTTGCTGGATTTTCACTAGTTCTGTTTGTTCAAGTATATGTTCAACTTAAGAATGTTTTACATGAAATAGTAGAATTTTGCAAAATACACTGTAGCACCAGCAGGGAGACATTAAACGACTCTGAAGATCACTGGAATTATGTAAAACAAGCTACTCAAGAATATGATTAAATTATGTGCTTCAGTTTACCTTCATAACGTAAGTGTTTAGGACCAATATTTCCCAGGCTTCTTTTCCCTGGTAGCTTTAGTCCAGAAATGAGTCACAATAATGAGCTCGATTAAGACAATGAAGTTGAAATTGCTAATTAGCATTCATCCATTAATTTCAAAACATGAACATGTTTCATTGTTTATAAAGGGGCTCTTTCAGTTGGCAGGCAGCTATCTAACCTGTACATCTGGCCATCACCCTGGCAGGTCTCCAAATGTGAGCTAATATGTATTTTGCATGGGTTTAATGGTTGAACAATAAATAATTACAGCCCAAATCAACATTTCTTAACACAAGATGTTTACAGTGTGGGACATAATTATTGTAGCACTCCCATTGCTGATTTTGAATGTTTGCCTACCGACTAACTCGGCCCATAAATTAAATTGCCAGTTTACTTCAACTTTGAGAGATGGAATGAAAATAGTCATTATCCCTGTTTTGATGAACAACCATGACAAGAAAACAGCTGTGCCTATATTTGTCCGCCTACACAGATTTAAATTACAAATAAAAACAGCATTTCTTAATGGTTACTTCTTAACTACTGTACATACCATCAATAATCTACACTTTTGCTCTACAGACATCAGTTGAATCAGATTGTGCTTTGTCTGGGTTAAATCATAACTTTCTCTTGGGAAATTACTTTGAATTGATTGCCGTGTAATTAAGTTTAGTGATTTATTTTCAAAGAGTCAAGAATAATGCTTACACTTCCCTCTGTTGTTCATCGATGACTGGAAGATTCATCCAGCAATGTGTTTGCAGACGGCCTTGTTTTTGCTGCAATATTCTCTGCAAAAGTCCACAACCTCAAATAGTCACACCCCAAACTCCACTATGGCCAAGACTAAAGACCCATAAACATAACTGTAGATCTGCCCTAGGCTGGGAAGAACAGGTAAGCAGCTTGGTGTGACAAAATCAACTGTGGGAGCAATTAATAGAACATGTAAAAATTACAAGACGACTAATAATCTCCCTCAATCTGGCCCACTAAAGATCAAAATGATTCTAAATAAACATCCCAGAGGGACTTAGGAAATGAAAACAGAGCTGGGACCATGTAAAAAATGCTATCATGCCATCATGGACTAAAATCCTGCAGTGCCAGATGTGTATCTCTACTTCAACTTTATGTCCAGGTCCGTCTGAAGTTTGCTACAGAGCATTTAGATGACCCAAAAGAGGATTTAATGAAACCAACATAGAGTATTTTGGTAAAAACTCAACCTGTGTTTGAATGCTAATTCCATGCAAAGAACACCTCACCATACCTTCTGTGAAGCATGGGGGTGGGAAAACCATGTATTGTGATGGCCACTCAGTCAACAAAAAGAGAATGTTTCATAAGAAGCATTTTAAATCCTGGAGGGGCCAGTCTCAATAAATAAATACATAAATCGAACAATAAGATTTATTTTTATCATTTTGTCTCTCATAGTCGAGGTATAACTGTGATGAAAATTGGTGGCTGACTGTATATAGTATATGGAGAGCGGAATTTTTTGCTATGTAAAGCTTTTTTCCTTCTACTAGATCAAAACGGAAGGAAATCTGATTAAGTGACTCCTTGAAATTGTGGAAAACCACACTGTGGTTTTAATCCTGGTGTTCGCTTTTTTATGTTTTTTTTTTTTTTGTCAATTCAGCTGTCCAAGCTAAAGATTTATCATGCTGTAAGAGAGCAACAGTATTGTCCTGATGTCATTTATTTCCAGTGAGACTCTGGAGATGGAAAAGTAAATACTAGTATGAGTGATTTATTTTTCCCGGAACGATTCATCTCTGTCCGCAAAAACAATGTAATAAAAAATTTTTTTGAGGAACGCTCTGTACTAAACTCGGCATTTTCTTTGAAATTAGTTCATCTTATTGTGATCAAGTTTAATACACAAACAATTTTCAGAATGAATCTTAATTCTAGTAAAATTATAGCAAAAACAAGCCAGATTAATGTTGATACCACGTGGCTGAGTTATGTTCTAGAGCACTGACCTGAGAACACCTTTATTGTTTGTCATTGGGACAAAAGGTATGTTTATACCATTTAGCTCTTCTTTAATTTTTTTCAGTCTTTTTTTGCTCAAAGTAACATTGCCCCTCAGTGGTCTGGATGAATGATATTTTTTTTTACCCTGTTTATCATACGTGTGCCAAAGAATAACATTAATGTGAGTTGTTTTTGGTTTTTTTTTGGTGTATATCCATCATCTACATATCCTCACATGGAAAATGAGTAATAGCTCTCTGCTGGTTGTAGATAAATGAAAACTGATGACTCCCAGGAATAAAACAAGATAGTTAACTTAGTCATTGATCTAGACATTGCTTTCGCCTTAAGATATCTCTGAAACCAATTTATCAGTGGCTTCTGCGACTCCGACATGCCTTAAGCCTCACTGACAGAAAATCAATGAGCCTAATTAGTGCTATCCATATTTTCTCTAAGATATGACGACTCAAATCAGGAAAACCTCTCGGATTATTAATCCTTAAGGGATTTGTGTGCTAGCGGCAGCTAAAACTGGGAACTTCTGAAGATACAGCAGCAGAACTTTACACTTTTGAGCCATTTCACATCTATAATTGGTCTTAAATTTAATTGGCAACCCTGTTATTGAAACTGACAACAGAAGTGTGCATAAATCTCTTTGAATTACATCAGCAATTATGTGCACAATGTTTCGACTTTTCCTCCAAGAAACATCCCAAAAATTTTCTAAGCTGCTGATTGGGACTATGCATCACTTCTATTGCTTCAGCAGATTCTTTATTTAAACGGGTGTTTATGAAGTGCGACCCCCTCTTCCTCCTTCCTTGAGTGAAAATAAATGCAACAGTGAAGATTATTACCGCAGAGCTGCAGTGTAAATATGCAGGAGGCAGGAGCGCGAGTGGGCTAGTGCTTCATTATCTATCTGTCTGGCTCACACACGGCCCTTCTTCAATCATAAAATATTGCAATTGCTGTCTCATTTCTGACTATCAATCAAAGGAGCCGCAGTTTGCTTGGCTAATGGACTGCTCTGACTGATTTCTCACAGTGCAGTCATCTGGGAACGGCTGCATTACGAGTCATGGCAAATTAAATTACTGCCAGCAAAACTTCTCACGTTCTCCACTGGGGGAAGTGACACTGTGGGCCCTGGGGAAATAGGGCTTTGAGGCACGTCACTCTGATCATCATTTTGAGATATCATAAATTCATAACATTCTCGCAGCGGAAATGCAGGGTGGTGTATTTGAGGGATCCAGCCATAAGTCTTGTGGTTGTCAGGGGCAGATGGTAATGTGTGCAATGGGGGTGGAACGAGAGATGCTTCAGGGAAGGGGTGTTTGCTGCGCTCCTCCGTTAGATAAGAAGAGAGCCCTCCTTAATTCCATCCAAAGGTTTAATGTGTTTTTAATGCAGCCTGTGACTTATGTTCCTGTCAGAGTGTGCTGCCGTAGAGGGATTCCCAGACACTAGTGGGTAGCAGGCGAATACTTGGAAAGGTGGCAAAGATTAATCGATGATCGGGCCAAATGCAACTCGATCAAATGTGCATCGGTGGGGAAAAACATAGAAGGGGCAAAACCTTCACAAAGAAGTTGATACTCAGCATTTTGTTAAATTGGCCAAATTTTCCTCTGAAAACGATTTATTGCTTGTAATATAAACATGTACATTGGTTTCTCATTAATGGAAGTATGATTTAGAACCAAGCATTGCATCAGAAATGTTGGTTTGAAAAACCACTTTGATGATTATTTATACTGGTAAACACATGGGTTCCCTGTAGAATGTGTAATCCTGAGCAATTAGCAAAAGCAAGTAAACAAAAGGGATTTTGGATGTCCATGTACACAACACATGCCTATTTGAGGGCCTGAAAATGCAAATGAAACAAACACATGAGTATTTGAAAGTTAACACTGACACATAACCATTTGTTTGAAACTTTACTTAAAGGCTAGACTTTATTTAAAGACTTTGTTATGACGGGTGCAAGCCAAATGCAGGGAGAGCTGATTTTTTGCTACATTTTATTTTAGGAGCTTAATATTCTGTTGTATAGTTGTATAGTTGATTTGAAAAACCTTTAGCCAGTCCTAATTATCCTATAGTAGTAATTCCTTGAGGAATGGTATTAGAGCCAAATTACAAATATTTACAATACAAAATTTCATAGCATCCGCATAGGCGTTTAAAAAATGGAAAATAATGTAGTGTCTGTGACAGTACTCCTAGGTTTCTGCACATAGATTTTAAAACTAAAAGTAGAAATTGTGAGCTCCTTTTTTCATGGTAGCACATAACAACCAGATAGTTAAAAATATGGGAAATGATGCCTAAGATTCTCAGATTAGAGTCAATCAAGTGCTTGCATTCTTAATTATTCACAATTTTACTAAATGACTGATGAATATCACAAAAACTAAACATGCTGAGCTTTAAATAACAATTTGGCCTGACTGACCAAATGATTAAGTGGCTCAGACCTAAGCACACTCTTGATAACACACTTTGTACAATGTTGCATAAATTTACATAATACAAACTCCATTATGAATCTTCTGCAGAAACAAACTGTTTTTTACAGCTTCAGGTTATTAACTGCCAAAGATTAAACTCAACATTCACTTGTTTCTAAAGATAGTTTAATATAAGCAAGCAACATTTGTAAATCACGATTCCAAGAGTTAAAATCCTATCTGCACACTCAAACCTGTGGTTGGATTAGTAAAATACATGTACCAATTGGGACCTGATGGGTGCCAAGTCAATGCATTTCAATTTCAATCACTTACGTGTTAGCTTCACAACTGCAAAAGGCAAAAAATGATCCAAAAGCACATAATAGACAGGATGAGATGCCAAGAAAAAGTTGAATAACCTCAAGAAGAGTTATAAAAAACATGAACATGTCACTACGGTAACAGTTTATCATTATTTTCCAGTTTTAGAAAAAAACATTTCAATACTTAGTATAGGACTGTACATTATATATAGTGCAAAGCTATAAATATGTACTGTATTAAGTTTAGCACGAACAAGATTTAGCAGACAATACAGTCCTGCAAAAAGTGCGGTCATCTTTAACGCCCAGATACATTTCTGAATTCTCTGACTGTTTTCTTGAACGGGTTACTAGAGCATTTGTGCATAATAACATTGTGCAGCTGATCATGACCCAGGCTTTAAGTGGGACTCCCTTACCTCTTTGATGTGCTTTCTTATCTCCCCCCACCTGATTATTCCCTTTCCGCTAATCATTTAAGTGCAGGACACTGCTTGGTTTCAAGCTGGGTTTTAAAATGCATGTATTCCTCTCTCAATGGCCTCAGGGATCCTCCTTCCTTCCCAGCAAGCCAAACGCCCAATAAAACCACGCAGAGTAATGACATGCATTACTGCTGCCGGCATGCGTTTGTGATGTATCAGCTCCTGAAGGTGAAACCAGACTCAGAAAGAAAGGAAAAAGCATCACTGTCCTACCCTTCATCTTCAAGCTTGCTGTAGCAGCCTTGCAGAGGTGAAGGCTTCCCAGTCAGCTGTGGACAGACTCAGCCTTGAGCCAGCTCATAAATTTGCTCCCTTCGCACATATGACTTCACACTAAGGTGTTGCCAAAGAAAGGTCACTCTCTAGCTGTGGTTTTCTGACTAATGGATCTTAAATCCAATACAGAGTGGTGGGAATTTGCTCAATGGGTTATCAATTCTTCGTTATTACATCGATGGCCATGTCATGATTAGTGCTGGACTGATCGAATTGGACTGGACTGTTTGTCGAATTTTAGAAAAGCTCCAGGAAAGTACTTAATCAAAGGATACAGTAAACACCACTATTGGATAAAACAATAAAATAAACAAAACTTAAGCTTATTAAAACGCAATAAGTGTTTTTTTAGAAGTTGATGGCGTAAGAGTTGATGGCCACATATCATTACTAAAAGGTGTGGAGTTACCAAAGATAATAAACCTGTAAACCTCCTGTTAAACAATCAATAAGGGTCAACCAAACAACTTCCAAAGCAGATATTTAGGACAATGCTGTATTTTCTGGTACTGGTTTGCACTCCAGTAAACAGCACAAGCAGGAGAGAATGCAGAATTCCCCTATGCATGGCTATGATACTGTCCAATATGGTACTGCAGGTGGTGATTGGCTGATCGCTCCTCTTCAGCAGGAGTTTAGAACTTGTTAAATTGTTGTATCCTTTGGTAGTGTCATCTTTTTTTTACAATAAAATAAAGATCAAGTTCTGTGTGAAAAATGTGTGGATAAATACGCTTTTTACAAAATAAATTTAGGGGATGTCAGCTGTTCTCCACTTGGTTTTCAATTACACGTACCAATAGCGTACCTGTTCTTCATGCCACACAGTGACATCTTTCACTGTCTCTTTCAGGTCAGTGCCCAAACAAGCTCTGTTTTTTGGTTGAGGAGCAGTCTCCTCATATCTCAAATATCTGCAATATCTTCCTAAATAAAAAGATCCAACTAAAGCAGAAAAATGTCCAATTAACTTGAAGCATGTTTCACATCTGGGGAAATCGCAGCAAGCTCATGAGAGAGCATCCTGAGCTCGCTTTAAACACCACTCTGAAAGGCCACAGGCTGGCTTCAAGCTGGAAACCTTCTATCAGAGAGGAAGCAGTGCTACCCACCACGACAGTTCTGCTTGAACCAAAAATCTTGCTGATTGATGCGAAACCTACTCTTAAAATGAAATAAGTAGGTTGAATACTTAGTTCCCTCTCTGTATATAGTTTTATGCATAGTTATCCTAACTATGCATAGCACCAATTTGCTCTTGTTTACTTTAGCAAAATCCACAAATAACCACTAATTGTGCTTCATCTGCGCCTGGCAGTGGCTCCTTTAATGTTCCAAGGCCAAATATCAGTCGCTTCATTGGGGAAGGCAATTATGCTCAGTTTCTGGGCCTCATCAAATTCAGTCAAGTAGCAACAGCATCCTTCCCTGCGCTCTCCGACTGGCTCATCTCCCCACTTATGGGGCATATGCTTCCAAAGCCCATCTGAGGTGGAGAGGCTGATGAGGCATGTGGAAAGACCAAGTGTGGTCACTCATTTCAAAATGAAATTACAGAAGTGCAGCGCCCGTATTGCTTTTCTCCTCACACACTTATGGAACCCGAGCATTTTCATAATTGGATTATTCCCCTCCGTGTTCACACCCATTTCCTTTCTGTGATAGTACATTTGACTTAATGGCTGCTACAGAAATTGGGGTTGCAAACGGAGGACAGAAAAACAGACAACTTTTGTTTGATGAATTTCTGAAAAGTCTCTTGAAAAGTGTTATTCTTGAGAAGTGTCATGGCAGCAATGGTGGTGAGGAGAGTAAAGGTTACAGATGTGTTTGGTTTTGTGTCTTCCCTGTAGGCAATTGATCCTAGTGCCTAAAGAAACAGGCTTCTTTCACTTTGTTTTCTGCTTGAAAATCAGAGCACGATATTTGTGTTTTATTGATGTTTTTCTGTCTGCATCCTGTCTTTCAGCATGATTTAAAATGTCATTTGAGGGAGAAATCAAATGCCTTTTTCAAACAGATTATCCATTATTGAAAAATCAGTTAATAATATAAATTATACATTAAAACAATATCAGTTTGAACTTGGTTCAGTTTAAAATTGGCCCTATGATTCAGGGTTACTGCTGATCCCTCCCCCTTCTGTCATGCAGATTTTGGAAGTAAAGGATGACTGTTATGTTCGTCTTTACACCAAAACAATAATACAATGCCGTTGTTCAGTGAGGCAGAAACTACTGAACCGTGGAAAATATCAGGCTTAACAATCATAGGTGATGACAAGGGGTGGATTTGATGAAGGTTAGTGACCTCAAGAACATAACAATCTAAACCAACTAGCCATGTAGTCAATCAAACGCCAAAAAGAGTATAACCGTGTTTTTCAAGCAACATACTCCTTTTGTGGATAAATTTTATTTCTGTTCGTGAATAAAAGAATAAGCTGCTTTTCATTTTCTCCAGAAAAGGGTGATTTTTATCTGAGGTTTTCTTTGGAGGCATTTTATTATTGGTATTGGGTAACTTTAGTATATTAAGTTTTACATTTCAAACAACAAAAATAACGCTTAGAATTTCAAGTACTTTTTGGGCGTATTTTTCATTACATTACACAATAATAACAAACCTGAATCAAAGTACAAAAAAAATCAAAATGCAATAATTTTTTTTATTTTTTACTGCAGAACAGTTTTTTTTTGTTTTGTAACAAAAATCAAAAGTGTTGAGACAAAATAAAAATTCATAAATCTCCCCAAAAATGCAAAGACAAGGTCACAGCAAGGTGAAAATTGTATAAAATACAGAAGAACCTCTCCTAAACCATATACACCAAACCATGTTTTGTGCCAGAACTTTGAAAGACACAAGCCATATCACAGGTATTGTACTTCCAATAGTTATTCCTTCTTTTACCCGCTAGATGGCACTGATGGCACCAGTTCAGTATCTGTAAAATTAAACAGAAAGACGATCAAGCAATTCTGTCACATTTCAATTTGTAATTAACTTGTTTATAGCTCCTTTAATCTTTGTTTTAAACCAAAAATATCAAACTAATAACCTTTTTGGAAACCTAAACATCGTTCCTACCTAATTCAAAACAGCCACGTCATGCAGAGACTTCTATGGGTCAACATGTTTGTATAACAAATTTTGGGAGGAGTTATCAAGGCTTGTCACCAGTTCTAGTAATCATGCTAATCACTATACACCTACATAAACCTAGCCAAACTAATGTTCTTTGACCAGCCGATGCCTCATTTGGTGGTAAATATGATTATTACTTTATTATTATGTGTTCCCTGACGGCTTGCCTGGTACGTTCATACCTGCCACTTATACTCACGATACTAGGTTCAGCCTAGATAATGTGAAATGATAACTAGTGAAATGTTGTTTAAAAATGACCTTGTAATTCAATCTAAATTGAATTACAAGGTATTTGACAATTATTCAAGAATATAGGGGACCAACAATATATTGCAATACGAAAAAAACATCTTCGACTTTTAAAATGTAGTTGATATTGTAAATTTAAATGATATTTACATTCTAAACATTGAAATTGTTTCAATAATTTCAATGCATTTAATGCCATCTTTAGCTTCTGTATAAGAGTGGTAGAAGCAAGAGTACAAATGACTCAATAAATTAAATTTAAATAATTCAATAAACATTGTAAAATATAACAAACACACTTTTATTCTTTGAGAATAGCTTCTGAGATTTAAACCCATGCAGAGTAAAAGCATGCAGACATGTAGAGACTGCTTTGGATCTCAATTAGGTCACTTGTTTAGATAAGCATTGTCAAAATAAGCAAGTGGATATTCATATATTCTCTTTGATGTGGAACCTTGAGGGGAATCAAACCCCACGATGGTATATTTTGAGTTCAGTGATGGAACTTTGGCTGTGTTATCTAGAACACTAAAAGTTTGTTGCCGATGAGGCTCAGGTGAGCTTAGGTTACTTGACGCATTCTGAACACATGCAGACAAACAGCTAAATATGTGAAAACTTCATGCCTTTACAAGACTTTTTTTCATCAACTGAAGTTACTTTTTTATCATCAACAGAAACCATACACTCCCAAATGTTGATTATTTATTACTCTCACACACTGTAAGGTTTTGACCTCATTACTTCAGTGGTTAATTTTTTAATATTTCTAAGAAGGCTAATTGATTTCTTAGTTGCAAAAAGGGGGATCGAAGATGTCATTGACAGAACTCAAGCCAGAAAAACTGTTGCCTAGTGGTTTACAAGAAGGTGACGCGTTTAATAATTTTGTACATATTTTAAAGACCAATGAACTTTTTAAGTAGTTCAACACTGTAGCTCCACACCACTAGAGGGCTCCATCCCTGGACCTCTAACCCATGTGACGTCATTTCCTGTTGGGAGGGTACTTAAGGCAAGCCCTCCCAACAGCTCATTGCGAAGTATTGCCAGCCTGTGTTGTGTGCCAAGCGGTTTTTTCTTTGATTAACCTGCCTGTGTGTTTTGAACTGTTTTGCCTTGATTATCGGATTACTCTTTTGGATTTTGGACATTGAATTGTTTGCCTGTTGGACTGTTTATTGAGTATTAACTCTTGCCTGCCTCTCGACTTTCCGGAACTCTACTTGTGTGAGCGTTTGACGGCACATGTGCTCGCACACGGTGCCACCATTTTGAAACCTAGCATTGTTTCTATTGTGTGCTTCAATAAACTTCAGCACATGGATTCTCATCTGTCCCGAGCCTCCTCGTTATTACAAACACTTGTTATTGTCTGAGAAGTGACATCATTTTAAATGACACTTTACTTCATAAACACGTTAGGGTAAATAAATGTTGTTTATAATAAAATATATTTGTATATAAGTAAATAATAATATTTTTTTACATTCGGACCAAACTATTGTCCTGTATCCTATATCTGCCTCATGCAGGTCTACAGTTTTGTCCCTGGTGTCCTTGACGCTGGCATACAGGACAGTCACAGACTCCGCTCCTTCATACCTCCACGAACTCCTCCAGCTCTACGTCCCCTCCAGACGCCTCCGCTCAGAAAATGACCAGCGTCTCGTGGTCCCATCTCAGAGCGGCAAAAAATCTCTCACCAGGACCTTCTCCTTCACAGTTCCTGGCTGGTGGAATTCCATTGCCGTCCCATTACGGAAAGCCGAATCTCTCTACACCTTCAAAAAGCAGCTAAAAACTCTACTCTTTCGAGAGCACTTACTAACTTAACCTATACTTACTTACTAACTTAACATAAGCACTTACTTACTAAAAAACCTGTACTAGCCTGAATGTGTTCTATGTGAATGTCTACTGATCCATCCACTTTGTACCAAACTGCTTGATGTTTACTCCCAATGTAAGTCGCTTTGGATAAAAGCGTCTGCTAAATAAATAAATGTAAATGTGTCCGTAGACAGTTCTTTGGTCTTGCGCTTAGTGGGGAGGTGTAAATCTGAACTGAGTTTGTGGACAGTAACAATTTCAATAGGTTCTATTTATCTAGATAATGAGTGGAGGATAGGGGGCTTATTAAAGACAAGATTTAACTGCTGGTTGGAAAGTACACTTCAGGCTCACAGTCAAGATGCATCTATGAAGCATGAAACAATGCTCATTGTAATTGGGAAAGCTTGAAATATAATTCATCTTTCCCCTCTGATAATACACCACAGATACACTACATGTGACTGCTAGGTGACATTTTTACTATCATGCTCATGAATCATAATGAGCCGTAGACAGACTCTCAAAAATTCATTTCTGAAGAAAATTGCACCTGCTTTTTGTTGCTGTGTTGTACATAATTCATAACTTTGTGATGCACAGTTCTGAATACATAGTCACGCTATCTCTTAGCATGTGGATAAAAAGTAATGACCTCTTAATGAAACTCAATGTTAATGAAGAAAAACCAAATTGATTCCATTAAACAGTTGTTTTGCATCACTGAACTGTTGGAGTTTGTTTCTCCTGAGGCTATGGATTCCACAGCCAGAAGTTGCGGCTGATGGAGCGCTCACACTTTCTGCCACAAAAGGCAATAACACAACGATGATGGTGAAAAAAAAAACGAATTATTAATTCACAAACAACGGCTGCTGGTGGGCAGATATGCTGGCAAACAATATTCTGCCAGGAGTAACATTGCCTATTTCTGGACCAATCCCAAGATTATGTAAAAAGCAGGCCACCAAATAAACAGGGGTATGTGTTTAAAACTCACATACAGATATATTTTTACATTATTTAAAGCAAAAAACATTAATAATTATAATGATAAGGATCAAAAGAAAACATTAAACACAAGATATTATTCCAAAACAACAAAAAACACTCCCAAATCAACTGTTTTTGGGTCTGTTTGCTGAACATTGTATTGTAAATGAAGATTTGTACATTTTCTTGCTGTCTTTGACATTTATAATATGTACAGTTAAACACACAAAAAAGAAATGCTCAGTCTATACATTTAATGGTAGGTTATTTTAACAGCGATACAAAATAAATGCTTTTTAAAAGATATTAACAGAATCAGAGAGAAATGAGTAAAGCTCATGCTTGATTGGGTCTTCCAGAATAAATATGACCAAAAAACATCTTGAGGAGATGCCTCAAGAAGAAGAAGAAGAAGCACATTAAGGAGTGGTGCCAGAACATGATCGCATTTAGTCTGTGGATGGCAGTTGCCACATGTCTGCCTTAACTTTTTTCTACTATTCATATTTTTTTAGTCTGTTGAAACCTTCTTTTCCTCACTGTAAAGTTCTGCAGTATGAAAAGTAATGGTTGGCGAGTCTCCAGCTAAAAGTTTTGAGTTGAAATAAGTTTTCACGTGATGCAACCGTTGCATGAAGGCACCTTACAATGCTGTCATAGATATCTTTAAAGGGGAGGTATTTGCTCTTTTATTCCAAGTCTATCTCAGCTAAATTTAATTTCTCTCCAGTACTCACAAGTCGTGTCACCATTCAATCCTAAGATAAGTACAAAAAAATTCATTTCACGCCTTTTACGATACCAAGAATAGGGCCGAGGACATGTTCCATCAATTTGCAGCTTCATATTTCAGCTATTGCATTTCTGACAGAGTTCACTGTAGCGTTCCTCAGCTCAGACTGTTTGTTCACTTTGACTGCAGACGTCTGGCTGCTTGAACGCTGCCGTCTGTTGAGCTAACAGCATATAAAAATTCTGCAGTACACCCATGGACAACTGGAAAGCCAAGGAGCTCAGATAAATTGGTCGATATTATTGTTTAGAAACATTTCCTGTGATAAATGTGGGACACCTGCAGTGATTTATCTTTTGATTGACCCATAATGAGAAAACAAAGTACACGCTGTCTGAATAACAAAAAGAAATCAAACTCTCTGAATCCCTCACACATCAGCACTTTATAATGTTCTTATCATAAGTAATAATCAACATTTGAACGAATCGTTTCACGACTTGATATGATTAAATAAAACCTACTTCCAGTGATGATTACCTTGTGAACCTTATACCTATAAAAAGTCCAGTCCAGTTTTTTACTACTTTACAATTTACTCTAATAAATTACCTTTAAATTATTTTTGTGTTAATGCTTTTTATCATTTTTATGACAATCTCAGCTTATTTTAAAATAATAATTCCACATCAAACCTGAAATTGTACAAAAAATACAATTCTGGGTATTAAATTTTGCCATGTCAAATTAAAAAGTTGGGAAGTTAATGAGAACAAACAGTTTTTATGTTCTATAAGAAAAATGTAAAGTGTTCCCCCTGAAATAAATCCCTGAAAAAGGCAAAGACAAGGTCAAAACAATATGACAAAACAGGCAAACCTCTCCTAAACTTTATCACATTATGCATTTTTGGTAAAAACTTTGAAAAACAAAAGCCATATAACAGATCTTGTACTTCCAAGGGTTTTCATTTGATTTACCTTGCAAATTATGTATCATAACTCTTGTAATGTTCATTTAAAACCAAAAATGGCAAAATGAATATTCATTCATTCATTCATTCATTTTCCATTCCCGCTTATTCCCTTTCGGGGTCACGGGGGTCTGCCGGTGCCTATCTCCGGCACACATTGGGCGAGAGGCGGGGGTACACCCTGGACAGTTCGCCAGTCCATCGCAGGGCAAAATGAATAATATCTTTGAAACCTACAAATTTTATTTCAAATATATAAATTCATTATTTTATTTAAGTCTTTAGGCCAAGGTAATCAATGTAGGTTTAGGAATCTTGATTGTAGGGGTCATAATTCTTTTGATTATCAATAATCTGCAGATTATCAACACTGTCACTTGCAATTCCATCAGAAAATAAATATGATGTTGTAAGTAATATGAAACACTGAAATATATCATGTATTTGTAAAATATGCTCCTGTTGCTGATTTTATTTAGGCATGAACAAAGATTACTTGAAATAGTTTTACCTATTACTCAATGTTGTAATAGTTGCGATGCAGCTGATAGATTTTCATGGATTTCAGTTTAACACTCACATCCGATGACCGTCACAGACAAGCATTCTGGTCTAAACTCTTCTACACCGAGGACCACTTTTCCTATGGGGCACAGAGTCATGGGTTCATATTAGGACATTGTGCTCCACAATTCTTTGGAATGAGTCCCTCAGGGCTTTGTCCTGAGTCCAATCACCTTCCGAACCCAGCCTGCATTGCACCATGTTGAAACATAACATCATTAACTTTCCCATCCAGTGTTATTGGACTCACTGCCTAGAGAGTGTTGGCCTGCTGTAAAAACCACTATTGCTATAATGACAACAAAACAAGATCACCGTTGACTGCAGCCCTCCTGAAGCATAGTTATGAAGATTCAGCAATCAATCTAGGTTGTATGCTCACATATGTCACTTTGTGTGACCGTTCTGTTCTATGGCTATGGTGCCTAATATTGTGGAGACCATCTTGCCAAACAAAGCAAGTACATGCCATGCAGGGAACAATAGAGCAGTGTAACATGATTTAAAATGGTACTCTGGCATCAGACAAAGTCCTCTAATTTGGCAACTGAATGATAACTGGTTGATGCCCACCCTTTCCCATAGCATCTCAACTGAGTTGAGGTTGTGGGTTCTAACTTGGCCATTTTTATAAGGTGGATTTTGTTTTGCAAACAGTGGGGGATTGTGGTATGGGGTTGTTTTTCAGCGACTTGTTCAATTCCATTTTCGATTTCACGCCCATAGTTTGGAGATTTGGCCCAATTATTTTCCAATATCACTGCACATCAGTACTCAAAGCAAAGTCCATATCAACATTGTGGAAAATGTTTGGTGTTATAACACTTGACATTACTTTATTTCATGATTTCACTTACACAAACCTCCCTAGTATTTCAAGGATATGTTAAGCGTACCAGGCTAGCTGTCTGAGTAACGGAATGGTTGTGATGGCAGGGGGGGTTTAACGAATCTCCGGACATGAGAGTTTGTCAATAACATACTTTTAAATCTAGTACAAAGCCTTCCCAGAAAAGATGAAGCTGTTATAGCTGCAAAGCATTCACCACTGCATTATTTAACCCATTGGATTAGGACAGGAAAGCAAATGATTGAATACGCTGAAAATAAAAGTTAAAGACTACGTGTATCAATGGTTTGATGGCTATTGTGCTAATTCACTTTGCATAGTGTTGCATTTAACACCGCGGAAATTCGATCTTACTGTGCTACTGCTAACTAATTTTAGGATGCAAAGTAAATTTCTATTTTATTCTTTTCCTTGACCTTCATTTAGTTTTCTTGGTGCATGACCTGTGATAATTAACAGCTCCTCACAGCCCACCAGAGACATGTGGATGTATTCTGTTTGTTTCATGCGCTTGTTTTCACTTCTTCTGTTGGTAACAGTGGAGCAGGCTGTAGGCGGCCAGCAAATAAGAAATGCACTGTAAGCTCAGTAATTAGCTTCACACCCTTGAACCTGAGGAAAACTCCTCTGTGACATTAATGAATTGAAGTTATTTCCGGAAATCTCACCCAGTGAGATCAGTGTGCTGTGATGGAGAACCAACAGATGTCAGTCAAAACTGAGCTTGGTGAAACAATTCAAGGACATCTGTACGCAGTGAGGCGTGCTTTGGATGCTTTAATTTCAGTTTTGATGTAATTAAAGCTGTGTTTGATGCTTTAGAATAGTGTGCTTGAGTTTTACATGGAATGAGAACGTACTTCAATATGTTGAAAACCCAAGGAGATATTGACCAAATGGATCTATTTCTAAAGCCTGTTAGAGTTCGCTCAGTCTCAGCTGAATCTTCTACTTCCTCCATAGCAGCGGTGATAATGGAAGTGTGAGCAGTCATTTTCAAATGAACTTATCATTTATGGTTTGGTGTCTGGGTATGCTTCATGTGCAATTGTCATTCCTCTCACGCATCTGTCTGGTGGGCTTGTGATCGCTGGGCTGTGGGCCAGGTCATAGAGTGATTTAAGGTTTCTTTCATAGTTTAAGAACAGCGGGTACATTGGATTTTACTGTTCCGAGAGCTGCTGGAGGTCATCAGAGTTACAAAACGTGCTGGGTGATGAGCTATTTATGCCAACCAACGCACCATTAGAAATGCATTCCACACGGATGAACTTTGATAGACGGATTTAATAAGCAATACACCACTCGAGGCCATGCATTTCAATGAATTTTAGCACAGTTTAGGGTTGTTAAAAAGCTCTTTAATCATTGGAAAAATCAATGTAACATACAGGTTCAAGTGCCTTGTAGCTTTCATTAAAACAACGCATTGAGAGCTTGATAAAAGGTACCTGTGTTCAATAAACCTTTAAAAGAACTACTAATGCCGGTAAAGACGGTTTACCTTGATTGTTGTTTGCTAAACAACTGGGCTTCAGTTGACAGGTGGTCATATTGTTACAGAAATCATGTGACCTTATCAAAATGTACACAAACAAGATATTTGGGCAAATGATCAAGGCATTCATTCACTTTATGCTTTTAACGCTTCCATGATCCAATGTTTCAGAATGAAGACTATAGTGATCTCCTCAAATGGACGGTTTTGAATTTGGAGAATTGTCTATGCCACAGTAGGTCCAGATCCCTATGATTTGGCCTGAGAAATATTGTAACCATGCAAAGAGCCAATTTGTGGAGTGACATCATATATCTGGCCGCTGTCTCCAGAAGAGACACATTCAGCAATCATGAACTCTACATTGAACACATCTGCAGACAATCTAATGAATCCATCACCCAATCAGAACACTCCTCCACTCCAGCTCCATTGGTTAAAAGGCTCATCCATGCACCGGCACAGTTGTCAGATCTACAGTTCACGCACCCTGACTCCCATGACGGCTCACAGTTGTCCTGGATCTCTACCTCCTTCTCTATTCTGGGTTCTACCATTTCTTTATTGCCTCATCTGCTGTACTCTACCCTTGCTATTTACCTCTACTTTGGTCGGCATATTCTTGGTCCTTGTGAGTTCTTGGATTTCTGGCTCCTCACCATGGATAGTTTGGAGGGAAGTTTCCCATTCCCTTTAAGGGAAGTTATGTTTCTGGAAACTCTTTATATGTAATATAACTAAAATTGTATATAGTTCCTTACCCGACCTTCCTAGCTGAACATGCCTACGCTCAACAAATAGCAAGTCATATTTAACATGGTTTAAATGATTATATGTTAAACATGAAAAATTACAGTAATATTGTATGAATATAATTCTATTTATTTGAGCAGTTATTAAACACAATACGAGGTTTAAGGAAAAGTTTACACACCTCAAGAAATAATTTGGGAAAATCGTCAGCAGAAAACGTTTTTAAACATTGATCAACTAAAAGTAGGTTATTGTCATTTCAGAGCAGAGTAAAACACTTCCAGGAATGTCATGCTATTGAACATGAAGCTGTAGGGACAGGAAGCTCAATGAACTGCTCAGTAGGCCAGCATCACCTCTAAAGAACAGTTATTATCAGACTCCTGCTCTGTAACGCTCTGAAAGGAGACACGGTGCTGTCATCTCAGACACTAATCCCTCAGAAGAGCCATCATGAGTCTGGTGCATGTGTCAAATATTGGAACCTCCCTCTGCGTCTGTTTATGCAGCTGCAGCTTGTGGAATTCACCATCTTTTCAAACAGCATTTTAATGATTTTTATTCAAAGACTTTGGTTGGCTCATAGTTACCTGGGCTTGCCTAATTTCACGAGTGGGGTTGTTGGGTGTACAAAGCATATTAGGCAAGCTGAGTAATGGGTCTGGAAACAGAAAGTGATCCAGAACTGAAGGGTAAGGAGTGTTAGCATGAACAATGTCAATAGTTCTCCGATAACTCCTCCAGAAACTTGTTAATCAAATGTCATACCGAACTTGTTTGTTTTACATTAGGTGTCACATGGATACACAATTGTCAATTTGCTGTAAAGTTTTAAAAATGCATTTGTAAAAAAATGGTAAAATATTACATTATTTTTATAATTTAAATTCTCCCAAACCTTTCGAGTCATTTTTAAAATGAATATTGAGCACTGAGTTGCAAAAACACTGACGCCTCTGTTCCCCTAAATTACTGGTGAACAGGGAACGCACGCACAGCCCTCCCACCAGTCAATGGGTATGGGCTACAAGGATGATGACCTTGGTAATGAAGACCAATGTTAAAAAGATCTATGCATACCCAACCATCAGTGGTATTATAACAAAGTGGACTTGATTTTGAATGACAAATTACAGAGCAGGGCCAGCAGGTGATAAGGCGCACAATTGGCAAATATCCACAATCACTTAAGGACAGTGTGTAGAGAGCCTAATGAATTGAGTTTGCAAGGCTGGGCAACTGCATCCAAGACATTCATCAAATGCATTTCTGGAAACAATGGTCAAAGTTAAAAGTCAAAATAATGGATGCCTTTGCCAATTAAGTGTGACTCATTTCCTAAAATCTATCTAAAACATTTTGTGACAAGAAATGTAAAGCACTGAGCAGCCCTGGCGGCTTGTCTAAAAGGTATTAAAGGTGGACAGGCTTTGATTTGAATGAAATTGTATAGAATAAGCCAAATAAATTTATCAACATACTAATTTATCAAACTAACAGTCTAAAACAATGCAAGTTTTCTATTTTTTCTCTTTCTTTTAGCCCAGAAGCACATTTAACCCTGTGCTAGGAAGTGACGGAAAGACTGTAGGAGAGTGAACTGAAAGAGACAGATTGAACTGCTATTTTAACGGTTGGTTAGAGCTTCAAATTGCTAAAGCTTTAGACATCGAAAGAAAGAGAACATTTTGAGCACCTCATCCTCAGTAGATAAACTGGAGAGTTATTAGAACCCAAAATAACCTAATGATTGGGAGCAATATCACAGAAGTGTGTAAGATACTTTAAAGATTTTTATTAAGTTATGCATCAAGAATCAAGTGCGAATTTAAAATAAGGCACACTAGCAAGTTTTTCATTTTGATTCATCTCTAATTCCGAGACATTTGCTGCATATTTAATGCATGCCCTCATTCTGAATGAGAAGAATAGCTAATCAGGATATGAATATTTAATTCTTTTGGTTTATTCACCTTGAATCCTAATTTACAGGGTACGGAAAGATGCTGACATGACCGATGTATTTCCTCAGATGTACGTATGTAAAGCTTGTTTCGTGTTCAGATGGGAACGAAGAATAACAAATCTATGAGGTTACATTTGTGCAAAGCAGCCAGGTTACCAGCAGCTTTGCTCATGCACCTGCTGTTTCCATGGTGATTGTGATTGCATAGGTAGTAGGTAGTTAGCACTAGGACCAATCAGGCTCTATTGGTGGGGTGGGCTGCAGGAAGACAGTTAGCCAGCAACCGGATGACACTTCGATAAATCAAACTGCCAGCAATCAGAAAACGATCCGGAACTAATTGCTCTTGGTGAGGGAGAGACATGGGGAATCAATGAATCCTAGCAGTGGTTGCAAAACGACTTGTTAGATCTAAGTGAGGTTTGCTTTGTGTGATTTATGATAAGCTTGAGATTGAGTTTATGATAAGGAGCTTTAGAACCGGTGTTCTTGTGTCCAAGTCTATTAAGGTTTGTATTAAAGCAAAGAAAAAGAATGTTACATCTGACAGGGAACTGGAAAGGAGTGCCTATACAAAACCAAAAGCTTAGTGAATGGGTGAAAATCTAGACATCTTGTTCCCTTACCTATATTTATTCATTTCAGTAAAGCTATATCTACAGAGGCGGCACGGTGGTGCAGTGTTTGCATGTTCTTCCTCCGGGTACTCTGGTTTCCCCCACAATCCCAAAAACATGCGGCAGGTTAATTGTATAATCTAAATTCCCATTTGGTGAGAATGTGTGAGTAAATGTGATGGACTGGCGACCCCCGTAACCCTGAAAGGGAATGAGTGGGTTGGAAAATGAATGATATGATAAAATGCAATGCTACATTTCAGTTTTAAGTTCTTTAAAGGGTAGCACAGTAGGTCACTGGTTTAAGGCCAGCCTGTGTATTCCTGAGAAGAGCTAACACATTCCCTTAAGTTTCAAAAACGTGAAAAATTTGAACGCAACCTACTGCAATTTTTTCTTTTTGCATTTAGAGGACACAAAAAAGTGAAAAAAAAAAAAACAAAGTAAAGGTTGTTGGAACTATTTTGGGTACATTTCTTTTCATAATCCTAGCCCTAGCAAAAGCAAAGGTCTGTCTAAGGATATTGGGGACAGTATTATAATCCTAACAATTTATTATTCTGACAAAATTCCAGATGACTTGCTTAGATCTTCTTTGGACTGGGGTACCAAGTAAGATTGCCCTATGAGGTGTATCAATGGTCTTGATAAAGGTGAGAAGCAGAAACAGAGTCAGAATCAGAAGCAGAATAAGTCAGAGTGACTGGGCACCCCTTTAAAGAGGGGGCGAGGAGCTTTGAGTAGAGCCACTGTTCCTCCACATTATGAAAGCCAGCTGAGGTGGAAAGGCTATGACTCCCGGTGGCCTGGGAACATCTCAATATGCGCCATGATGATCTGGAGGGGGTGTCTGGAGAGAGGGATGTCTGGTCATCTCTGCTTATACTGAAAGAGGAAGAAGATAAAGAACAAGAAGGTATTTTATTTAGAAAAATAACCGAATATGTCAAGACTCACATTACTTCCAAAATTCTGCGAAAAAAGGCCTAGTTAAATTGCTCTGCAGTTTAAAAAATGTTGGGGAACAGTGCACTTAATTACAAGGTACAGGTGCAGTGTCCTTGTTTCCAGACTTGAACCCAAAAAAAAGATAGAGACTGAGCTTAATCCTGTGTAACAGCCTCTAAACTCAAGATATGGAGAAACATGTGAAGCAGAGGGCCAAAATGCTTTGTGTCACAGATATTGTACTTTAGACTTCAAAATTAAATTTATTTCTAAATAGTTACGTAGACATACTCCATCTTCTTATCGTTGAGGTCTAGGATGAAAATGATAGATCCCTTCATTATGTCTAATTAGGAAATGAAAAATGATCATTGATACTTGCATATAGTAATGTTTTTGTTGCTGATTCCACAACCGCAAATCAGTCTGTTAAACATATAAACAAATTCCTTTCTAAAAGATGCTCCAGTAAAAATCCTCTCGCAGTGTTGTGGCTCTCAGCAGCACGGAGCGATGCAGACTCACAGTGGGATATGATGTGACTTTAATAACAGATGCCCATGTCAACAGAGCTGGAGAGCACTTGACTGCGAGGACGACTGAGAGCCGGCCTCCAGGCTTGAGTTATTCATTTATCCAAATTAACAGAGGATGCATCACTCTATGAATTTGCATTCCTGTGCCTTACTGTTCATTACCAGCTGATGAATGCAGCTTCGTTAGAGATAGGTTTCCTTTAGTAAGCACTTCTATTCTCTCTCTCCTCCATCTCTGTGATCGTGGTGCTGTGTGATGTAGGTCACCTGTCACCCTACCATCCATTATTCTCCATTGCGTCTATGGCAGAGAGTGAAGAGGGTGATTTCACTTTGCCTCTGGTCAAACGAAACCTTTAGACCAGGTCTGACTGTGAGGACACTGTGGCCCAAAATGTGCCACATAAACCTCCCCTGTCTACAGTTATCCGGAGTACTTCATACATGCAATTTTAGATTTATATAATGGGACATAATCAAATATAATGGAAAGAGATCATTTTTTACTAGCATACACACACACACACACACACACACACACACATCCTTTTTCCTTAGAATATCTATTTTTTAACATTGGACGCCAGGAACAAGGATGAACTTTCTTCTTCATTTGAAAATCATTTAATGGGATTCTCTTTCTGTAGCATAGTTGTGCGTCCTCTCGAAAGATCTCTTCTGCTATCTAGTGGTAGACACAATCCACTACAAAAGCAGAAATGGATTCATTCATAACATCCACATGCTCATGGATAACCATCAATGGTACTTTGTACTTGAGCAAAGGTACAAATGCCTAAGTATAAGACATCTTTGACAAAAGATGAAGCATTTATATCATCCCCAAATATTGTAGCTCTTTACAATGTTTGGGGATGATATAAATGCTTCATCTGTTTGGTCTTTTTTTATCAGTTTGGTCTTTTTTACCGATGAAAAAAGGACCTCAAATTACAAAATGTTGCACTTTTGTTTGTTGTATTCTTGTAATCTGTGTTTCATGGTTGATGCGGAAACGTTGTTGAAGCTTTGAAAATGAATATGTTTTCCCCTTTCTTTTCAAAAGCTGCCTTGAGAATTTGGTAAGGTGAACATTGGTATGCGCCAGAGGACATAAAAGCCATCAACCTCAAACAAAAAAATATGTGGCATTTTTTTTACTTAACTGGAGCTTTATGACAGTTTGATGTTAGTACAGATGTTTGACAGGGGAAGGAAGAAAGGAAAGTACAGAGATAGCTAGCTACACCATGATTTGAAGCTTTTAGGCCAATGATCTTGGGTCTACGAACCTTGGAATGCTTGAAGTTTTTTGTAACACATCAATAACTTTTTTCTTTTTGAAGAAATTGATGAAAGCTTTATTCAAAAGTTCAAAATCCTCCCTAGGGTTACAGGGTTTAAATATTGGATGGATATTTAAGGATATTGACACTGATCTCAATTATACAATGATGTACAGATGCTACTTTTTTAGTAGTTTCATTCAAAAAGTGACATTTGTAAAATAAGTATTGTCATTCCACACATTTCATTTATTACGATTATTATAATTAATGAAAAAAATACCAAAACCAGCTCCTCTGGAGATTAAATATTACTAGACCAATATTTAAATGTGTTAAGCCTGAATTGAGAGAAGGTGCAGTTAAACTATTAGGATCAACCCTTCAGTGTCTTTGACCTTGATCATTTTGCTTAATCTTGTGCAATCTAGGGTAAAGTGTCCTTTTTTGACATTTGGTAATGATTTACTTTGATCCTCCATATTATATACACCGGAAAATAGTGACAGGTAGTTGTGAGAAGAGATGAAAATGAGAGCTTCTGTTTTAATCCTCTGCCTTCTCTCTTTTATATGTCATTTTACCTTTGTACGAGGTCAAGGTGAGTTCGGTTTTTCATATGTAGACTTTCTGCACAGTGCTTTCCAATTAAACTGTTTGCATTTCTTTTCGCAGAATGCCTGCGAAAGGACATTTTATATGAGAACATAGAACCAGTTGTGAAGTCTACATACGCTAATGGAGAAATAGTGAAACTGGTCTGTATTATTGGTTATTCTGGCTTTTATAAGCTGAGGTGTAATAATGGACAATGGCAGGCCTTCATTGCACGAACATGTTCAAGTAAGAAAATATGTTTATAACTACCATATTTTTCGGCTCATAAGACGCACTTTTTCTTCCCCAAAACTGAGGGGGAAAAGTTGGTGCGTCTTATAGACCGAATGCAGAGCGCCGGGAAGTCCGGTCACGGCCGTATGAGAGGCGTAAGAGCTCCGGAGCTCCGAATGGTGGACTTTAGAGTGATGAGTGGGGGCAAAGAAAAACATTACAGCCTTTTTTTTGTTACTTTTACTGTTTACTGTCTGTTCATGTTACATGTTTGACTGTTAACTTTTACACAGTTGATATAAAATATTTTACAAAAGTATTTGGTTCAGAATCTTTTTTTTTTCTAGATCTTCCTCTTTTAAAATTGGGTGCGTCTTATGTGCCGGTGCGTCTTATGAGCCGAAAAATACGGTATATACAATGTTCACTTTCATAGATAACCCTTGGTAAATTTTAATTTGTGCAGAGAAAACATGTAGCCACCCTGGAGATACACCAAATGGTCATTTTAAACTCACAGAAGGGAAAGATTTTATTGTTGGTGCAACAGTAGAATATACTTGCAATACAGGGTAAATGTTCACAATTACAATGAAATACAATTCTTTTGACTTATTTGTAAAACACATTGTTAAGAGTTTATCAATTAAAGTTTTTTCGTACTTTGTGTTCATAGGTATGAAATGGCAAGCAGGTTCAATGAGCGTCACTGTACAATTAACGGATGGGATAATCGTATCCCTGTTTGTGAGGGTACAGTACATTTTAAAAGAAAGACTGTTTGGTCAATAAAGGTGCTGTAAGAGATTTTTATTCACACAAACATTATCTAAACAGTAAACTCACACTTGTCTTGGTGCAAATGGAGAAAATGGCTGATTGCAGCCAAAGACTTCAGAAATATTTTTCAATAAGATAATGCAAGAGCTGAAAGTTAAATGATAAATTGGAACGTACATTTGTATGGCCTGTAGCGGTCAAGAGCAATAAAATTCTATCTTCACCGTCTTATTGGTAGCGGTGATGCCCTTTGTCACCGGCTCTGTTCAAAATTGTTATGAACAGGATTCGAGGTGTGCTAGTTGGGGCGGTTTGCAACTCAATGAAAGGCTGGGTTGAGAATCAGCACCTCCAAATCGGAGGCCATGGTTCTTAGTTGTAAAAAAGTGGTGTACTCCATTAAAATTTTTGAAGGTATCCTGCCCAAGGTGGAGGAGTTCAAGATTTTTGAGGTGTTGTTAACAAGTAAGGGGATTATGGATCGAGAGATGGACAGACAAATTGATGCAACCTCTGCAGTAATGCGATCAATATATCGGTCCGTTTTAGTAAAAAAGAGGCGGAGCTGCAAGGCAAGCTCTCATTTTACCAATCAATCTATGTCCCTACCTTTACCTATAGCCATGAACTCTGGGTCATGATTCTGCCCAAAAGAATAAGATCCCAGATACAAAAGACTGAAATGAGTTTCCTCTGCAGGATGGCTGAGCGCTCCCTTAGCTATAGGTTGAGTCACTTTGCTCCTCCACATCGAGAGGAGCCAGCTGAGGTGGTTTAGGCATCTGTTTCGAATGTCTCCAGGATGCCTTTCTGGAGTGTTCCCAAAGTACAATGTAGAAGATTGAATACCCGCAAATTATTTTATATCATTATTGAAAACAAACAAATGAAATTTGATGTTTGTTAGCTATTGAGTATGTAGTACCTACATACTGGTTTGGGAAAAGTGAAGTAATTTTAGGGGCTAAGAGTAAAACCTTGTCTGAATAAGATTATTTTTTTTCTAGAAGTGAGATGTCCAGTAATTCATACAAACAAGGATGTGACTGCATTTGGACAAACAGGGGAAGCAAGTTTTGGCGATGTTGTAGAATTTAAGTGTGCATCTCCTGACAAAAATCTAAACGGACATCGAACCATTCATTGTACGCCGAATGGCTACTGGAGCGCGCCTGTACCACAGTGCACAGGTTCATTTTTTTCTATTCCATGCTTGTGTTAGTTATTTATTGATCATGTATAAAGATCAACCCCTAAAAGTGTATAGTTGCCTAGTAGTTTCATTAGTATGAAGATTTCAACCTATTTTTTTGAAAAAAATTAATGAACAATTTGTTTTATGACATAAAATATGAAGAAAATATGTTTTAGACAAGTCTAATGTAATGAGACACAGCACAAACACAATGTAAACATTGTACATAAAAAACTTTCCTGAACCTCATACACTGTTCCAAGCACTTTTATGGGCATTTGTGATTTTTTTGAAAAACACAACTTTGAAAAGCACAGGCTGTATTACAGGTATTGTACTTCCAAGTGTTATCCCTTCTTTTTATCACTAGATAGCACTGATTTGGGGTCTATAAAAGGAAATTTAAATTAAACAAAACCTGGGTTGCGTCATTCCTACTTACTGGTAATTCAAAATAGCTGCTGTGATCGGCACACGGACTGGTGCGTGCAAAGATTTCTTGGGGTTAAAATAAAAGAGTAGAAAATGTCAGCCATCAAACAATGCGCTAGATATTAATTTTCGTCATACCATTTTTAATGACCAGTAGGTACATCTCAATGCAGTAGATTCAGTTTCCACAAGCTATCAAATTGAACAAAATATGACCAATAAAAAAGCATTCGTAATATTTGAGGCCTATCTATTGTGTCAACAGTAATTTGTGTTTGCCATCACTGACTCTGGAGCAGTACGAACCATTCCAGCAAGGAAAACTGTTTTTATTGTCGGGGAAAAGGTGGGACTTGTCTGCCCCTACAAAGATATTCAAAAGATAGAAACCTTTACATGTACAAACACTGGAAAGTGGGATTATCATCCAACCTGTGAAGATAAGGCTTTCAGGTTTTATTGCTTTTGATATTTTGATATTATCAAAACATTTACATTTCTTTCAGAGATTAAATGTCAAACTCCGCACGGCCAGCATGTGTTTCTCCCAGAGTTGCATTTCAGAGGAGAAACAGCGATTGGTCGTAAAAGAATGTACAACTGTGAGACGGGTTTTGAGAAAATGGCAGAAGAAGCCACATGTACACGAAACGGATGGTCTCCGAATCCACTCTGTGCTGGTAGGTTGTGCCACATCGTATTAAACTGATCATTTATTCAATTTTATGTGATTATTTGTTCCTTAGAAATCATGTGTCAGCCACCACGACTCCCAAATGCAGATATTATAGCAGGTCAGAGAACAAACTATCACATCTCTTCGAGAATAGAATATAAGTGTCGTCCTGGATTTCTGCCTGAGGAGCATGTACATATTATCTGTGATGCACAGGGCCAATGGGATGGACTTAAGACCTGCACAGGAAAGTTAATCATATCAAATAAGGAAGAACAGTTTTTAAGCAAAAAGTAAAAGCTCCACTTTCATTCACAGATGCCACCTGTCAAGAGCAAGAGCTCAATAATGTACAAATTATTGATGGGGACCCAAGTCTGTCTTCACCTTATACACCTGGACAGGTTCTAATTTTTAAATGCACTGATAACAACATGAGATTTTACGGTCAGCGTGCAATTGAATGTGGGCCAGATGGAAGGTGGAATTACACATACCCACATTGTGAAGGTAAAAACATCACAGATCATCCACATGCTGCAAAACTCATTTCTAGTTATGAACTCTAATTCTTAAACACAGTAAACATCATTTTAATTTTCCTAGGGACCATTCCTTGTCCACTGCTAACACAAAACTTGAGATTTGTGACCGTGCCTGAAATGAAATTCATCTACCGTAACTCTGAGACGCTGGAGTACAGATGCAATGAGCCCTACAATGTAATTCCTGCAGGAGTTTTAATGTGTCAAAATGGACGATGGAATGGAACTTATGACTGTACAAGTAAGCGACTGATGAATTTACATTCTTTTCTTTGGTGGGATGGCAGGGAGTTCTATATAATGTGTCTCATTGGTTCTCAAGTGCACATTAAAACGAGGACGCCAAACCGTTCAGTTCTGTGTGGCATCCCTTGTGTATCACTACATCTGTAGTGGAAAATTATCGACTTATTTCTAAATACACATAAAAGTGAATCACAAATGTGTTTTTGTTTAGGTGACATCTGTCCCCCGCCTCCATTTATTTACAATGGAGATTTTAGTATTAATACCTCTCGTGTGGATGGCATCATTACAGCAGTGTCTTATAGTTGTCAGTTTTTATTTGAGCTCAGCAAGAAACAGGAGACTTTTAAATGCGTGGATGGAATGTGGGAGAATCCACCCAAATGTCTGAGTGAGGAACTTTTGTTTATTTTATTTGCTGCATTTGATATTATTTTTAATCACTAAGAGTTTTCTCCGTTAAAGGACCTTGTGAAATTGATGCCGTCGTTGAGAAATACAATCTGCAGCTTCCTGAAGAAAAGGTCTATGTAAAACATTCTGAAACGTATAAACTTAACTGCCAAGATGGATGGAACTCTCGAGGTTTGATGAATCAAGTAGTTGTGTCGTGTTCTGATGGGAATCTAGAGATTGACCAAAGTTGTAAGTATTTAGAACTTCAATCGGAAGTTCAATGGTTATATTGGTGAAGTTTGGTTAATTGTTAATTGTGATTTTTCGTTAGGTGACATACAGAGGAACTGAAAAACCAACTGAGATTTAAGCAAATGAAGCCTGGTTCTGTTTTTAAAATTATATGATATTGCTCGTTCCATTCTTCAAATGTTATGTCTTTAATTTGTTCAGTATAATAGCTAGTACATTGAACTGTCAAGAAATAAAAATGCTTGGATTCCTTTAACCCTGAGCTTTTTTTACCTCTTTACAATATGCTCTAATAAAATATTTAAAGCGCTTTTTGTTGTTGTTGTGTGTGCGTGTGTGTGTGCGTGTGTGTGCGTGCGTGTGTGTATGCTTGATATTATTTTTTATACAACCCCAGATTTTTATAACAAAAATCTAAAGTGTTGGGACAAAAGTAAAATTCACAAATTCCCCAAAAAGCAAAAACAAGGTCAAAACAATGTGAAATTTGCATATAACAAAACAGGCGAACCTTTCCTAAAAATTATACACTGTTCCAAGTACTTTTTATTTCATTGTCCTTTTTGTGTCAGAGCTCTGAAAAACACAAGCCATATTACAAACCTTGTACTTCCAGTGGTGATGGCACTGATCGTACCTGATTTAGGGTGTGTTAAACAAAACTGAAAGAATATTCTTGTAATGTTCATTGAAATAACAAAATATCAAGTCTAATAATGAATAAAGTTTTTATTACTTTGATTTGATTTGAAATCAAAATGAAACAATAGCTGGTTTGTGTGATTCCAACTTAATTCAAAACCGACGCTGTCATAGGGTGACTGGAATGAGTAAAAAGCTGGGGACATGACCAAAAATGTTTTATAATCTATGAAAGTATATAAATAGATGTATTTGTTTTATGTGGATTTTAAATGTCGTAGCTTAAATTTGTAGTACACTTTTCTTAGAAATAAAATGTATTTATGAAGCAATTTTAATGCTTATTTATAGTCCCGGGGACAGAAATGGCACTCATTCTGTGGAATAGCTTTTTTGTCAGAGTTTTATAAATTATTAACTTGCTGACCCCAGAGCAGACAAAAATCTAGAAGAAGGAGCAAAACGTTTATTTGTGAACTGAGCAGCAACAATGAGGGTTCCTCTCAAACTCTTTGGGTTCATTGTTTGGTTGTTTTCGTTACACACTGGACAATGTCAAGGCAAGTCACTTTCGTCTTTAAATTACAAAGTACTCATTAGAATGTTAAAAGATTGCATTTGATGCAAATCTCTTGATATATTCAGGAATGATTTTATTTTTGCGTGTCCTCTTCAGTGTGTTTTCAGACGGACATTAATTATGAAAACATAGATCAAGTTAAACAAACCTCTTACGCTGATGGACATATGTTGAACGTGAAATGCCAGATGGGTTTTACTGGTGGTTATACTTTAAAGTGTGCTAAAGGAGAATGGAAAACCGTTGGAGTCCAGCGCCCATGTGCAAGTAAGAAAGCTTCACCCTGATCAGTGGATCTTTTTTCATTCGTTCAGTTTGTTGATTCTGTGTAAAATGTTTTGGAATTTTTCAGAATTAAAATGTGGCCATCCAGGGAATGTTACAAACGCTGATATTACACCACACACCTCAGAGTATACGTTTGGAGTAACAGTGGTGTATACTTGCCAGAGGGGGTAAATACACTGGAGGGGTCAAATTAAGAAACTTTTTCCTGTTAAATCACGACAAACATCATCAGCTATAATTTTTGTGTTTCCAGCTATAAACTCACCGGTAGAAAAACATCGAGAACATGCAGAAAACACGGATGGGACAACACTCTCCCTGTCTGTGAGAGTACGCTTGCATGATGTATCAAAATAACTGTAATATTTAAAATTATTATGATTTTAATCCATTTATTTTGTAGTAGTTAGTTGTCCATGCATTAAAACAAATCCAGGAGTGAGAGCAACAGTCAACACAAAGAATGGAACATACAGTGATGTTACCAGCTTTGAGTGCGTCTCAACAGGAAACACAAAGAATGGAACATACGGTGATGTTGTCAGCTTTGAGTGCGTCTCCGAGGAAGAAATGATAGATGGGAAAAGAGAAATTAACTGCACACACACGGGGGAATGGAGCGCCCCTTTTCCAACGTGCAAAGGTTCTTTCACTTCTTTAGATCTTTACCCAGTGATCACACATTTCTAACAGTTCACTTTATTTTTTATCCAGAGATAACATTCACAGTACCACCGATCCCAAATGGAGAGGGTGATCATCCTGCCGAAGTGTATAAAAAAGGTGAACAGTTAAGATACCAGTGCCAAAGCGGTTACGAGCCTAGAGAGTGATGTACTCGCTGGACCCTGAGATGTACTCGCTATGGCTGGAGTCTGTGATTCACAACAATACAATTTAGAAGGGAAAAAAAAGTATAATTCAATTATTGATTAGTTTATTAAATCCCGTTGACCTAGCTCCCCAACTGCAATACCTCTGTGTACCACTAGTGGGGCACACCCCATAGTTTGAGAAACAATGGGCTAAGGACCTTTCAAAATTGAAAGATGTCCAAGAGCTCAGGACTGTTCAGAAACCCAGGTGCAACTGTCTGGGGAAATCTGCAGAGTAGTGGTCTTCATGGAAAAGCAGACTTCCTTCAAAAATGTAAATAGAAGTATTGATTGTGGTTTAAAGGCCATATAAGTACTTCTTTGCAACAAATATTCTCATCCAAGCTCGGATTTTGATGAAGTTTCCACATGTGCACCTACATACATTTGCGTGCAAATGTAGTGAAGCTTGTGGTAAAATGTAACTGGATATTTACCACTAAGAGGAATTCTGCTGCAAACGCTTTTGATTTGCATTGTCATCAGCCCCTGAGCCGTCTTCCTCCTCGGACACAGGTTGATACTGATCAGGCACCATCATGGTATTGTTGACCTTTAATGCACTTTTTACATAATAAATGAGTAATAACAGTAATGTAATATTTGTTGTCAGACGTCCATTTCAGAAGTGCACGTGACATGCAGTATCCAATGAGAGGGAGAGAGTTCAAACTACCAAATATCGCAGGTTGCGTCACAGACCACAAAACAATTCGTTACTGAGTCGTTTAGAAATCCGGTAAAAATAAATGGGTATCAAAAGATAATTAAAGGGTTTTTTCTACCTTGGATGCATTTCAACCTGTTGTTGGAGACTTCAAAAACCAAATAATTCACTTATTCGTTTTTGTCTAGAGATATCATGCATGGTGCCATGGATACCAAACAGATTTTTTAACAGAGCAGAGTATAAAAATGCCGAACGGTTAAGATACCACTGCCAAAGCGGATACAAGTCTCCGATATGTACTCCCTTTGGCTGGACTCTGCAACCTGTCACATTCTATCTCAAGAAAATATAGTTTACTTTAAATAACAAGAGTTTATCGTTTGATTAATTAAAAATTCGTACTGAAAGTCACATATAATATTCGATGGGATTGTGAGCCTGAATATTCGGGTGCTTCAGGAATATTTAGGATTCAGGAATTGTTTGATAAGTTTATTACTTGATATTAAAAGATTGATCTGTTTCAGAGATCACATGTGAAACTCCACGAGACCAGCATGTTCATAGCGTTTACTTCTGGAGAACTATGAAACTGTATGAAAGACAACATTACAGTTGTGAGAATGGGTACAAACCAATAGCGGTACGAGGCTTAGCCACTTGCACACCGGCCGGACTGATGCCAGATCCTCTTTGTGTTGGTATGTTTAACAATCTTCAGTCTTGTGTGATTGATTCTGTGAAACCTATTCTGAAAGTTTATTTAATGTAATAAAGTGTTACGGTAAAGCTTAGTAAAACTGTTCATTGTTAGGTGTATCACGTAGTTTATTCTACGCAGCAATGTGAACATTTTTAACAGAAGTTCCATCACATTAGTCTTGTGTTGAATCTAGTCTCCTTTCACAAGAGCACCTAACTTGACTCAGATCAGATCTGGTTGATGGTAGAACAAGCAGGACAAACTCCAACAGGCCATTTCGTGAACGTATTCAGGTCTCATTAATATTCCTAAAAAAAATTAGATATGCTTCAGCTCCTTATTTCACAGCAGGTTAATGATGCCATGTGGAAGTGATGCAGCAACAAATCAAAACAAACAAGAGAATGACTCTGAAATCATGTTGTCAAATTTTGCGTGTATTAACAAGCTTTCAAAAATAGCACAAATTGTTTTTTGTCATTGAGTGAGGCCCTGGTGGGGAACCCATGAAGCATACTTGCAGTCATTCATCATCTTGGCTACTGTATGCTGCCCCTATGAATGAGAAATACATGGTAGTAGTTTAAAAATGTAAACACGCATCAGATTTGTGCCACAAATGAAAGTAGTAAGGGGTAGAACTACTCAAAGGGCTCATGACATTTTAGTGGATTTTATGGTGATTTATAAGGGTAGATTAAATCAAAAGTCGAACCATGCACGTTTAGTTTAAAAACAGGTTTTATTTGCGCCATTGTAACGTCACGGCCGGACACAAAAGGGCCAATTACCCTCCCCTGAAAACACTATTTACAAAGCAATGCCTTCTCTCATGATATCCGGAAACCAAAGTGGGGGATAGACAGAGCACTTACCAGCCTCAATTTTTACAATTATTATAAAGTTTTTACTCATAAAATATAACAAGTCATTTTATAATTATGAATTAAATTGTTTATTAAACTTATCATGTTTAAGTGCATCACATGGAGGAATCAGCCGACACTCACATCTGGGTCACCACTGAACACGGTCACAACTTATTTAAGAAAAATTTATTTCAATTATTCATTTACTTGTTACTCCCTGGAAACGTGAGCCTCTGTCAAGGAGTTACTTCTTCTAAATCTTCTAATATCCACAGTTTTTCTCTCAAAGTATCTCTCACAGCACAGCGCAAACAGTTCGGATCAGATTCTGACTCATAGATGTAAGAACGTATAATGTTTCCTCCAAATACCATTACAGTGTCCATCAATGTTGCTTTAAATATGTATATATATATATATATATATATAAATATAAACTTTGTCATGTCCTGCTTAGGAGCCACCACATAGGGAAGTAAGTGCTTCGTGTGAGCTGGACAGTATTGTAATCTCACATCACCTGATGTGGTGTTCCCTCCTCTGGATGGAAGCAGTGAATTTACGTAGTTATTTATTTATTTTTCCCATGGACCAGTTTGTATTAATTACGTCAGGACAGAAGGGTGTTAAAAAGAAAGGGGGGAGTGAATTAGAGATGTAAATGGGGGGAGGGGTTCACTAGTGTGAAGAATTGTTGCTTTAATTAGATGTTAATCGCTCAGTATTGAAGTTGCTCGCAATGAATCTCTCAATTCTCTCTCACATCTACCGTGAACAGCAGACGGTAACTTTGCATACACGAATATGCAAATCAGTAAGACAGTAGGTGAGTAACTGGGGAGTTGTTACAAAGTTTTCCGAATGAAAATCTGCATGCAGATGAAGAGATTGAAAGTGTTTTTAATTAAAAAAGAGGCTTTTCTAGGAAAAAAAATCACATTTGTCATACAACTAAACCAATGTGAACAACATTTAACGTTTTTTTATTTGTTTAAAAATAAAACAATGTCATGGCCCCTTTAAATCCAATAGCTTTTATTAATTTTTCAGAATTGTAGTCATGTTTCAGATATCTGATGGTCTCTCTTTCTCTCTCTCTCTCTCTCTCTCTCTCTCAGTTGTAACTTGTCAGCTAAAGTTAACGCCTGGAATAAAAACCATCAGACCAGAAGGAAAAACTATTTTCAAAGTTGATGAAAGTGTTGAAATAACCTGCTCTAGTAAACTCTGGACACCATTTATAAGATATGGATCTACAACTTCCACATGTCAATCTGATGGTCGATGGGATCAAGAGCCTGTTTGTGAAGGTACGACTAATAAAAAAACTTCTGATGATTTGATGGACCAATTTTTTATATAAAAGATATATACATATATATATTTTTTGACAAGGAGTGGGAAAAGGTAGAGGGAGAGTTAAAATGCATGGTCGGGCAAAAACAAGGCCCAGAACTTGGGTAACGGATCAAAAACTTCTGATCAATCCACTTTGTTCCAAACTGCTTGATGTTTACTCCCAATGTAAGTCTCTTTGGATAAAAGTGTCTGCTAAATACATAAATGTAAATGTAAAAACGTAAGAGCTACTATTATACAGAGAGGCCAGGGATTGAGTAAATTCCGTACAGCAGTGATTCTGTGTTTGGATTTTTTTTTACACAAACTTTTTTTCAGAAAGCTACTCTGAGATGGCCATTGATGTTTTTTTATTGAAATATTGCAGCAAAAGAAACAAAATTCATACTGTTACTAAACATGACAAAACAGAAATATAGAGAGGATTCAAAAATAGGACAGACCAGACACATAAAATAGCAGTTTCTGTCATTTCAGTAGATGATGGTATTTGTTTGGTCGATGTGTTCTGATTGACTAACTTAATTGAACGTATTTTAATGTTTTGAATAAATATTAGATTTTACAATGTGTAATTCGATGTGTGATTATTAGGTATATGTTAACTGTTGTGTTTATGTAAATGTAGCTTAATTTTGTCCTCTTAAAGATGATCTCTGCCCATCACCACCTTGCATTAAAATGGAGAATTGATAAACATGTGAAACACGACTGTGTGTCTATCTGTGTGATGGTCAGGCCGAGAAATAGGCGACACATAAGAGAAACCACTAAATTAAAAAGGAAAAAGCAAATTCACACATAATTATTGTGAAACAGGTCTAGTAAATGTGAAAGTACTTAAACTGGTTTCTTTGCTTTTCTTAAAGAAGAAGACTAACTGAGCTAAATCCAGCTGGATTGATGCACTGAGGTATGGGGTAAAAAATTATATATATATATATATATATTTTTTTTTTTATCCACAACAATGCAATACTTGGTGTTTTGATAATGAAATTCAGGAGGAACCAGGATGATCATTAGCCGCTGGTCTGCAGGCACTCATCTCTATCTTGCTTCTGCCGGCTATACGCCCAAAAAAGCTTTGTGTCACCAGGCTACTTAAAAGTATGGTGAACTATTCATTCATTCATTCATCTTCTAATCTGCTTATTACCTTTCGGGGTCATGGTGGTTTATTGGTGCCTATTTCCAGCTTACACACATTCTCACGTAAGGGGAATTCAATTAACCTGATGCATGGTCTGGGGATTGTGGGGGAACCCGGAGCAAACCCACGCAAGCACGGGGAGAACATGCAAACACCTTCCAGGAAGGTCACCAGCGAGCCTCGAACCAGTAACCTTCTAACTGGAAGGTGCTATAGTGCAGTACCATGCCGCCTCTATGGTGAACTAATGAAATTATATTGGGATAAAAATGGTTTGATAATAATAATTTAAAGCTTCAGTTGTTGATGGAACTGTTTTTCTTCTCTTCTGTAATAAAAACATGATTTTCTTTCAGATGTGCATGAAGATGAGCAGATGTGCTGCTGCAGATTCAAGCGGTTGAGCTTTTGTCGCGCTGTTATGAAAGTAGCAGCATTGTTTCAGAAATAAAGTTGCTGTTCAACTTTCAATGTTTGGCTTCTTTTTTCAAGAGCTGTTGTGTTAACTGAGAGAAATGTATCCATTGCTATAATAAAGCCAATAAAATCTGATTACTATAAATATTTACTAAACATTAAAAGGGGAAACTCTTGTGCATAAAAAAATTAAGTCAAAGTATAACTAATCCATCCATCCATCCATCCATCTTCTTTCGCTATGTCTAAGCAGGGATGCCCAGACCTCCCTCAGAAACTTCCTCCAGCTCTTCCGGGGGAACCCCAAGGCGTTTTGCTTTTCAAAATACTATTCTTTTTTTACTTTACATCATATAAGAATATTGTGAATTGTGTCTAGAAGTTTTTTTTTTACAAATGCACTGCACCTCTTTTCTTTGCAGTATTTTGTTTTTTAAAAAAAAGTCTGTAACTCCCAATTATGCAAAGGTTTCGTCAAATATTAATATGATGTCAAACAGTTTGATGAAAAAGCTATTATTAAGCAGTTCTAGTTCAGAAGTTTTTAATAAATAATTAAGTAAACTTACTTTATTTATAGAGTCACAAGATGACCACTCTCAAATAAAACTAAAGTTCAGTTCAATGTTTTCCAAAAAGTCCAAACTCTAAGATCCAGTAAATGACATCTAGCTTTTATGATAAACAAGAATAGACAAACAAGTTGTTTTTTGTGGCATGAGTGGAATCTTGAAGGTCTTTGTGTTTAACAACAAATATTTTCTGTCAAATACAGATTAAAATGAGTTTTTAGGGTTAATTTTGAAACTGCTCTGTTTCAGAACATCAGTTGACGCTCAATCTTATCAAACACATTGAGCAATGACCAGTTCCAGGCAATTTTGCAATGACCACTTCTCCATTCTCTCTCATTCCTAATTCCATATTTAATAACATACTTCAGCATGTGAATGAAGAACATAAACCATTAAAAAACAATTGTCACCTGTTAAAGGGGCGAATGTTACGATTATTTGTGAAACCGCTAACGACTTGCTGTAAATGCGTTACATAAATATCACTCTGTAAACCTAAAATCCCCTTAATGACTGTGACAAATGTCAATTTTTATATGTTTTATGCACACTTTTATTCTGGAACACTTTGGGTTTGGGTAAAGATGGCTTTTGACTTTGGTAAATGATTGACTTGCTGATCCCAAACCAGACAAGAGGTTCAGAGACTAAACAAAAAAAATCATTCATGAGCTGGGCTCCAAAATGAACGTTCCTCTCAAACTCTTCGGCTTCGTTGTTTGGTTGATTTCTGTACACACCGGACAATGTCAAGGCAAGTCACTCTTTTCTCTTCTTACATTACTAAATACTAAACCTCATGTTAAAATATTTCAAATCTCTCCAAAAAATTCAAGGGACCGCAGACTGCAGGGATGATTTTTTTGTTTGTGTTTCCTCTTTAGACTGTGATACGGGGAACTTAAATGTTGCAAACACAGATCAGGTTCCACCAACTTCATACGCTGATTGACAACTGTTGAAATTAAGCTGCCGGATGGGTTTTACTGGTAGTCTTAGGTTTAAGTGTGTGAAAGGAGAATGGATGATGTTTAGAGTCCAGCGCCCATGTGCCAGTAAGAAAGCTTTCACCTTGATCAGTGGATCTTTTATCATTCGTTCAGTTTGTTGATCTTTAACTCAATTTGTTTCAATTCTTCAGAGAAAAAATGTGGCCCTCCTGAAGAAGTTTCAAATGCTGAATTTATCCTTCAAGATGAGACAGAGTTTGTTTTTGGAGCTAGGGTTGTGTATACGTGCAATACGGGGTGAATAACATTTAATGACATTCTCTATTTCTAAAGAGAAAAATGTCAGAACAAAAATCCTTTGTGTCCACAGCTACAAAATGTTAGGTAGAGTCAATCAGCGAACTTGCGGAATGGAAGGATGGGACAACTTACCTCCTGTCTGTGAGAGTAAGATACTATAAAATCCACAAGAACACCGTTCTGCTCTACTGTACGCTTGTTTAGTCTGATGTCGTGCTGCGCTTTCGGGTCCTGGCGCTCCTGGGTCCTGGCGCTCCTGGGTCCTGGCGCTCCATTGCAGTCAGTGCAAAAGGGGTTGATACGCTTTAAAATACTTTAAATCAGTTTTAAATCAAGGGAAACATTATGTATAGATTACCAATAATGTGCTATAACAAATGTTAGAGTCAGGGTGTTGTAAAAAGAAAGTGTTGTTCTGTAGTGCAACTTAGAGAAACCCTGTGACGCGTTCTCAGAGGCTATCTCTCCAATACACTCGGTACTGTCTGCGCTTGTGATTAAAACCGTGTTGGTGTGAAATATCTCGAGAAAGTTAACTTTCATACGTGGTGTTGTAATATTTTTTGCCACCTGTTCCACTTCTTCCGACACTTTGCTTTACTCGCAAAGGTAAGGTTTCACATTTGTGTAACATATTACATAATTTGCATGTGTTATTCTGTTTTATTATGATTTATTACATCAACAATGTGTAGATTTAAGGATTGAAGAAACATTACTTGATTTTTCTCTGGTTTTCAATTTTTTATCAACTTAAACTATTGTTTCTGTCATTCCTATTTAATTCAAAATAGCTGCTGTGATTGGCACACGCACTGGTGCGTGCAAAGACTTCTAGGGGTTAAAATAAAGAGTAGAAAATGTCAGCCATCAAAAAATGAGTTAGATATTAATTTTTGTCATACCATTCGTTCTGACCACTAGGTACCATTTGTTCTCTGCCTACTGGCATCTCAAGTAGATGCAGTAGATTCTGTTTCCACAAGCTAGTATCAAAAAATTTAACAAAATATGACCAATAAAAAAGCATCATAATATTTGAGGCCTATCTATTGTGTCTTAACAGAAACTTGTGAGCTTTCCATCACTGATTCTGGAGCAGTACGAACCATTCCAGAAAGGAAAACTGTTTTTATAGTCGGGGAAAAGGTGGGACTTGTCTGCCCCTACAAAGATATTCAAAAGATAGAAACCTTTACATGTACAAACACTGGGAAGTGGGATTATCATCCAACCTGTGAAGGTAAGGCTTTCAGGTTTTTTTGCTTTTGATATTTTGATATTATCAAAACATTTACATTTCTTTCAGAGATTAAATGTCAAACTCCGCACGGCCAGCATGTGTTTCTCCCAGAGTTGCATTTCAGAGGAGAAACAGCGATTGGTCGTAAAAGAATGTACAATTGTGAGAGCGGTTTTCAGAAAATGGCAGAAGAAGCCACATGTACACGAAACGGATGGTCACCGAATCCACTCTGTGCTGGTAGGTTGTGCCACATCGTATTAAACTGATCATTTATTCAATTTTATGTGATTATTTGTTCCTTAGAAATCATGTGTCAGCCACCACGACTCCCAAATGCAGATATTATAGCAGGTCAGAGAACAAACTATCACATCTCTTCAAGAATAGCATATAAGTGTCGTCCTGGATTTCAGCCTGAGGAGCATGTATATATTACCTGTGATGCACAGGGCCAATGGGATGGACTTAAGACCTGCACAGGAAAGTTAATCAATTATCACAAATAAGGTTTTCAAGCAAAAAGTAAAAGCTCCACTTTTATTCACAGATGGCACCTGTCAAGAGCAAGAGCTCAAAAATGTACAAATTATTGATGGGGACCCAAGTCTGTCTTCCCCTTATACACCTGGACAGGTTCTAATTTTTAAATGCACTGATAACAACATGAGATTTTACGGTCAGCGTGCGATTGAATGTGGGCCAGATGGAAGGTGGAATTACCCATACCCACATTGTGGAGGTAAAAACATCACAGATCATCCACACGCTGCAAAACTCATTTCTAGTTATGAACTCTAATTCTTAAACACAGTACACATCATTTTAATTTTCCTAGGGAGCATTCATTGTCCACTGCTAACAAAAAACTTGAGATTTGTGACCGTGCCTGAAATGAAATCCATCTACCGTAACTCTGAGACGCTGGAGTACAGATGCAATGAGCCCTACAATGTAATTCTTGCAGGAGTTTTAATGTGTCAAAATGGACGATGGAATGGAACTTATGACTGTACAAGTAAGCGACTGATGAATTTACATTCTTTTCTTTGGTGGGATGGCAGGGAGTTCTATATAATGTGTCTCATTGGTTCTCAAGTGCACATTGAAACGAGGACGCCAAACCGTTCAGTTCTGTGTGGCATCCCTTGTGTATCACTACATCTGTAGTGGAAAATTATCGACTTATTTCTAAATACACATAAAAGTGAATCACAAATGTGTTTTTGTTTAGGTGACATCTGTCCCCCGCCTCCATTTATTTACAATGGAGATTTTAGTATTAATACCTCTCGTGTGGATGGCATCATTACAGCAGTGTCTTATAGTTGTCAGTTTTTATTTGAGCTCAGCAAGAAACAGGAGACTTTTAAATGCGTGGATGGAATGTGGGAGAATCCACCCAAATGTCTGAGTGAGGAACTTTTGTTTATTTTATTTGCTGCATTTGATATTATTTTTAATCACAAAGAGTTTTCTCTGTTAAAGGACCTTGTGAAATTGATGCCGTCGTTGAGAAATACAATCTGCAGCTTCCTGAAGAAAAGGTCTATGTAAAACATTCTGAAACGTATAAACTTAACTGCCAAGATGGATGGAACTCTCGAGGTTTGATGAATCAAGTAGTTGTGTCGTGTTCTGATGGGAATCTAGAGATTGACCAAAGTTGTAAGTATTCAGAACTTCAATCGGAAGTTCAATGGTTATATTGGTGAAGTTTGATTAATTGTTAATTGTGATTTTTCGTTAGGTGACATACCGAGGAACTGAAAAACCAACTGAGATTTAAGCAAATGAAGCCTGGTTCTGTTTTTAAAATCATATGATATTGCTCGTTCCATTCTTCAAATGTTATGTCTTTAATTTGTTCAGTATAATAGCTAGTACATTGCACTGTCAAGAAATAAAAATGCTTGGATTCCTTTAACCCTGAGAAGTCAGGGGACTATTTTTAGCAGTTTTGTGTTGTTGTTGTGTGTATGCTTGTGTGTGTATGCTTGATATTATTTTTTGTACAACCCCAGATTTTTTTTTCACAAATATTTTTTAAAATTCTGGAATTGTACAAAAAGAATATATCTGTGTAGTAGATTTTGTAATTTTTACTGCAAAATTCTCAAAAATTGACAATAAGCTGTATTTATATTTTATAACAAAAATCTAAAGTGTTGGGACAAAAGTAACATTTACAAATCCCCAAAAAAGCAAAAACAAGGTCAAAACAATGTGAAATTTGCATAAACAAAGCAGGCAAACCTTTCCTAAACATTATACACTGTTCGAAGTACTTTTTGTTTCATTGTGCTTTTTGTGTCAGAGCTTTGAAAAACACAAGCCATATCACAAACCTTGTACTTCCTTCTTTTTACCACTAGATGGCTCTGATTGTACCTGTTTTAGGGTTTGTTAAACAAAACTGAAAGATGATACCGCATTTTTTCATATTTTTTTTAAGTTACCTGGAAAATTATGTGTTATAACTCTTGTAATGTTCATTGAAATAACAAAATATCAAGTCTAATAATGTTCTTTTTTATTACTTTGATTTGATTTGAAATCAAAATGAAACAATAGCTGGTTTGTGTAATTCCAACTTAATTCAAAACTGACGCTGTCATAGTGTGACTGGAATGAGTAAACTGCTGGGGACATGACCAAAATGTTTTATAATCTATGAAAGTATATAAATAGATGTATTTGAAACAAACACTATATATGGATTTACATATCAATGCAAAAGAAAGGTTTGTTTTATGTGGATTTTAAATGTTGTAGCCTAAATTTGTAGTACACTTTTCTTAGAAATAAAATGTATTTATGAAGCAATTTTAATGCTTATTTATAGTCCCGGGAACAGAAATGGCACTCATTCTGTGGAATAGCTTTTTTGTCAGAGTTCGATAAATTATTAACTTGCTGACCCCAGAGCAGACAAAAATCCAGAAGAAGGAGCAAAAAGTTTATTTGTGAACTGAGCAGCAACAATGAACGTTCCTCTCAAACTCTTCGGGTTCATTGTTTGGTTGTTTTCGTTACACACTGGACAATGTCAAGGCAAGTCACTTTTGTCTTTAAAAGACAAAGTACTCATTAGAATGTTAAAAGATTGCATTTGATGCAAATCTCTTGATATATTCAGGAATGATTTTATTGTTGCGTGTCCTCTTCAGTGTGTTTTCAGACGGACATTAATTATGAAAACATAGATCAAGTTAAACAAACCTCCTACGCTGATGGACATATGTTGAAGGTAAAATGCCAGATGGGTTTTACTGGTGGTTATACTTTAAAGTGTGCTAAAGGAGAATGGAAAACCGTTGGAGTCCAGCGCCCATGTGCAAGTAAGAAAGCTTTACCCTGATCAGTGGATCTTTTTTCATTCGTTCAGTTTGTTGATTCTCTGTAAAATATTTTGGAATTTTTCAGAATTAAAATGTGGCCATCCAGGGAATGTTACAAACGCTGATATTACACCACACACCTCAGAGTTTACGTTTGGAGTAACAGTGGTGTATACTTGCCAGAGGGGGTAAATACACTGGAGGGGTCAAATTAAGAAACTTTTTCCAGTTAAATCACAACAAACATCATCAGCTATAATTTTTGTGTTTCCAGCTATAAACTCACCGGTGTAAAAACATCGAGAACATGCAGAAAACAAGGATGGGACAACACTCTCCCTGTCTGTGAGAGTACGCTTGCATGATGTATCAAAATAACTGTAATATTTAAAATTATTATGATTTTAATCCATTTATTTTGTAGTAGTTAGTTGTCCATGCATTAAAACAAATCCAGGAGTGAGAGCAACAGTCAACACAAAGAATGGAACATACAGTGATGTTACCAGCTTTGAGTGCATCTCAACAGGAAACACAAAGAATGGAACATACGGTGATGTTGTCAGCTTTGAGTGCGTCTCCGAGGAAGAAATGATAGATGGGAAAAGAGAAATGAACTGCACACACACGGGGGAATGGAGCGCCCCTTTTCCAACATGCAAAGGTTCTTTCACTTCTTTAGATCTTTACCCAGTGATCACACATGTCTAACAGTTCACTTTATTTTTTATCCAGAGATAACATTCACAGTACCACCGATCCCAAATGGAGAGGGTGATCATCCTGCCGAAGTGTATAAAAAAGGTGAACAGTTAAGATACCAGTGCCAAAGCGGTTACAAGCCTAGAGAGAAGACCCCAAGATGTACTCGCTATGGCTGGAGTCTGAGCCCAATAGTGTCACTCTTCTCTAAGCTCCTTCTTTCTTCAAAGTCTTCTCTCCTGTTTGCTCAGATTCGATTGCAATTCACAATCTCCTCAAACTAAACGGTTAAAAAAAAAACAATATTCTTCCCACTGGATAAAAACACTCACCTGCAGTTTGCAATTTTTCATCTGTAATTGGTGCCATTTTAGAGCAATCTCTTTGAATCTCACACAACAACTCAATTACCCAAAATGCTTACTCCCGTATCCACTATGTCCACTTATTTTTGGAGTCTGGGATCAATACAGCCAGGATAATTCCCATCACATCACCTTCATTCAATCCATGTTGTCTTGTAGACACGGAATTAAATTGTGTTTCAATATTTAACGGGCAGTATTGACTGTCATAGACACAGTGTAAGAATAGCGCAGTGGATGAAAGACATCATTTTTCTCATTTGGACAAAAGAGCATACACAAGCCCCACCTGCTTTTATTGCTTTGACAGAATGGTGACCAAGCCTGATTTTTAAATATTTGACTTACCTAAATAGCTTAGCTAGTCTACAAGTTTACAAGGGTATACATTTACAAGGCTAGCTACATCGAAGAGGGGGTTGCACTGTTATAAGACCAGCTCACAATAGGAGAAAATGAAAGTGCTGTAGTTTTATCACAAGTACACAGCTAAAATAAAAGTGGTTTACTGTGTGATTTCTCTGGCTCTGAAACGTTCACCGACCTTTTAAGAAATTTTCCATTTTGTTACAAGATTCTGAGGGTACTTCAATTTATTTTTTCCACTGCAATATGTTTCAATGTCAAACTCCCTGCTATATGGTTCGAGGTCCCGGTTCTGTTTACAAAAAGTATTAAAAATATAGACTTTAAACATATTTCTTCTATTAACACCACGTTACCGGTTAGTTTTTGCACGTTCTTTCTGTGGGTTTTCTCCAGATTAATTGAATAATTCCCCTTAGGAGTAAATGCGTGTGTGTGTGTGTGGGGGGGGGGGTGCGCGTGTGTGTGCGTGTGTGTGTGTTGCTATGGAGTGACCTGTCATATCAAGAAAATATAGTTTATTTTAAATAACACAGTTTGATTTATATTTTCGCCAACAAATGTATTATTGTTACCAGGTGGCACTATAACAGTGTCGTCCCATAAGGCTAATAATCCGTTCAGAATCACTGAAACATTGAATGAAGCATGTAAGAGATACAGCCACAAATACATTAATTTCCATTGCTATTCATACAGCCAGCAGGTGGCACTATGAGAGTATCATCTGTTACCGAATTAATACATTATCGCGTTAATATTTAAGACTCAAGAGACGGGATTGTATGAACAGAAAGGAAACAGGTTTATTAATGCATTTCAGTCACCTCTTGGCCGGGAGGCATTTTGCGCAGCTTTCAGGCCTGTCCACGTTAGATGGTGCAGATCCCCGAAAGAGACCCTTTGAAAAGGGGAGACGGTCTATATGGGGCCCCCCCACAGGAAACACGTCATTTCACGAGTCACAGAGACACACCAGCACATATTTTAGCGGAACTGAATAACATTATTATCAGTTACATGCAATGTTTACAATTTTCTATCACATATTATGTAAGCAGGTCAATTTGGTGTAAGCTTTGGGGTAAGCTTTTTAAGCATTTCATAAATTTGTACAATATTTGGATGAAGTATTTGAGAGGTACAGCAACAAGTACATTTATCCCTTTAAGTTTGACAAGGGCCAAATTCGTAATGGCGCCACGGCAAGACCGTGTGACGAACTTCTGCATTTTTGATAACTTTTGGTCAGTTATGCCTTAAGAGTCACCAGGCTAATTTTCAGCTCAATCTGACAATAATCCTGGGAGAAATTCATTAAAATGCGAGAAGAGCTTTTACGCGTTCAATGGGGCGCTGCAGAGCTGCCGTCCAAGGTATGTTCGCGGCAACAGTGTCAGACTACCATTATTATTGAGCATGACCATAGTGCAATATTTGGACCAAATAAGAAACCAGCAGTAGCCAGACTAATGCCAGACCAGAAATCAGCAAAAAAAAAAATCAGCTGTGAATAAAAGCAATTCAAATTTAAAACAGTGTTTTGAAAACTCTTTACTTGACCTTGAAAGGGAATGCACTGGTGGCCAGAAGGAAGCTGCGATTCTTAAACTTGTTTCTTTTCTTTTCTTAAGGAGAAATCTGAGAAATATCACCTGGATTGATGCACTGAGGTATGAGATTATATTTAGTTGTTGCTTTCAAATCAACTCAATAAATTCTATTGGGATAAAAATGGTTTGATAATAATAATTAAAGCTTCAGTTGTTGATGGAACTGTTTTCCTTCTCTTCTGTAATAAAAACATGATTTTCTTTCAGATGTGCATGAAGATGAGCAGATGTGCTGCTGCAGATTCAAGCGGTTGAGCTTTTATCGCGCTGGTGTGAAAGTAGCAGCACTGTTTCAGAATAAAAGTTGCTGTTCAACTTTCAATGTTTGGATTCTTTTTTCAAGAGCTGTTGTGTTAACTGAGAGAAATGTATCCATTGCTATAATAAAGCCAATAAAATCTGATTACTATAAATATTTACTAAACATTAAAAGGGGAAACTCTTGTGCATAAAAAAAATTAAGTCAAAGTATAACTAGTATAAGAAGCTAAGTTTGTGATACAAGAATGAAGAGACAATGTGGTCAGATTATAGAAATCATTCAGAATAACCAAAGATCAAAAGCTGATCCAGGAAATCTGGAATATCAAAACTCAAGCTTTGTTCTTTTTTAAATAAAAATACAGTAAATTTTGCTTTTCAAAATACATTTTTTTTACTTTAAATCATATAAGAATATTGTGAATTGTGTCTAGAAGTTTTTTTTTTCCAAATGCACTGCACCTCTTTCTTTGCTCTATTTTGTCTGTAACTTTCAATTATATGAAAAGGTTTGGCAAAATATTAATACAATGTCAAACAGTTTGATGAAAAGCTTATATTAAGCAGTTCTAGTTCAGAAGTTTTTAATACATTATCTTCTCAAAAAATAGCATACTGTGATAAAGTTCATTATTTTCTGTAATGTACTGATAATTATTAGACTTTCATATATTTTAGATTCATTTACACATTACTGAAGTAGCTAAAGCCTTTTATTGGTTTCATATTGATGATTTTGGCATACAGCTCATGAAAACCTCTCAAAAAATTAGCATATCATGAAAAAGTTCTCTAAACGAACTATTAACCTAATCAGGATCAACTAACTAACTCTAAACACCTGCAACAGATTCCTGAGGCTTTTGAATCTCCCGGCATGGTTTATTACTCAAAACCCCAATCATGGGTTAGATTGCTGTCCTGAAGGCCATCACTGATACCCTCAAGCAAGACGGTAAGACACAGAAATTTCTGAACGAATAGGCTGTTCCCAGAGTGCTCAGTGGGAAAGAAAAGTGTAGCAGAAATCTCTGCACATCGACAAGAGGTGACGGGACCCTGAGGAAGATTGTGGAGAAGGACCGATTCCAGACATTGGGGGACCTGCAGAAGCAGCGGACTGAGTCTGCAGTAGAAACATCCAGAGTCACTGAGTACAGGCGTGTGCAGAAAAGGGGCTACAGGTGCTGCAATCCCCAGGTCAAGCCACTACAGTAAACAGCAGTAAAAGCGCCTGACCTGAGCTACAGAGAAGAAGCACTGGACTGTTGCTCAAATGTCATTCAAAAATCAAGGTCCCAGAGTCTGGAGAAAAACTGGGAAGTCCGGTGCAACCACAGTCAGTGATGGTCTGGGGTGTCATGTCAGCTGCAGGTGTTGGTCCACTGTGTTTTAAGGGCAGGGTCAATGCAGCTAGCTATCAGGAGATTTTGGAGCACTTCATGCTTCTATCTGCTAAAAAGCTTTATGGAGATGAAGATTTCATTTTTCAGCAGTGCCACAGGCTGATTGCCTCCATACCAGTAATGAGGGCATAACTGAACATAATTATTTGAAGGTTGACTTTTTTGTATTAAAAACACTTTGCTTTTGTTTGTCGGATGAAATATGCAATTTTTTTTAGATAGGAATTTTGGGTTTTCATGAGCTGTATGCCAAAATCATCAATATTAAAACAATAAAGGGCTTGAATTACTTCAGTAATGTGTAAATGAATCCGAAATACATGAAAGTCTAATGTTTATCAGTACATTACAGAAAGTAATGAACTTTATCACAATATGCTACATTTTTGAGAAGATCCTGTATATAATTAACTAAACTTACTCTATTTACCAAAAGTCACATGATGACCACTCTCAAATAAAGCTAAAGTTCAGTTCAATGTTTACCAAAAAGTCCAAACTCTAAGATCCAGTAAATGACATCTAGCTTTTATGATAAACAAGAATAGACAAACAAGTTGTTTTTTGTGGCATAAGTGGAATCTTGAAGGTCTTTGTGTTTAACAACAAATATTTTTCTGTCAAATACAGATTAAAATGAGTTTTTAGGGTTAATTTTGAAACTGCTCTGTTTCAGAACATCAGTTGACGCTCAATCTTATCAAACACATTGAGCAATGACCAGTTCCAGGCAATTTTGCAATGACCACTTCTCCATTCTCTCTCATTCCTAACTCCATATTTAATAACTTACTTCAGCATGTGAATGAAGAACATAAACCATTAAAAAACAATTGTCACCTGTTAAAGGGCGAACGTTACGATTATTTGTGAAACCGCTAACGACTTGCTGTAAATGCGTTACATAAATATCACTCTGTAAACCTAAAATCCCCTTAATGACTGTGACAAATGTCAATTTTTATATGTTGTATGCTTTTATTCTGGAACACTTTGGGTTTGGGTAATAGACAGATGGCTTTTGACTTTGGTGAATGATTGACTTGCTGATCCCAAACCAGACAAGAGGTTCAGAGACTAAACAAAAAAATCATTCGTGAGCTGGGCTCCAAAATGAGCGTTCCTCTCAAACTCTTCGGCTTCGTTGTTTGGTTGATTTCTGTACACACCGGACAATGTCAAGGCAAGTCACTCTTTTCTCTTCTTACATTACTAAATACTAAACCTCATGTTAAAATATTTCAAATCTCTCCAAAAATCAAGAGATGGCAGACTGCAGGGATGATTTTATTGTTTGTGTTTCCTCTTTAGACTGTGATACGGGGAACTTAAATCATGAAAACACAGATCAGGTTCCACCAACTTCACACGCTGATGGACAACTGTTGAAATTAAGCTGCCGGATGGGTTTTACTGGTAGTCTTAAGTTTAAGTGTGTGAAAGGAGAATGGAAACCAGTTGGAGCCCAGCGCCCATGTGCCAGTAAGAAAGCTTTCACCTTGATCAGTGGATCTTTTATCATTCGTTCAGTTTGTTGATCTTTAGCTCTTTTGTTTCAATTCTTCAGAGAAAAAATGTGGCCCTCCTGAAGAAGTTTCAAATGCTGAATTTATCCTTCAAGATGAGACAGAGTTTGTTTTTGGAGCTAGGGTTGTGTATACGTGCAATACGGGGTGAATAACGCTTAATGACATTCTCTATTTCTATCTCAAAAAAAAAACGTCAGAACAAAAATCCTGAAACTGCTCAAGAGTCAATAACTTTGTGTCCACAGCTACGAAATATCAGGCAGAGTCAATCAGCGAACCTGCAGAATGGAAGGATGGGACAACTTACCTCCTGTCTGTGAGAGTACGCTTTTCTTTCTGTTCTAGACAAATTCATTACCAAGAAAACCTTTGTAAAATATATACTTTCCTTTTCTAGAGAAGAAATGCCCACCCATTGAAACAAAACCAGGAGTGAGAGCAACAGGCAACACAGAGGAGGGAACATATGGTGATGTGGTCAGCTTTGAGTGCGACTCTCAGGAAAACACTATAAATGGAAAGAAACAGATAGAATGTACAGACATGGGGGAATGGAGCGCCCCTTTTCCAACGTGCAACGGTTCTTTCACTTCTTTAGATCTCCACCCAGTGATCACACATTTCTAACAGTTCACTTTATTTTTTACACAGAGATATCATGCAGGGCACCACCGATCCCAAATGGAGAGGCTGAAAATCCTAACAAAGTGTATAAAAAAGGTGAACAGTTAAGATACCAGTGCCAAAGCGGGTACAAGCCTAGAGAGGGGACCCCAAGATGTGCAGCTTATGGATGGACTATGAATCCAGAATGTGAAGGTAATAAACACCCTTTCAACTATGATAAAGTTTACTTGAGAAAACAAAAGATTAATAATAAATGAACTCAAAGACTTTAAAGGGAACAAGAAATGCCATTTCTTCATAAGAGAGTGGTGGGAAGTAACAAAAGCAAATGTAATTGGTTACTGTGCTTAAGTAACTTTTTCAAATATCTGTACTTCACTCAAGTAGTTAAATTTGGGAGATTTTTACTTTAACTTCACTACATTCCAAAGTCAAATATTTAACTTTTTCCTCAACTATATTTTTGTGAAATCAGTCTTTCCATTTAATTTATGAGTGGACGAATATATATTTGGTCAAGCATGCGCGAGCCACTAATCGGGGTACAGCGCATGCTCTGTTTTGAATGTTTTTTGTTGATGCTTGGTGGTATCTATTAGAGCGAATGCAGTTCCGTTTAATAAATTATGGAAGAAACTCCCGAAACTAGTTTACATTACAGTAATCTGATATGACCAGGTTATATTTACAAACAGTGACATTAACGTACAATATAGTAAAAGAAAACTTGTGAAACTGTGTTTAATGTTTTTTTTATTAAACTTGAACTTGCAACTGTGTTAAAATTAAATTGAAAAGGCCGGCTCTGAAATCGTCTCAGATTCAAACTTTTGAGCTCATGATCATTTAAATGTATTGTGAGCCTTTTATAACGTATTGTTTAAGCAAGAGTCTTGAAAAAAATTATAATAGTATATTAAAGCCGTGATAAATTTCTGTAATTTTTGAATAACTAAATACATTTTAAGGCAGATTTTTTTTTAGATTTAGAATTTTTGGAATTTTGGGTTTTCATGAGCTGTAAAAGGCTTGAAATACTTCAGTTGTTTGTAAATGAATCTTAAATATATGAAAGTCTAATGTTTATCAGTACATTACAGAAAATAATGAACTTTATCTCAATATGCTAATTTTATGAGAAGGACCTGTATACAGGTGAATAATTACCTACGTATACAGGCAGCCATACGAATAATATCAAACTGGATCTTGTGTCCAAATTAATATTGAATGCATAATGAAATGGTGACTTTTATAAACATTAAATAAAAATAGGTTTTTAATTATTAGGGATCATGTTCAAAGTCACGTTTCACATTCCTGCTGTTCTCTTTCACAGTTGTCACTTGTGAGATTAAGTCACACTTTGGAGTAGAAGGTATCTCCCCAGACCGAGTGTTTTTCAGAGCTAGAGAAAGAGTGGACATCATCTGCTCTCAAGAACACTGGTTTTCATCAACAAAACAACGCACCGGATTTTCCACATGTCGAGATGATGGCCAATGGGATCGTGAGCCTGAATGTCGGGGTAAGAGGATTCAGGAATTGTTTGATAGGTTTATTGTTTGATTTTAAAATATTGAACTGTTTCAGAGATCACATGTGAACCTCCACGAGACCAGCATGTTTATGTTTACTACTGGGGAACTATGAAACTGAATAACAGGAAAAGTTACAGATGTGAGCATGGGTACAAACCATTTAAGGAAGAAGCAGTAGCCACTTGCACAGCGGCCGGACTAATGCCAAAACCTCTTTGTCTTGGTATGTTCAACAATCTTCAGTCTTGTGTGATTGATTCCTTGTATGACGTGAGAGCTATTCTCAAATTGTATTGAAAGAAAAGGTTTTGAGTTTTAAATGTGAAAGTGCTCTGTGTATCGAGTTATAGTATCTCTAAATGTGTTAATTTAACACTGACAAATGAACCCTGTAAAATAACCCCCCCCCCCTCCACTAGTTCTTGGACAAGCAAAGACGGCAATATACTTATCCAGTCTGTGCCATCTTCTTTTTTAAAAGAAATCTAGTATTTTAATAGATTTTAACTTCTATAATATACAGATAAACAGTTTGAATGTCTTTAAATGCATCAGGTGTGCGGAAAAAGTTGTAAGTTGTTGACATGAAGATTTTTTTAACTTTTATGGAAGAGCTGAACTAAAATGATAATATGCTAATATGAAATTGTACAATAAAGAAGCATAAAATGTTTTTTAAAAATCTCTCTCTCTCTCTTTCTCAGTTGTCACTTGTGAGCTAAAGTTAACGGATGGAATAAAATCAGCAGATCCAGGCGGAAAAACTGTTTTCAAAGTTGATGAAAGTGTTGTAATAAAGTGCTTTAGTAATTCCTGGAATCCATTTATAAGATTTGGATCCACAACTTCCACATGTCAATCTAATGGTCAATGGGATCAAGAGCCTGTTTGTGAACGTACGACTTATAAAAAACTTTTGATGATTTGATGGATCCAAATTTTTTTATATAAAAGATATATGTTTATATATGATATTTATGTTTCAGTGATTACATGTGCCCCTCCAAAAGACCGAAGCATATCAAATGTTCATTTATGGGAGACTATGAAAGTGGATGAAATAAAATCCTACAGCTGTGAACCTGGGTACATTCCAAATGGAGAAAGAGCAGAAGCTACTTGCACACAGGACGGACTGATCCCAAAGCCTCTGTGTGTTGGTAAGTTCAACACCTGAAACGTGAGTCTTGTGTGATTGAGCCCTTGCATGGTGTGAAACCTAACAAGTCTAGAATATATGTATTTTAATTTAACTTAGTGTTACAGCACTTGAGTTCATTTGTGAATTTTCCAATCCGTTAATTCACTTTCGGGGTCACCAGGGTCTGCCGGTGCCTATCTCCAGCACACATTGAGCGAGAGGCGGGGTACACCCTGGAAAGGTTGCCAGTCCATAGTAGTGACAACAGACAGCACTATAGTATTAACAACAGATCATTTATTTCAATTATTTGTTTCAAAAGATGACACTTGTACACATAATTTCACACTGTGTGTAGTGAACTAATATAACAGAAATGTTTCACTTTTTGAAACAAATTATTCAAAGAAATGGAATGAATAATTTGGACGCATTTTAGTACATTGTGTTTTAATTCAAAATGTATTATGTACACCGAAAATGAAAAAAAAAAACGAATTCTGCGAAAAATCTCTCAAAAAAGTACCATCAGATGTTTATCGTTTGAACATATTTAAGAAGTCTGATGCTCTATATTTCACAGAGGTCAAATGTGAGTTTAGGCCAAACTCTGAAGTAGAAGTGTTCAAGCCAGCAAGAAAAATAGACTTCAGAGTTGGGGACACGGTCGAAATAACCTGCACTAGTAACAGCTGGATACCGTCTTCAAAAAAAAACAAAGAAACGTTCACGTGTCAAGCTAATGGCCAATGGGATAAGGAGCCGGTTTGTAAAGGTAAGATTTTTAAAAATACTGTGTACTATGTTCAACTGAAGCTTGAATTTAGGATGTAGTTCCTCCAATGATCTTCCTGCTATTCTATTTAATTAATGACTAATATAAATTAAATACTTTATTCTGTTTCCATACAGCAAAGGAAACCCCTTGCACTGTTCCAAATTTTGAACATGGTTTCTTTAAATGGGACTCGTCCAAAAAGAATTTCTTTTATTCCTGTGACACGGATTATAAACCGTTCTTTGGGGAGAAATGGTGGAGTTCAGTTACATGCGACCAAGGCACTTGGTCCCATGAGCCTCAGTGCATTTGTGAGTTTCAGCACATCCCTTTTTTCTGTTAAATTAATGATATTGTACAGAAACAAGCTTCATGATTCTTTTTTTTTATAGCTAAGATGAACTGTGGTGCTTTACCCAGTATACAGAATGGGAAATTTGAGGGTAATGACAATCCTACACTCAAGTGTGATCGTGGGTTCAAACAATCTGGAGGCCCTATAGAGTGCATCGATGGTAATTGGGTGTCTCCTCCCTCTTGTACAGGTGAGCATCTAAAAATATTTCATTGTCAATATTATTAGCCTGTGTGATTGAAAGTCTCCCTAAATGTTCTTTTCTATTTTCTCTTCAAGTGGAAAAGACATGTGGAGATCCTCCATCAGTGACAGATGCAGTCATTATGTCTGAACCTAAAGAACTGTATATAGACGGAGATGAAGTTACATATGCGTGCCGAAGCCCATTTGTAATTTATGGAGAAAGCAAAGTTACCTGCAACAAGCAAGGGTGGACAGACCAACCAACATGTGAACGTAAAGGTTTGTTTTCTGTCTGCTCTACTTGTTCCGACTCCCCAGTAGCTGGTATGTCTGTTGCTAGGGGCAGTTGCTATGGGGCGTTTCCACTTTTTGGTTGCTTATCAATTAGAAGTGATGTTTGTTACGAGCTGCTTATTCAGGTGATCAAGAATCCTCTCCTATTCATATAGTGTAAAGATTGCATCTCATTTGCTTAAAGAAACTTCACCCTTGCCTAAAAGATTGGTCTCCATTGAAAATAAATGGGGCTCCTTCACTGTTTGTCCCTGGCAAAGTAAAAATTTGTATATATTTTTTTTTTATATTTTTTAAAATGTATATATTTTTTATTATTGTACTTTAAATTGAAAAGAATTGTAGAATTGTAGAAATTTAATTTCTTCAAAGAAATTGTTTCTGTTTATCTGTCATCTAGCAAAGTGTTTGAGGCCAACTGGGTATTTCATGAAACTTGTTTCTTTCCTTTTCTTAAGAAATCTGAGAAAAATCACCTGGATTGATGCACTGAGGTATGAGATTATATTTAGTTGTTGCTTTCAAATCAACTCAATAAATTCTATTGGGATAAAAATGGTTTGATAATAATAATTTAAAGCTTCAGTTGTTGATGGAACTGTTTTCCTTCTCTTTTGTAATAAAAACATGATTTTCTTTCAGATGTGCATGAAGATGAGCAGATGTGCTGCTGCAGATTCAAGCGGTTGAGCTTTTGTCGCGCTGTTATGAAAGTAGCAGCACTGTTTCAGAATAAAAGTTGCTGTTCAACGTTTGGCTTCTTTTTATCATTTTTTTTAATAATTCAAGAGCTGTCTTTTGTGTCTAGAAGCTTTTTTTCCAAACTGCACCTCTTGTCTTTGCTGTATTTTGTTAAAAAAAGTCTTTCAATTATAGGAAAATGTTTGGCCAAATATTAATATAATGTCAAACAGTTTGATGAAAAGCTAATATTAAGCAGTTCTAGTTCAAGTTTTTAATAAATAATTAAGTAAAGTTACTCTATTTACCATAAGTCGCATGATGACCACTCTCAAATAAAGCTAAAGTTCAGTTCAATGTTTACCAAAAAGTCCAAACTCTAAGATCCAGTAAATGACATCTAGCGTTTGTGATAAACAAGAATAGACAAACTTTTTTGTGGCATAAGTGAAATCTTGAAGGTCTTTGTCAGTTATTCCGTTTTTTTTTTTTTTTGGGGTTTGTCACTGGGGTCTGCTGGTGCCAGTTCCAGGCAATTTTGCAATGACCACTACTGCTGTTTAAAGAATTCTCCATTCTCTCTCATTCCTAATTCCATATTTAATAACATACTTCAGCATGTGAATGAAGAACATAAACCATTAAAAAACAGTTGTCACCTGTTAAAGGGCGAACGTTACGATTATTTGTGAAACCGCTAACGACTTGCTGTAAATGCGTTACATAAATATCACTCTGTAAACTTAAAATCCCATTAATGACTGTGACAAATGTCAATTTTTATATATTTTATGCTTTTATTCTGGAACACTTTGGGTTTGGGTAATAGACAGATGGCTTTTGACTTTGGTAAATGATTGACTTGCTGATCCCAAACCAGACAAGAGGTTCAGAGACTAAACAAAAAAAATCATTCGTGAGCTGGGCTCCAAAATGAGCGTTCCTCTCAAACTCTTCGGCTTCGTTGTTTGGTTGATTTCTGTACACACCGGACAATGTCAAGGCAAGTCACTCTTTTCTCTTCTTACATTACTAAATACTAAACCTCATGTTAAAATATTTCAAATCTCTCCAAAAATCAAAAGACCGCAGACTGCAGGGATGATTTTATTGTTTGTGTTTCCTCTTTAGACTGTGATACGGGGAACTTAATCGGCAAACTGATCAGTGGAACTTTTATAATTTATTCAGTTTGTTGATCTTTAGCTGAATTTGTGTCAATTCTTCAGAGAATAATTGGGGGTGCACTAATCAGGGTACAGCACGTGCTCTGTTTTGAATGTTTTTTGTTGCTGCTTGGTGGTACTTAGAGCGAATGCAGTTCCACATCAGATTAACAGCAGTGTTTTATGAGACACTCGTGCTTCTGAACAATCGGACAAAATGACTCGTTACATTTATGCGCTTAACTATCACATAATATCAGTTCTTGCTTTCCTTGGGTATCGAATTAAACATCAACTTAGCATGAGAAAGCACAGATGTTTAGAACTGGAAATCATCTCCAACACTGAGCCACAAATAGATGTAACACGGGAAGACAAGAATAATCAGCCAGTCAAAATCCAGCGTTCAGGCAACCTTACAAATAATTTCAAACTGGATGTTGTGTCCAAATTAATATTGAATGCATAATGAAATTGTGACTTTTATAAAAATTAGGTTTTTAATTATTAGGGATCATATTCAGTCACGTTTTACATTCCTGCTGCTCTCTTTCACAGTTGTCACTTGTGAGATTAAGTCACACTTTGGAGTAGAAGGTATCTCCCCAGACCGAACGTTTTTCAGAGTTGGAGAAAGAGTGGACATCACCTGCACTGAAGAACACTGGTTTTCATCAACAAAACAACGCACCGGATTTTCCACATGTCGAGATGATGGCCAATGGGATCGTGAGCCTGAATGTCGGGGTAAGAGGATTCAGGAATTGTTTGATAGTTTTATTGCTTGAGTTTAAAATATTGAACTGTTTCAGAGATCACATGTGAACCTCCACGAGACCAGCACGCTTATAGTGACTACATCTGGAGAACTATGAACCTGAATGAAAGAAAACGTTACCATTGTCAGGATGGGTACAAACCATTTAAGGAAGAAGCAGTAGCCACTTGCACAGCGGCCGGACTAATGCCAAAACCTCTTTGTCTTGGTATGTTCAACAATCTTCAGTCTTGTGTGATTGATTCCTTGTATGACGTGAGAGCTATTCTCAAATTGTATTTAAAGAAAAGGTTTTGAGTTTTAAATGTGAAAGTGCTCTGTGTATCGAATTATAGCATCTCTAAATGTGTTAATTTAATACTGACAAATGAACTCTGTAAAATAACCCTGGCGCCAAGCAACACTGTGTTAAAGTAACTCTAAGAGTGTGAAAAGCTACTCTGAAGGAATTAACACTCTCCAATTTTTGCTGTGTAGTTTTACGGTACATTTACCTTCTGGTAAAGAGAGAAGAGAAAGGATCCTAATGAACACAGTGTGCCCTCATCCAATTAGCTAACAGGCTAAATAGTCTATTCGATGACAGAAAAAACAACAATTTCATAATACCACAATAAATAGCGCCTTTGTATAACAAGTTTCAGGAGGATCAATCAGGGAATGCTATCAGTGTTCCCAATTATTATTGCCAACCCGCTTTTGGGGTCATGGGGGTCTCCAGCTTATATTGGGTAAGAGGCAGGGGTACACCCTGGACAGGTCGCCAGTCCAGCATAGGGCAACATTCATTCCCACATTCACACCAAAGGGGAATTTTGTTAATTCAATTAACCTAACCGCATGTTTTGGGGATTGTTGGGGAAACCGGAAGGAAACCCACACAAGCACAGGGAGAATATACAAACTCCTTCCAGCAAGCCTTGAACCGAGAACATTCTAACTGGAAGGCCACAGTGCTACCCACTGCGCCACCGTGTTGCCCTGTTCCAAATTATTACATGTCACTATTTAAGACATCTTAACTTCACCCAACCTTCCTCTTTTTTGCCCTCTTTAAAGTTTCAAGGTCTCTCTCTCGCAGTTTTTTTTATCTCTGGTTTTAAGTATATTACAAAAACCCAATTGAAGCCAACTCATCAATTTTATTCTTGGACAAGCAAAGATGGCAATATCCTTATCCAGTCTGTGCACAAACCACATTTTTAAAAGACTGGTGAAATCTAGTATTTTGATGGAATTTAACTTCTATAAACAGATGAACAATTTGGATGTCTTTAAATGCATCTGGTGTGCGGAGCTGAACTAAAATAAAAACTCTCTCTCTCTCTCTCTCTCTCTCTCTCTCTCTCTCTCTCTCTCTCTCTCTCAGGAGTCACTTGTGAGCTAAAGTTAACGCCTGGAATAAAAACAGCAAAACCAGAAGGAAAAACTGTTTTCAGAGTTGATGAAAGTGTTTTAATAACCTGCTTAAGTAACTCCTGGAATCCATTTATAAGACATGGATCCACAATTTCCAAATGTCGATCTGATGGTCTATGGAGTCTAGAGCCTATTTGTGAAGGTACGACTAATAAAAAACTTTTGATGATTTGACTTCAGGGTTAAATGGTTAAATGGGCTCAAACAGCACATCCTGAAACCCCAGTCTGTAGACCGTCAGTAGACCCCAAACAGATTGAACAGGAAACCCTCGACATCCTACAGCCACATTGTCCACCCCTTGTCCTGGCAGTCTTGGACCATTTGCTGTGGACAACAGGTCTCTGGCCCTCTTTTACAAAGGCAATGGTGGAAGATCTACTCTGAAACAGAAAGGGCACAGCCAATCGGACTGAGACACGATGAACCACTAACAATCTGACAAGACGACTCATTACATTTATGCGCTTAACTATCACATATTATCAGTTCTTGCTTTCCTTGGGTATTGAATACTTAGCATGAGAAAGCACAGATCAAAAAGATTGGCTTTTATTCTTGTGACACGGATTATAAACCATTCTTTGGGGAGAAACACATCCCTTTTTGCTGTTAGATTAATGATATTGTACAGAAACAAGCTTCATGATTCTTTTTTTTATAGCTAAGATGAACTGTGGTGCTTTACCCAGTATACAGAATGGGAAATTTGAGGGTAATGACAATCCTACACTCAAGTGTGATCGTGGGTTCAAACAATCTGGAGGCCCTATAGAGTGCATCGAAGGTAATTGGGTGTCTCCTCCCTCTTGTACAGGTGAGCATCTAAAAATATGTCATTGTCAATATTATTAGCCTGTGTGATTGAAAGTCTCCCTAAATGTTCTTTTCTATTTTCTCTTCAAGTGAAAAAGACATGTGGAGATCCTCCATCAGTGACAGATGCAGTCATTATGTCTGAACCTAAAGAACTGTATATAGACGGAGATGAAGTTACATATGCGTGCCGAAGCCCATTTGTAATTTATGGAGAAAGCAAAGTTACCTGCAACAAGCAAGGGTGGACTGTCCAACCAACATGTGAACGTAAGGGTTTGTTTTCTGTCTGCTCTACTTGTTCCGACTCCCCAGTCAATAACAAGTGATGTTTGTGACGAGCTGCTTACTCAGGTGATCAAGAATCCTCTCCTATTCCGTGTGAAGATTGCATCTTGCACCCTTGCCTAAAAGATTGCTGGTCTCCATTGAAAGTAAATGGGGCTCCTTCACTGTTTGGGAGGGTTATGGATCCGAGGAGTATTCCTGGGCACCCGCGCACAATATTCTAGATCGTTCCCTCATTGACGAATTTTTGTGCGATCATCCTTTGTGCGCTCTCGAGGCACATAGAGGCCGTGTCTGCTTCTCTCTCTCTGCCCTCTCTCTCTCTATCTCTCTCTCACCCTCTCTCTCGCTCTTCCACTCACTTCCCATTAATTAGCGCACCTGCTTATCATTAGTGCTAATCCTTCGTCCTATGTAAGTGCTTCATTTCTGTTCCTCCGCGTCAGTCCGTTAGTTATTCTACGCCTGTCAGTGTCACATATGCTCTGCACCTTGTAATGGGTTTCCCTTAGAGGTTTCTCTGTTTTTTTTTCTCTCCAGTCTAGCCCCGTCCTGCTCCGTGTGCATTTTGCTGTGGCTCTTGGTGGTTCCGGGTTCGGTTGGATCATCTCCAGCATTCCCTTCCCCAGAGTAATAATCAGCCCTGTCGCTGCCCTTAATTAGTTCGCTGGCCTTATGCGCTTAACTATCACATATTATCAGTTCTTGCTTTCCTTGGGTATCGAATACTTAGCAAGAGAAAGCATAGATCTTTAGAACTGGAAATCCTCCCCAATGCTGAGCCAAAATAGATGAAACATGGGAAGAAGAGAATAATCATGACTTGGACTTGGGAGTAGTAGAGACCCAGCATTACAAGCAGCGAGACATGATACTAAACACGGATTCAAGGTTTTGTTAAGAACTATTCACAAACAGCAACCCTAAGAAATGTTGGTTATTTTGTCAACTAAAGCTAAGAAGAAACAAAGCAGATGACTGTAAAACCAATCTGGGTTTATTAAAAAAAAAAAAAAAAAAGGAAGGAAGAAGCTGATTGGCTATTGGCACCCATATGACACCTCTGCTGTTACCAGGTGTCTCATTAAAGAGCATGAGGGTTTTGGTCTGTAAGAAAGGAACCAAACAATGCAGAAAGAAGTCCAGCAGCAAATAGAGGAGAGACTCTCTTTGTTTCTTTGTTTGTTTGTAAAATTTATTGTCATGTTTGTTTGTTTAGGTTTATAACCTAAGCCCTGGCATGTCCTGGTAACAGGCACACAAATAAAACCAATTTTTGTGGAATTCAGAGCTTTGAGTACAAACTATTTAAATTCTCAAGATGTGAAGGCCTTTTTCAAGTTCAGGCAGTTTGGTCAAAGTCCTTGAAGAACTTGACAATGACTGAAACAAAAACAATCTGAGATCTTCACATTAGTTTTGTTAGGGCTAATCTATTCTATTTAATTAATGACTAATATAAATTCCATACAGCAAAGGAAACCCCTTGCACTGTTCCAAATTTGGAACATGGTTTCTTTAATTGGGACTCATCCAAAAAGACTGGCTTTTATTCCTGTGACACGGATTATAAACCGTTCTTTGGGGAGAAATGGTGGAGTTCAGTTACATGCGACCAAGGCACTTGGTCCCATGAGCCTCAGTGCATTTGTGAGTTTCAGCACATCCCTTTTTGCTGTTAGATTAATGATATTGTACAGAAACAAGCTTCATGATTCTTTTTTTTATAGCTAAGATGAACTGTGGTGCTTTACCCAGTATACAGAATGGGAAATTTGAGGGTAATGACAATCCTACACTCAAGTGTGATCGTGGGTTCAAACAATCTGGAGGCCCTATAGAGTGCATCGAAGGTAAATGGGTGTCTCCTCCCTCTTGTACAGGTGAGCATCTAAAAATATTTCATTGTCAATATTATTAGCCTGTGTGATTGAAAGTCTCCCTAAATGTTCTTTTCTATTTTCTCTTCAATGTTTATATATAAACATTTGAACCCCAAAAGCAAATGTTAAAATTCCAGTAAAGATGATAGTTAAAAAAATGTGATTCTAAAAATAGCTTCCCAGATAGAAAACACTGATTCCACAGCTTTAGAACCACTGCAGAAACATCTCAGCCATGTTGTTTGTCAATTATTAAATTATTATTATTGTACTTTAAATAGAAAAGAATTGTAGAAATTTAATTTCTTCAAAGAAATTGTTTCTGTTTATCTGTCATCTAGCAAAGTGTTTGAGGCCAACTGGGTATTTCATGAAACTTGTTTCTTTTCTTTTCTTAAGGAGAAATCTGAGAAATATCACCTGGATTGATGCACTGAGGTATGAGATTATATTTAGTTGTTGCTTTCAAATCAACTCAATAAATTCTATTGGGATAAAAATGGTTTGATAATAATAATTAAAAGCTGCAGTTGTTGATGGAACTGTTTTCCTTCTCTTCTGTAATAAAAACATGATTTTCTTTCAGATGTGCATGAAGATGAGCAGATGTGCTGCTGCAGATTCAAGCGGTTGAGCTTTTATCGCGCTGTAATGAAAGTAGCAGCACTGTTTCAGAATAAAAGTTGCTGTTCAACTTTCAATGTTTAGCTTCTTTTTATCATTTTTTTTAAATAATTCAAGAGCTGTCTTTTGTGTCTAGAAGCTTTTTTTCCAAATGCACTGCACCTCTTGTCTTTGCTGTATTTTGTTAAAAAAGTCTTTCAATTATAGGAAAAGGTTTGGCCAAATATTATTATAATGTCAAACAGTTTGATGAAAAGCTAATATTAAGCAGTTCTAGTTCAAGTTTTTAATAAACAATTAAGTAAAGTTACTTTATTTACCATAAGTCACGTGATGACCACTCTCAAATAAAGCTAAAGTTCAGTTCAATATTTACCAAAAAGTCCAAACTCTAATGACATCTAGCTTTTATGTCAAGCATTTAATAAATAATTAAGTAAAGTTACTTTATTTAGAGAGTCTTTAATGACTGTAAAAGTAAGAGACTGATGAATTTACTTTTTTTTCTTTGGTGGGATGGCAGGTAGTTCTGTATAATGCAGGGGTGTAAAACTCAATTCCTGGAGGGCTGCAGCCCTGCACAGTTTACTTCCAACCCTGTTCAGAGAGACCCAGACCTGAAGCTTACAAACAGCCTGAAGCACCTAATGAGCTGCATCAGGTGTGTTTAGTTGAGGTTGGAGCTAAACTGTGCAGGGCTGCAGCCCTCCAGGAACTGAGTTTGACACCCCTGGTATAATGTGTTTCATTGGTTCTCAAGTGCACATTGAAACGAGGACGCCAAACCGTTCAGTTCTGTGTGGCATCCCTTGTGTATCACTACATCTGTAGTGAAAAATTATCGACTTATTTCTAAATACACATAAAAGTGAATCACAAATGTGTTTTTGTTTAGGTGACATCTGTCCCCCGCCTCCATTTATTTACAATGGAGATTTTAGTATTAATACCTCTCGTGTGGATGGCATCATTACAGCAGTGTCTTATAGTTGTCAGTTTTTATTTGAGCTCAGCAAGAAACAGGAGACTTTTAAATGCGTGGATGGAATGTGGGAGAATCCACCCAAATGTCTGAGTGAGGAACTTTTGTTTATTTTATTTGCTGCATTTGATATTATTTTTAATCACTAAGAGTTTTCTCCGTTAAAGGACCTTGTGAAATTGATGCCGTCGTTGAGAAATACAATCTGCAGCTTCCTGAAGAAAAGGTCTATGTAAAACATTCTGAAACGTATAAACTTAACTGCCAAGATGGATGGAACTCTCGAGGTTTGATGAATCAAGTAGTTGTGTCATGTTCTGTTGGGAATCTAGAGATTGACAAAAGTTGTAAGTATTTAGAACTTCAATCGGAAGTTTAATGGTTATATTGGTGAAGTTTGGTTAATTGTTAATTTTATTTCTGATTTTTCGTTAGGTGACATACAGAGGAACTGAAAAACCAACTGAGATTTAAGCAAATGCAGCCTGGTTCTGTTTTTAAAATCATATGATATTGCTCGTTCCATTCTTCAAATGTTAAGTCTCTAACTCTTCAGTTTGTTCAGTATACGGTGCTACCACGAGATATGAAACTAATCTGTTCAAGGGTGATGTTCGTATCTCGAACATTTTATATCTCAAAGCAAGTTTTACAGCCGTGCAACAGCTCTCAGAAACAACAGTATAAATGGTGAAAAAAAATGGAAAACCAGAGAAAAAGCAAGTAAAGTTTCTTCACCCTCAAATCTACACATTGTTCATGTAATATATGATAATAAAACAGAATAAAACACAAGCAAAGTACGTAATATGCACACAAATGTGAAACCTTACCTTGAGTGAAGCTATGTGTCGGAGGAGGTGGAATGGATGGCAGAAAACATTACGGCACCACGTATGAAAGTTAACTTTATCGAGATATTTCACAAATTACTAGAACCAACACCGTTTTAAGCGCAAGCGCAGACAGTATCGAGTATACTGGAGAGAGACCCTCGGAGAAGGCGTCACTTTCCACGTTATAAACGTTATTTCTTTTACGACACCTTGACTCTAACTTTTGTTATAGTACATTATTGGTAATCTATACATAATGTTTCCCTTGATTTAAAACTGTTTAAAGGATTTTAAGGCGTATCAGCCCTTTAAACCACACTTTCTTTAAAGGGAAAATGGAATGCCAGGACCAGGAAGCGCAGCGCGACATTATACAAATAAGCGGCTAATAGAGCACAACTGCTTGTGGTTGTTCCTTTCTCGAAATTTTTTTCGTATCTCGAAGCAAAAAATTTTCAGCGAGACATTTTGTATCTCGAACATTTAGGAACTCAAAGCATTCGTATCTTGGGGTACCACTGTAATAGCCAGTACACTTCACTGTCAAGAAATTAAAAAAATGCTTTGATTCCTTCAATGAGAAGTCAGGGGACTTTTTGAGGATTTATTACTACTTTATACTCGAATAAAATATTTTAAACGTTTTTGTGTGTGCGTGTGTGTGTGTGTAGGTAGGTGTGCGTGCGTGCGTGTGTGTGCGTGTGTGTGTGTGTGTGTGTGTGTATGCTTGATATTATTTTTTGTACAACCCCAGATTTTTTTTTTACAATTTTTTTTTTTAAATTCTGGAATTGTACAAAAAGAATATCTCTGTGTAGTAGATTTTGTAATTTTTACTGCAAAATTCTCAAAAAATGACAATAAGCTGTATTTATATTTTATAACAAAAATCTAAAGTGTTGGGACAAAAGTAACATTTACAAATCCCCAAAAAAGCAAAAACAAGGTCAAAACAATGTGAAATTTGCATAAACAAAACAGGCAAACCTTTCCTAAACATTATACACTGTTCCAAGTACTTTTTGTTTCATTGTGCTTTTTGTGTCAGAGCTTTGAAAAACACAAGCCATATCACAAACCTTGTACTTCCAATGGTTTTACCTTCATTTTACCACTAGATGGCTCTGATAGTACCTGATTTAGGGTTTGTTAAACAAAACTGAAAGATGATACGGCATTTTTTCAGATTTTTTATTTAAGTTACTTGGAAAATTATGTGTTATAACTCTTGTAATGTTCATTGAAATAACAAAATATCAAGTCTAATAATGAATAAAGTTTTTATTACTTTGATTTGATTTGAAATCAAAATGAAACAATAGCTGGTTTGTGTAATTCCAACTTAATTCAAAACCGACGCTGTCATAGGGTAACTGGAGTGAGTAAAAAGCTGGGGACATGACCAAAATATTTTATAATCTATAAAAGTATATAAATAGATGTATTTTTTTATGTGGATTTTAAATGTTGTAGCTTAAATTTGTAGTACACGTTCCTTGTAATAAAATGTATTTATGAAGCAATTTTAATGCTTATTTATAGTCCCGGGGACAGAAATGGTACTCATTCTGTGGAATAGCTTTTTTATCAGAGTTCGATAAATTATTAACTTGCTGACCCCAGAGCAGACAAAAATCTAGAAGAAGGAGCAAAAAGTTTATTTGTGAACTGAGCAGCAACAATGAGGGTTCCTCTCAAACTCTTCGGGTTCATTGTTTGGTTGTTTTCGTTACACACTGGACAATGTCAAGGCAAGTCACTTTCGTCTTTAAATGACAAAGTACTCATTAGAATGTTAAAAGATTGCATTTGATGCAAATCTCTTGATGTATTCAGGAATGATTTTATTTTTGCGTGTACTCTTCAGTGTGTTTTCAGACGGACATTAATTATGAAAACATAGATCAAGTTAAACAAACCTCTTACGCTGATGGACATATGTTGAACGTAAAATGCCAGATGGGTTTTACTGGTGGTTATACTTTAAAGTGTGCTAAAGGAGAATGGAAAACCGTTGGAGTCCAGCACCCATGTGCAAGTAAGAAAGCTTCACCCTGATCAGTGGATCTTTTTTCATTCGTTCAGTTTGTAGATTCTGTGTAAAATATTTTGGAATTTTTCAGAATTAAAATGTGGCCATCCAGGGAATGTTACAAACGCTGATATTACACCACACACCTCAGAGTTTACGTTTGGAGTAACTGTGGTGTATACTTGCCGGAGGGGGTAAATACACTGGAGGGGTCAAATTCAGAAACTTTTTCCTGTTAAATCACGACAAACATCATCAGCTATAATTTTTGTGTTTCCAGCTATAAACTCACCGGTGTAAAAACATCGAGAACATGCAGAAAACAAGGATGGGACAACACTCTCCCTGTCTGTGAGAGTACGCTTGCATGATGTATCAAAATAACTGTAATATTTAAAATTATTATGATTTTAATCCATTTATTTTGTAGTAGTTAGTTGTCCATGCATTAAAACAAATCCAGGAGTGAGAGCAACAGTCAACACAAAGAATGGAACATACAGTGATGTTACCAGCTTTGAGTGCGTCTCAACAGGAAACACAAAGAATGGAACATACGGTGATGTTGTCAGCTTTGAGTGCGTCTCCGAGGAAGAAGTGATGGATGGGAAAAGAGAAATTAACTGCACACACACGGGGGAATGGAGCGCCCCTTTTCCAACGTGCAAAGGTTCTTTCACTTCTTTAGATCTCCACCCAGTGATCACACATTTCTAACAGTTCACTTTTTTTTTTACACAGAGATATCATGCAGGGTACCACTGATCCCAAATGGAGAGGCTGAAAATCCTAACAAAGTGTATAAAAAAGGTGAACAGTTAAGATACCAGTGCCAAAGCGGGTACAAGCCTAGAGAGGGGACCCCAAGATGTGCAGCTTATGGATGGACTATGAATCCAGAATGTGATGGTAATAAACACCCTTTCAACTATGATAAAGTTTACTTGAGAAAACAAAAGATTAATAATAAATGAACTCAAAGACTTTAAAGGGAACAAGAAATGCCATTTCTTCATAAGAGAGTGGTGGGAAGTAACAAAAGCAAATGTAATTGGTTACTATGCTTTAGTAGCTTTTTCAAATATCTGTACTTCGCTCAAGTAGTTAAATTTGGGAGATTTTTACTTTAACTTCACTACAACCTGTATACAGGTGAATTTGGAAAAGCTGGAAGAGCTGAACTAAAATAATAATATGCTAATATGAAATTGTACAATAAAGAAGCACAAAATGTTTTTTAAAAATCTCTCTCTCTCTCTTTCTCAGTTGTCACTTGTGAGCTAAAGTTAACGGATGGAATAAAATCAGCAGATCCAGACGGAAAAACTGTTTTCAGAGTTGGTGAAAGTGTTGTAATAAAGTGCTTTAGTAATTCCTGGAATCCATTTATAAGATTTGGATCCACAACTTCCACATGTCAATCTAATGGTCAATGGGATCAAGAGCCTGTTTGTGAAGGTACGACTTATAAAAAACTTTTGATGATTTGATGGATCCAAATTTTTTTATATAAAAGATATGTTTATATAAGATATTTATGTTTCAGTGATTACATGTGCCCCTTCAAAAGACCGAAGCATATCAAATGTTCATTTATGGGAGACTATGAAAGTGGATGAAATAAAATCCTTTTTTTATTAAACTTGAACTTGCAACTGTGTTAAAATTAAATCTTAAATTGAAAAGGGCGGGTCTGAAATCGTCTCAGATTCAAACTTTTGAGCTCATGATCATTTAAATGTGTCAACTTCATAAGAGTGAAAGCCTTTTATAACGTATTGTTTGAGCAGGAGTCTTGAAAAAAATGATAATAGTTTATTAAAGCCGTGATAAATTTCTGTAATTTTAAAAAACTAAATACATTTTAAGGCAGATAATTAATTAAACAAACTAAAGTTCATTTTCTCAACAGTATTGTTAAAATACATAGTTGAAATTTCACAAAATCACCTTAGTTCAAAACGCACAGCTCTCTGTCTTTTTGAGGGTATAAGACTAAAAAAATATGGAATTTTTTTTTAGATTTAGAATTTTTTGAATTTTGGGTTTTCATGAGTTGTAAAAGGCTTGAACTACTTCAGTTGTTTGTAAATAAATCTTAAATATATGAAAGTCTAATGTTTATCAGTACATTACAGAAAATAATGAACTTTATCTCAATATGCTAATTTTATGAGGAAAAACCTGTATACAGGTGAATTTGGAAGAGCTGGAAGAGCTGAACTAAAATGATAATATGCTAATATGAAATTGTACAATAAAGAAGCATAAAATGTTTTTTAAAAATCTCTCTCTCTCTCTCTCTCTCAGTTGTCACTTGTGAGCTAAAGTCAACGGATGGAATAAAATCAGCAGATCCAGGCGGAAAAACTGTTTTCAGAGTTGGTGAAAGTGTTGTAATAAAGTGCTTTAGTAATTCCTGGAATCCATTTATAAGATTGGATCCACAACTTCCACATGTCAATCTAATGGTCAATGGGATCAAGAGCCTGTTTGTGAACGTACGACTTATAAAAAACTTTTGATGATTTGATGGATCCAAATTTTTTTATATAAAAGATATATGTTTATATAAGATATTTATGTTTCAGTGATTACATGTGCCCCTCCAAAAGACCGAAGCATATCAAATGTTCATTTATGGAAGACTATGAAAGTGGATGAAATAAAATCCTACAGCTGTGAACCTGGGTACATTCCAAATGGAGAAAGAGCAGAAGCTACTTGCACACAGGACGGACTGATCCCAAAGCCTCTGTGTGTTGGTAAGTTCAACACCTGAAACGTGAGTCTTGTGTGATTGAGCCCTTGCATGGTGTGAAACCTAACAAGTGTAGAATATATGTATTTTAATTTAACTTAGTGTTACAGCACTTGAGTTCATTTGTCCATTTTCCAACCCGCTAATTCACTTTCGGGGTCACCGGGGTCTGCCGGTGCCTATCTCCAGCGCACATTGGCAAACATTTATTTGTTTCAAAAGGTGACACATGTACACACAATTTCACACTGTGTGCAGTGAACTAATATAACAGAAATGTTTCATTTTTTAAACGAATAATTTTTTAATTGAAACTCCAGCAGTCCCTGCCCTGTCGCTGCCCTTAGGTAGTTTTCTGACCTTGTGCCTGTGGATGTATTGTATTTAGTATGTACCTGTGGATTAGTTACCTCATTTGTTCTCAATTAAAATCTGAACTCTTGCATCTGAGTCTCTCTCCCTTCTTTGAACTCCCGCACCTAACAAAAAGGACTGACTAGACATGGACTCAAGGGGCTCTTTTGGGCCATCAGGAGAAGGATTTGTTCAACATACGTCAAGCCATAGAATTCGGCCAGACAAGTGGCTGTAGCGTAGGTTGGATCGTTATTAACCCGCCTCGTTATGGTGGACAGCCTACACAGTGTAGGTCCTTCTTGACCCAGTATGAAGTGAACTTTTCTCTGCAGCCTAGAACTTATGCCAGCGTAGAATCACGCGTGGCCTTCGTGCTTTCTCTTTTAGACGATCGTGCGCGTGCATGGGCCACTGCGCTCTATGAGGCCACGGCTCCCTGCTTTGGCCCTTTCGTCAAGGAATCAAAGAAAACATCTATATGCCCCTGACATTTGGTGGCTTAGTGGAATTGCTCTTAGTGTAGTTCTCTCTGCAAGATAACTCCTTGCTATTCGTTTGGCTCTCGAGGAATGGCGTTCCGTTTTTGGTTTGGATGGGTTACCTCCCTCGCCGGGTAAGACGGTAATTTTAACGGTTGTCAATCGCTTCTCCTAGGCCCTACATTTCATTCCGTTGATTAAAATGGCATCCGCCCTGGAGACAGCTTTTATCCTAGTGCATCAGGTTTTTCGGTTTCACGGTCTTCAGGCTAATATAGTCTCTGACCAGGGCTCACAGTTCACTTTGAATTGTAGAATTCCTTGTTCTTCAACTTGTTTAAATTTAATTTCTTCAAAGAAATTGTTTCTGTTTATTTGTCATCTAGCAAAGTGTTTGAGGCCAACTGGGTATTTCATGAAACTTGTTTCTTTCCTTTTCTTAAGAAATCTGAGAAATATCACCTGGATTGATGCACTGAGGTATGAGATTATATTTAGTTGATGCTTTCAAATCAACTCAATAAATTCTATTGGGTTAAAAATGGTTTGATAATAATAATTAAAGCTGCAGTTGTTGATGGAACTGTTTTCCTTCTCTTCTGTAATAAAAACATGATTTTCTTTCAGATGTGCATGAAGATGAGCAGATGTGCTGCTGCAGATTCAAGCGGTTGAGCTTTTGTCGCGCTGTTATGAAAGTAGCAGCACCGTTTCAGAATAAAAGTTGCTGTTCAACTTTCAATGTTTGGCTTCTTTTTGCATTCAGTCATTTTTTAGCTGAAAAATTTTCTTTACTGGCCCTGAGAAATGGATTTATGGACACATGTATTTTAACTGAATAATCAATTTCATTTTAAAGGGGAAAACCTTGTGAATATATTTAAAAGGTAATGTGTAAAATAAATGAAACACTATTATTATCCGTTAGTTAATTGAGCTGGTTCGTTTCTTTATACACAATTTGATTGGACGGGATAGGATAGGTCGAAATAATACATAAAATAATAATAAAGTATATGGCAGGGTGAAGTAGAGCAGTAAAAATATAGAATTTTTAAATCCACTCACTAAATTTGAATTTTTGTGAAAAAACTACTCAGTTACAGTAATTTGAGTACAGTGGTACCACGAGATACAAATTCTTCATGTTACAAAATATACGAAAAAATCTCATGGGAATTTTTTTGCTTCGAGATGCAAAGAAAAATTTGAGATACGAACAACAGAAGCAGTTCTGCTGTATTATCTGCTTGACATCACGCTGCTCTTTTGATGTTTTCGTTTGGATTTTCCTTTAATCCGATTTAAAAGATTCCTTCATCCACAAACTGTCACTGTGGCTAGAAGGAGGGTGAAGGGAGCACCGGATTACGAACTATATACACTTTATTTACACACACATAAAGAGCGGTACATGAAACAGACTCTTACTTAGAGTGTGTATGTGAAGGACTTTTATTTTGAAATTCAATACACCAATGTGATGGCATAAAAATGCTATGTGTATGTTTGCCACTTGTAGCCTGGAGTCTGGATTTTGTGTTGTGTCTCACTGAATCCAAACATCAGTTGGATCAAGAAAGATCTTCATTACAGTGGGTTTTCACCAGTACGGAAATGTTATGACCATTTAAAGGGAGCAGAACAGGATTTTCTGTGGCTCAGTTGGTAGAGCACCGCGCTAACAAAGCAAAGGCTGTGGGTTCAAATCCCAGGGAAACCAGAAACTGAAAAAAAGTGTTCATTCCAGTGTCGCTTTGAATAAAAAAATTGTCTTCCAAATGCACAAATGTAAATTGTATCACAGTCAGCAGAAAAGGCCAGGAATCACTGGAACCAATGGTGTCTTCAGGGGGCACAACAGGAGTAGAGTTGAGGGGACGATGAACATTATCCAACCAGAGCAGATGTAGAGATGAACAAACCCAGATAAGATCCAACAAGGAACACATGATATCCAAGAAGCCATAGAGAGTCTGAATGTAATGAAGAGAGACTGACACTGGGAGCAGGACACTGATAAGGTGAAGAGATAAGACTTAGGTGTAGTTGATGATTGGGACGTGTAGCGGAGAAATGATGGACACAAGCAAAGGCATTGGCCTCCATACTAATATGATCTCACTTTAATGAGTTCCCAGCTTTATTGTTGTGGATTCTCTGTGCTGCCTTTAAAGGGTTGCAATGTAAATGTAAAATTCTCTATGACTGTTTGTTAATACAGGAACGTTTTATTTATTTGCCAGGAAACGCAATATATTCTCTCGTAGAAAAATGTGTAATAACTTTTGTTCTATGCTTTACCCTAGTTTAAAGCTATTTTTCACTTTTACTCTCAAGTGAACTCTTTGAAATAACTATTATTTTTCAGTGTAAAATACAGGAAATTATTAATTTAAGTCTCTTTATTGTATAATATGTGTGGATGCACTTGGCCTCTCAGCAGGACAATATATGTTTCCAGATTGGTGTGGCAAGGATATGTTGAATTTCAGTTAAAATCTGTCTGTTTTTTAATGTTTTGATTATGTTGTTGAAAAAAAAACAGTACAAAGTTTGCAGAGTTCAAATGATTTGGTTGAAAAACTAGCTGCACATTTATAATATTAGTTCACATTATCAGTTAATATCTGTGTGCAAACTCCAACCAAATAGCTAAAAATAAGTATTAAAAAATATATATAAATTGAGCTTTGTCAGCAGCTAGGAGAAACATTAGAAATTCCTTATTGATCATGTGATTGATTACTTGAGAAATAACAAGCAGTCAACATCATTTCTGGAATATTTATTTGATTTTTACATACAAAGATCACTTACTGTTTACACAGATCACTTGCTTTGCAGTGGTTTGTTTAAGCAATAGATCAGATTTGTTCCAGAGGGGTTTTTGGAACCACTGTGGTAAAGCACTCTTAAAACAACATCGATTTTTTTTTCTTCCCCATATTTGTCATCAAATGTACAAAAAAGATTGGAGATTAAAAAAAGTATTTCAAAAAATACAATTATACTTTTCCATTAATAAAACAAACTTGTACTTTGGAAATCGGACAACCTCCAAGACAGCTTTTTGGGATTACGTGAATCTTTTAGTAACAAATGCACCATAAAAAACATTTAGATTTGTTTTATGAGAAGGCAATTATAAACATAATGTATTAAACTGATTTGTTTGAGTCTTGCATTTAATATTAGCAGATTTGTTCAAATCAGTGCATTTTTAAAAAAAAATCTATACTTTGAATAACATGACAAACATTTCTGCTAGAGACTGTCATTCTGAATACTTCTGTTTAATTCACTTTATTCCACACATAAACAAACCAGAGTCCTCCAAATAAAGAACACAGCGAATGAAAAGTCCTGCCTTGAACTAGTAAACATTAACTCAAGTCAAAGACTTTGTTGCTCAAGCTTCTTTATCTCCCAGTGCGAGTAAATGAACTGACAAGGCTATGATGAGATCGTGCGGAAAACTGTGGATAATGAGATCAAGTCTTATTATTTTATGTGTTTGGATATGCCGTGGCATTGAGTCTTCCCCACCGAATGGTAAGGAATTTCAAGAAACAAAGGCCTGCACTTCCACACAAATATGACACTAATTTTGGCATTTCATCCGCTTCCATCAGATTGCTCTAAATATCCTAATGAAGACAATGCAGACGTTTCTGAACTCTCCAAGAAAGGGAACCACTCTGTGGGCGACAAAATTGTCTTCGACTGCCGAATTGGCTATTCCTCCTTGAAAAAAATCACTTACATTTGCAGTGACAATGAATGGATTAAAATACGTGGTGAAACATGTTCACGTGAGTATCAAAAATGAAATGGTGATAAAAATCTAAATATATCCTCCAATCCATCTGCTTTCTAAATCCCCATCAGCCAAACGGTGCGAGCTGCCTGAAGACATTCCAAATGGACAGTACGAATTTGTGACTGGTACCGACTTTGTTTTTGGGTCAACCATCAAGTACATCTGCAAAGAGGGGTGAGCTCTGAAGCAAATCAAATCTTATTGCTCTTATAAGTGTTTTTTTGTGGTAGGCAGGTAAGCAAAGGAGGATCCAGACACTAGTTTTACTGAGTTTAATGGTAAAATCGATAGGCAGGCAGCACACAGATACACAGGCTAGGCAATATGATATTAGCAAGAGGAAAAGTCAATACGCAGACAAAAAGTGATCAGAAACAGACAATCAAGGAGGACACGTCAGGAGGAAGATCCAAGGGCATTATGGGGAATTCAGTTCCATTTTTTTAGAGCAGACATTGTAAAATGGCATATTTCTCAAGTTTCCAGATGGCGAGTCGAGTTTACAGCAGAACATGTAGACCAGGAGGATGGGACAATATGTTGCCTACTTGTGAAGGTAATGAGACAGATTCATTTAAGACGATATTTTACTTTTTTATGTGAACCAAAAAGGTTTTGTTCCAGAGCATCTAACAACTATTTTATCTCCGCAGAGGTAGTTTGCTTGTATGATAAGATGAGAGATGAAATGTTGCAAGTGCATGGACTCCCTTTTCATGAGGACATCAGATATGGACACAAACTGACATTTTCATGTCCTGAAACTGGGGGATTAACTTTAGAAGGACCAAAGGAAATCACCTGCCAGGTGAATGGGACATGGAGCAGCCCATTCCCTAAATGTGTTGGTAAGGACACGGAAAATAAATGCATTTTTTAACACAAAACCTTTTAAAGGACCCCTATTATGGATTTTAAAAAAGTCAAAATTGAGATTAAAAAGTAAACAACTTGAGATAAAAGTAGAAAATCGATATACAAAAATAAAAATGAGATTAAAAAGTTGACATTGTGAGGTAAAAGGTGAGGTTTTAATTTCAATCTCAAAATTTTGACCTCATATCTTAACATTTCGACTTTTTTTCTCTTATTTTTTTAAGCCAACCTTCAACCTTTTACTTTTTTGTGGAATAAAATGGACTTCCATGATGCCCCTACCACCCTACATGTTTAAACTCAGGAATCCGACCCCCGTGCCCCCTCACAGGACGGCCTGCTCTGCTTAGTCTCATTCGTGCAGTAGATTTTCGAAACAAAGATAAGAATAAATTTGCTTTTGTATAAATTTATGCCTGAATGTCTGTTTTCACTAGAGGCGACATGTCCTTTAAATGAAACAATGGAAGGCATGACGATCGAACGGTCTCCAGATGTTGAAGGCCCTGTCAAACAAGGACAAAGCATAAGGTTTTCATGTTCGGAGAATGGGATGAAGCTAAAAGGATTGACAGAAATCACCTGCTTGCCAAATGGAGAATGGAACGGCCCCTTTCCAAAATGTGACGGTGAGGCTACAGAAAGAAAAACAATGATTTTCTTGAAGAAAAACACAGACTTTGATTAATGAAGCAAGTCTTTCTTTTCTTCAGAGATAAGATGTGAGGCAATCCTCTCTAAAAATATGAGAGCAGAAAGTGATGAACAACTGGCACATGAGATTTCAGTCAAACCTCACCAAAAAGTAACACTTTCATGTGATGGGAAAGGTTCTAAGTTGATAGGTGAAAGAGTAATCACCTGTAATCAAGATGGACAATGGAGCAACACATTCCCAATATGCACAGGAGGTAAGTTACAGATATCATCAATAAAAGATCAACTATGATCAAGTTAAGTGGTGTTTAAGTAACCAGTTTCGGGAGGAGTTCTCAGGGTCACAAGTCAACCTCATCACTATATAAACCTAACCAAACAGAGAACCTAAATAGAAGGGAGGCTCAGAGAGTTCAATAATGAGATGGACATTTACATTTGAAAAATAACCAAGTGTTCTATAAATTTCACAGTTACACTACAATCAGAAATGGAACAGTTTTATAATAGAAATTAAATATATCTGCACTTTATGTTAAACAGAATTTGTTTCGTGACACACATCTACACAGCTGTGGGTTGCCGACCCATGTTATGGGAGTGCAACTTGTGGAATATTATTGTATGATTGCGGTAATATGATTGTAAGGTATAGATAGAGTTAACAATAGTGTGCATTGTAATAAAAGTCTGAGCTTTGTTTCTCTCGAAATGATATTTAATTTTAATACAAGACATTTGGTGTGCCCTAGGAACTTGTGGATCACCACCACATGTGAACAATTCTGATACAGTTGGATTTGCGAGAGCAGAATATACTGAAGGAGAAGAAGTAAAATACACGTGTTTTAATAAATACACACTGGACACTCAGCACCCCCACACCAAGTCCTTGATCTGCCAGAATGGGGAATGGATAGGGAACATTTATTGCTTGAGTAAGTATGAGACACTACAATCTACAAACTCACTCTACAGATGGCTTTGCCTAAAGTAAACGAATCATTAAAACTTTAGATGTTCTCTTAGTTTAGTTCTGTTTGGTTTATTTATTGATTCCATGTTGTTTCAGAGCCCTGTTCAGTGAGTGTGGCTATATTGGAAGAACGAGGTCTGCATTTGAAAGTAGGAGGACTTCAAAAAATTTTCTCACCCCATGGCGATCATATCACTTTCATATGTCCGAGAGGCAGAATGAATGGAAAACCAAGAAACCAATGCAATGATGGTGTGATGGAGTTACCTAGGTGTGTGTGACAGCAGAAATACACAGGTGTACAACGAACCAAAAATGTGGAATAAAGTCTTAAACACACAGATACATGTACGTAATTCAGTTTCTTTATTGTGTTTGTGAATAAAAACTGCATTATACTATAAATGTAATTACCATTTCCTGGGACTTTACATGTATGAATAATAATTAAAATGGCTTCATAAATACATTTTATCACTAAGCAAAGTGTACTTTGTGCTATATTCATATTTCAAATTTAAGCTAGAACATTTAAAATATTGATAAAATCCACATAAAACACTAAAAATTTGCATTTATTGCTTGTCTCGAGTCTCTGATGCTACGATTCACCATAAAATATAACGATTAAGATCTTTTTAAAAGATATATAAATCCTTATATAAAATTTGTTTCAAATACATTAATTTACAGAAATATCTTTAATTAAAAAAATTACAAAATTTTTGTCATGTCCCCAAGCTTTTTACTCATTCCACTTAAATCATCACCCTCCTGAAATTTCCATAAGTCAGTTTTCAGCAGGTAGTTGCGCCACTTGGATCTTTAGAAGGTCACGGGAAGAGCAAAGGTGAGTTTTCTCAATTTATTATTTACATATTTGATGATTTTGTGATGATATCTTGGAGCATCATTTAAAAAATACTATACTGTAACTCAAATTATTTCAGAGATTTAATTAGTTTATTGTAAAAATGCAGATATTTGGTAAATACTGAATTTGTGGAATTTCCTGGTTCTATAATCACATGCACCATGTGGCTATTTAGCATGTATTTGCTAAGTCTTTGGTAGTCCTGTTTCGTTTAGGAAGATCTACAAGTTCAAAAAAACAGCACCCATCTTTTGTGATCTAAAGTCAAGGGGATTTTATTGAAGATAATAACACATACAAAACACCAATAAAATCATGTTAGTGTTGACAAAAAGCTTTATTGACTGATTTGGACTGTTGCTACTTTACCAAAAACTGATCTCTCAGTAAAAGTGACGCCAATAAACAACCTTGAATGTCTGGCACAAATTAGTAATTGGAACTCTATATATCTCTGTTCAAGTTGAATATTCAAGGAATTTAATTTATTATGTATATTAAATGATAAATATTTATCAGGGTTTCAGCTAAAATTTGGTGAAATACAGGGAAGCAAGCTGGTCGGATCACCAGAACATTCCTCCCTGGGTGAAACACAAAATGAAATGCATGTTTTTGGACCATGTGGAATTCAGAGAGCTATATATCTATAATTGTGCATGAAACAAAACTTCATTGGGTCAGTGTATAACCATTAACATGTTTCGGGAGGAAATAATTAAGATGTACTCAATTGTCCTATTTTATTCTAAAATGTCCTTATAAGCAAATCTATCCGATCAGCTCTTGCTCTCCCCCTTCCCTCCTTCTTCACACTCATGGTGCAGAACACACAGACTCATTCTAAAAGGATAATCCTGATTATTTCAAACCGTATCACCCTATTGACTGTGGTTTCGTTTCTATCTTGAAGTGTTAACAGCATTGTATCACTGTAAACATATTATGCAAATGAACGTGGTTGATGTGGAAACAGACACAGGTGAGTAATATTCATTATGAGCTTAAAGAAGCTAAATTTACTACATTGAAATGTTCTTTATCCTTAAACCACAATTGCTTTTTCAAAAGCCTGCAAAAGTTATATTTACAAAAAGAGAGTAAGGGGGGACGGGTGGGTGCGAAGTCCAGTTTGAAGGGGCAGGAAAAGGTGGAGTTTACTTTCAGAGATTTTTAATACTCTTTAAACTTGGGTTACGAAGAGTCTCGTTTTTTAAGCTCCTTGAACCGTGTGTATCGTTGATAACAGGTAATCAGATACTTTGATAGATCCTCAAAGGCTTCTTGTGCCAAACTAAACTAATCCACTTGTGTTTTGCAGCTTAAAATGAAAGGCTACCAGGTTTTTCTCTGCCTGATATTAATGAATGCGGAGGTGTCAACAAATGCTCAAGGTAACGCTTAGCCAGATGTTTTAAATGTTAACCGACAGCATAAATAACCAAAAGAAATGCATTTTTGACAATTTGGTTCTTAATTGATCTATTACATTTTAGTTCTGGATCCACTGTTATGAAACAGTGTTAGGTTATGTATGTAAAACAGACCTGGATGTATTCTCAAAAACTATTAAAAAAATTTCATTGTTACTTGCTCAACAGATGTTGTGTGTGAAGATGAAGAGCGCATTAATGTTGAGATTGTCCTCGGACATCCAAACAAAGTGTCACCATATAAAGTAGGACAAATCTTGGTTTTTCAATGCACCGATCGGAACATGATGATGGATGGCCCACGAACAGTTGAGTGCCAATCAAATGGAAAATGGGACAACCCATTTCCCAAATGTGGTACGTAGCAACACACAACTAACAATACCCATGTATTTGTTCTGAAAATTACATTTGCTTATAACCTAGAATACTTTTTAGGGAGATATTGGCATGCAGACTTTAAACTTTATTACAATACAAAAAATAACAATGAAAGCATAATTTTCGAGGGGTTTTGAAAGGAAAAAATGAATTCACTTTGACCTATACTGGTGATTTCAGTGAAGTGCAGAATTACAATCATTTTTATGACCATTCTTTTGGCAGAACATGTGTATAAAGGAAATCAAACCACATGCAAATATATCACAGAAGAAGAAATCCACACAACAAAACACAGCTCATTTGCATTTATGAAATGATTTCGCAGGCAGGTTACGATGGATTGGCTTAATGCAGAAGAATACATTAGGTTTTATACAGGAACAATATCCCCAGCTGTTTGATTACGCTCCCACTGTTAACAATGACAGCATTAACAAAGTTGAGTGAGTAATCCTCCACTTCTATGGTTCTCTTTGAAGAGCAAACACTCTCAACAACAGTGTGTCTGCATGTGACATTCGAAAAGTGTTTTATCCACTCCTCTTTTTATGCCAACCCATTTCATGTGGTGTTGTGACACTTGAACACTTTTGAAATGTAACAAACAAGGTGATGCTGCAATGAAACTTTTTGTGTAATCTCATTTCAATTTGCTGGTTAATTAGCATATTGTAAAATGATGTCATAGGACACTTTCAAATTAGCATAAGGCAGAGAAGGACATTTTGTTTATTGTAGTACAAAAGATGAAACATGGGATGAAAATTTAGATTAGTGCTGACAGATGGTCAAAATGACTGAGGTGACCCTTAAGATCCAGTTGTATTAGTGTACCAAGATTCCCAACTTTCCTTTGAGTAGTTCATTGGTTTGTCATTGACGTCATGGCAGAAGAATGGTAAGAACAGTAACGAATACTTTAGGTGCCTTGGAACCTTAATGAATGTTTGTAAGCATGACTTACTGAACCGAGTCTTTCTTTTTAGAGACCTCTAGAAATATGAGAGCTGATGAGCAAACCTCATGTAAGATTTCAGTCAAACCTCAACAAACAGTGACGCTCTCATGTGATGAGAAGGGCACTAGACTGATCGGTACACCAAGTGTCACTTGTAATCAAGATGGATTATGGAGTGATCTATTCCCAAAATGTACAAGAGGTATTATTAATAATAGTACTTGCATGTCACTTGCTGTTGAGTAATCGGATTAATTTACAGTCTCAAAATAAATCAATGTACCCTCAGATATTTGTGGATCACCACCACATGTGAACAATGCTGATACACTTGGATTTCCAAGAACAGAATATACTGAAGGAGAAGAAGTAAAATACACGTGTTTTAATAAATACACACTGGACACTCAGCACCCACACACCGAGTCCTTGATCTGCCAGAATGGGGAATGGATAGGGAACATTTATTGCTTGAGTAAGTATGAGACACTACAATCTACAAACTCACTCTACAGATGGCTTTGCCTAAAGTAAACGGACCATTAAAACTTTAGATGTTCTCTTAGTTTACTTCTTCTGTTGATTTCACATTGTTTCAGAGCCCTGTTCAGTGAGTGTGGATGTATTGGAAGAACGAGGTCTGCATTTGAGATTTGCAGGACTTTCAAGAATTTTCTCACCCCACGGCGAATATATCACTTTCATATGTCCGAGAGGCAGAATGATTGGAACATCAAGAAACCAATGCATTGATGGTGTGATGGAGTTACCTAGGTGTGTGTGACAGCAGAAATACACAGGTGTACAACGAACCAAAAAAGCTGGAGCAAAATCTAAAAACTGTAATAAAAATATCTGATTCAGTTTGTTTGGTGTGTGTGAATAAAAATGTATGTTTACTGGGTTACTGTGTGAAAAATATGGTCTTGATCTAATTTAAGAGTATTGACAAACACAATACGTATAAAATAATATCATACAAATACCACCTGCATCTTACGGTTTGTCAAATTTATAAGAAAAGACCTTAAATTGCTTTGACAATTCAAATATGCACAAAGGAATCAAGATGTTCAGAAGTTTATGTTGAGAAAAAAAAAAGCTGGATATGTTGGAGAATTTTGATATTTTGTGCCAATAACAAAAATGAACTGTAACAAATATCCATATTTTACATTGACAGAACCAAACTTTTTTTTTCACTCAGAAAGTATCTAAACAATCTGTAAAAAAAACTTTTTTTTCACTTACACATCTAATCAATGTAAAATTTTATTTTAATACCTTCACAGATAACTTGAAGCCTTTTTGAATACTTCATATCAGAGAATATTCAATATTAAACCAATCATGAAGGAAACAAGGCAAAAAGCAGATGTCATTTTAATACAATAAAAACCTGACATTACAAAAACCCACATTATTTACATTGACATCATTGTTAAGATATTCGGCTAACTTTTTTAGAGCAGCTTCAAGACAAAAGTTTTAAAGCGTTCGCAAGCATCTGAATAGCGTGAAGAGGATCCACAATATCTTTCATTTTGTCACGCCGTAGAACCCAGTCTGGGGCAAACCTGTAAGAAAGCAAAAGTTTGGTCAAAATAGTGTCCCCCTGTACAACACACACGCACACACAAAACATTATCGCCTAGAAAAATGTTTAACATAGTAACCAACTCCAGTGTTTGAACTTCTTTTTTTCCATCAATACCAACATGTTGAAAGAGAGCTACATGCAATCAAAATTGTCTTTTAAAGGATGGACCAGCCCCGACTTTATTTGGACTGGCTTCTCCCAGTCAAACTATTAAGTACAATGATAACAGTTACTATAGTAGTAATCCCAGTATAAAGTGTTTTACATTCTGAACTTCAAGAAGGATTTTTGAGAGTCACAAAACTAATCTTAGACAAGTCGTTATATAATATTGAGTAACTATAAATGTGGATTTTAGATTTTTTGAGACTCCCAAAACCAAATAATGAACCTTTAAAAATCATAATAAAAGTTCTTTAAAAGAAGGATTCCACTAACCCACCAGTCACGTAATGATTTCTACACACCGATTTAAATTTTCAATCTGAAAATTTGTTCAAAATCCCACCTCAATCGAAAACCATGGGTGCCAATGGGAGCTCACACATAGGATATAAAAGAGCTCATCCAACATTTTCAAAGCAACTTCACACTGTTTATACTGTTGGGAGCCATAAAGATTACAAATATGTGGAGAAAAAAGAAGAATTGTGGCACTGAGAGCATCTGTAGTACCACAAACGCCATCTTCAGGCAGGGAGCGTCATTGCACCAATATTTCCTAAACCCAGAGCACCCCAGTTTTGTACGAATCTCATTTTGGATAGGTGTGTACAGGCCGTTAGCTGATGTTGCTAGCATTATTTTTCTAAAGTGCCAATGGAGAATCTGCCGTTTGTTCTCTGGTAATGCTGGCCTGGGCCTTCACTCAGTTTCATAAAGTTTGAAACATGAAAATTAGTGACCCGCTGAAGGTAAGATTATAGGGTACATACGGAGTACATTATGGTCTTGTCATACTATAGCCCTCCTCCACTTCTGGTGTATAGACCAGTTTCAATGTTCTTGACACCAAACCTTGCTACCTTTGATGAGCAGGACTCCCTGAATAATCTCTAGAGGAACCAGAAACAACCTCATACTACCTCAAGTGGTGAAAGCACCGAAAAATGCTAAAAAGACCAAACGTTTGCCTGAAAGGATGAAGAAATGGTTGTTTGGAGAACTACGTCTAATTCCCACCTCTTGCCTGTCGCACTTGAACAATACCAGGCGAATGTAATTCACAATCTTTGTTGTTTATATGGACAGATTAGTATATGCTGGGATTGAAGTTACTTTGTTAACGCATTGTACTATAACAAAAATATGTATAAAAGCTATTAAAATTAAAAACTAGGACCAGTAAAGAAAGGGTATACCTTGCAACTGGTTTTGATTTTCGAGGGGTGGCTTGAATGAGGCCATTGATCGATGTATTCAGTCTCTGTTTCGCTTTATTTCGCTCCGCATCCATGTTGTACTTCCGAAGGGCTAGCCTGTAGATGCTGCGAATGCGATCTGAAACCTTTGGAAGACTCCGGATCTCCTATTCCAAGAAGAAATCCCAAAATAAGTGCTTTCATAACGCTGTTGAATTACAGGAAGAAACACCCACCATTGCTCTCTTTTCATCCTGCACTAAAAGAACCAAGAGGAAGCAGGCCTTGGTAAAGATGCTTCCACCTTTCTCTGCCACCTTATCCCCAGCTTTCTCTCGATAGATCTGAAGAAGATCCAGGAGAGTTTCTAAAGAGCACTCCACCTCATAAACTGCATCAATCGTTCTGTTGAACTGAAAACAAGCAAAAGCGTACATATATTTACCACTTGCAAATTATTTTTAACAACCAAACCAAGGTCAAGTACCTTTGATAAGTTGAGAAGGATTTGAATGGAGATCGAGATGATCTCCATCGACGGTACACTTCGATTGCAGCTCCTTATCAGAGTAAAGATGGTGTGTGTCGCTCCACTTTCCACGAGACGTTCACAACACTCTGGAGAAAGTCTGGTGGCAGTTTCTAAACCGTAACAAAGGGGTACCGTTAGTTTGCATTTTAGCGCAGTCAACCTCACAATCTTTTAAACGCTCACCCAAATGCTTCAAGGCGGCAAGTATGAAGGCGTAGTTCTGAAGTCCAAGCAAGTAACTCAGTGCGGTCGTGGTTTTGTTACACAGCTTGTCCTCTTCCTTCACCCTTCGGTTTACTTCCTTGAGACGCTGTCTCAGGGCAATCAGCTTGCTTGTGTCATGAAGTTTTCTTGAACAGTGCCCTCTCCATAGTGCCTAAAACAATTGAAAAGTGCAGACACCTTGATGACTACCGGTAATCTCCTGGAGGCCTGTAACCATGCAGGTTTAATTCCAACTCTGCTTCAATTTCAATACCAGTGCCTAAAACAATTGAAAAGTGCAGACACCTTGATGACTACCGGTAATCTCCAGGAGGCCTGTAACCATGCAGGTTTAATTCCAACTCTGCTTCAATTTCAATACTAATCTAGTCCCAAGCAAACCAGAGGAGCCTAATTCAAGTGGAACCAGCTAAACATGAGCAATGCTGAATACTTAAGTGAAAATACCCCCCCCCCCCCAGCACCATACCTGCACTTTCACTATACCACATTGTAGCCTCTCCTTGCGACATCTGTGAAGGTACTTCAGTGCTGCTGCTTGGATGACGGAGGCAGCTTGGTTTCGATGGTGTAACCAGATTTTCACTGTCCTCTGAACCCTGATGATGTCTGCTCTGTCCTTCAGGTATCTCTTTCTCTGCAGCTTTGCCCTAAAACATTGCTAGAAAGAAGTTGTAGAGTCATTAATTGTGAAAAAACTCGTTGCAGAACCATCGTTCCACAATGCTGACTACACATCATTTTATTGCATTTAAAAACACAGAATGACCAGCACGAAAAAAAAAGCTAATTATGTATTAATCAGAATTCAAATTTGATTAAACACTGATACCAATGGTGTTAAACACAGTAGTATTACGCCTAAGTGATTTCAGGCATACTATACATTGCCTTGGCATTCTATAGAATTACATGTTGTTAAAGTGAGTCAAAAATGCTTTTATTTGATTATTTAGATTACCTGGATGTACAAGACAGAAGAAATCTTCCTCTTAGCTGATTTAAGAGCCCAGTGCGCGCGAACAGTTCTCTGAATCTTTACCGCGCAGAGATGATGGTAGGAAGCAGCAGTAAACCGAAGGCATCGTGCAGCAGATGCCATTGCCTCAAACTATGAGAATGGGAATAACGCACCATTTTTAAAACAAAGTGAAATCATTATTTCATGTCCAGCGTTTGAGTCATAGATCAAAAACTGAGTACATAGACGCAACGCAATAACAAAACTCATCACATTACCATGACGACAAGGAAGCAGCATCATGACAACTTGGATTTAACAGTTAAAACTGATAATTCTCTGCTTTCCTAACCATTGGAATCTACACAACTTTTATTACATAGTGTCCATACATTGGCACCATTGTGTTATATTCTATCCACACTAGGGGAACTAACTATACTTATCCCATGTTTGTCTGAATACTGGGTTCTGATTGGTTTGTCTAAACATCTGACTGGCAGTTGTTGATTAAAATCGCAGAGATATTCTGGTTTGGTTTGTTACCTTGATCCAATAGCCGACCCTTACATCAGAGGCCACTCATATTCAACAGTTAATAATGTTTGAATAACTTTAACTTCGTATCCTGCTGCATGTAACTAATAATGCAGCAAAAGAAACTTTTTTGAAGTAAACAAAAAATCTGTGAAAATGACCTGTTGTCTTGCAAGCCAACCACGCCATAAAGCCTGTATATAAACTGCAGCATTGTGTCGTCGTCTTCGATTTTCTTCTTCGGCTCTTCGAAGTTGCACATCTCGGAAATGTCGCTGAAGGGTAATGGCAGCAGATCTTTGCTGGTGATAACGTCGCCTTTGAGAAAAGCCTCTGAAAGCTGACTGTATCTTCACAGCAGCTGTTTTTTGCTGCGACAAGGAAAAGGATAAGATTTGTGATCATTGCCCAAAACATTTTTAATTAAAACATTTATCTGATGGTTGGTCAAATCTAATTTTATTAGATTTCTTTTCTGGAAGAGACGAATGAATGGCAAAAGTGTTGCAATACAGCTAAAGAAAAACAAACATTCAACTTCAGCTCCAAAGAAGCCAAACAAATCTTTGGCAATAACTCAAACTACACATTATAACGTTGATAAGCTCTAGTGGATGAAATGGTTTCCCTGAAATGGCCACTGACCCTAAACTTTGTGTATTTACTGGGCAGAGTTTGTTTATTGATTATTCAGCCTTATAAAGTATTTAAATGCACATAAAAAAATCTGTTTCACCAATTTTTGTTGTTACCCTCCGTCAAATGCGTGCAACACAGCAACATTTCTATCATACAACCCCCCCCCATCCCCCCCCACCAAAAAAAAACTGCAGCTTTGTACTTGAAACCATGGTGTCTTTTGTATTGTGGTGCAAGGTGATGCTTAATTCGAACAATAAAAAGTTTTTAAAACTAGTTTGAAAGTTTGAAACTAGTTTGGTAAAACTTTATGTCTCTTTGTTTGGATGTTATGTAAATAACAGGAAAAGCACAGTTCACTAGGTATCAAACCATGTAAGAGGGACATAACTGTTAATATTATACCAAGTATTGCACCACCATTTACCGGACACTGTGTTTTCTCAAATGATTCTGGGAAATACGTTAGCATTTTTCGCTATTTACCGTATATGTATTTGTCAACATAAGAAAAAAAGCAAACATTTTGGATATAAAACTATTAAAACCTTTTGAGTTTGTGCATTCCAATTCTGTGTCTCAACACTTGTTTTTATCATGAACATTTTGTTAGGGTGTAAAAAAGGAAATCCTCATCTAATGCAACTTGTACACAAGCGTAAACATGATTGAATTTTGCATTTTCTATTTTAAGACATGCTAATTATCTGTAATACATCTCCAAACTCCAGTTATGAATTTACATTCTCTTCAGGAGTTTATTGCCACAAAACACACCTTTAGAATGGAATCTCTCACTCTTTGACCTCTCCATAGCGCCTGGATGTTCACAGCAGACTTTCTACACCTCAGGAAGTCAGTGTGCTGTTTTCTTGAAATCAATGTTTCCTTCCATCTTTTCTGAATCACCCGAACACTACGCTGGACTGCTTGAAATCTTAAAAGAGTGAACAAACATTAAGCATGTGAATAACTTCGAAGCAAACTATAGTTTACTATATTACCTTGACCGGTGCCGTTTGGTTCGAATACACCGTCGAATCGTTGCGATGGCAGCTCGCTTCAAGATATAGCTTCGTCTAGCAATACATCCTCTGTACCAGGACTGAATTTTGCAAGCCGCCTCTGTTTTTATGACACTTTGTCTTATTTGATAAGCTCGATATGCTCTCTGTGAAAATAGATAAACCACCCATTAAAAAAAGTATAGCAATCAAACGTGTGAAAATACCTCATATAATGGTTTTCCCATCACTATTTATATTGTAGATTCTTACTAAATGCTTCACAACAGAGTTTATCATATGGAATTACGTAGGAAAAAAATTCCTCAAAACATGTTTAAGATGTTATGTTTTTTAAAAAAGGTTCAATCTCTTTCTGGGCAAAATAGACCAGACCAACACAAATGATTATTTATTTAAGCCAGAGGTGGATTCATTAAATCCTGACTAATTTAGCTCCTCTTGGCTTATTAGTGTGTAAGCCAGATTGGAACTAAAAGCAGCAAAAGCTACGGCCTTACTGGGATTTCTTTGTCCACTCCTGATCTGAGCACAAACTGAAGGAGATTGTTTTACAGTTGAAAGATGTAGTAATGCTCAGTGTGCCTTTAATTTGGAATGAATCCCCAAGAGTATCTATCAGAAAAGCACCCCACACCATCACACCTCCTCCCCCATGCACGATGCCAACAAAGCTTGTAGAGTTCATGCATTGCACAAAGACACAGCGGATGGGACCAAAGATCTCAAATGTTGTCTTGGGTTAAAGTGTTTCTTGCATCAAACAAATCCTTTTTGCTTGTTTCTTTTCCCGTGGTCTGTGATTAGTCAGTTTGGTAGCAGAGTGTTTCTAGGGTGACGTCACGCATATCCAAGTGACTTGGCCATGACCAAAACAAACACCAACACAGACCAAATCCATGATCAAAGAAGGCTGGAAATATTTAAATCTGTATGCCCCATCCTTTCAGTGGAGTACAAAAATTCTCAGTTTGTTTATAATATCTATGACAGGAAATCAGGCAGGCTACATATATTGGTTACACGTAGTATTTAGACCTTCTAAGGGTTGTCACAGCTCTCAGCTGTGTACCACAACAAAAACTAGTCATAACTCCAGAAATTCGACAATTGACCCATGGAAAAATGCAGCGGTGAAGAAAAACTATTTGCGGTGACTTTTTTTCCTTACAAAAAGAATCTAAAATGTAAACAGTGATGAGAATCCATGGAATAGTGTGTACATAGTTTAAAAAGTCTGTGACTAGCGAATGCCTAGAAGTTTAATACAAATGTTTTAAAACTATTAAAAGAATAAATACCTGGTTGAAGGTGAAACAACAAGCTCATTTAAATTAAGCAAAAATCTTACTTGAATGAGAAGAGCAGACTGTCGCAGTTGAAGAAACTTTGCTCGCTCTTTCTTGCAAAGAAGAACAGCTTGATAATATTCCTGTATAACCAATGCTGAACCCTTGAGTTGCTGAAACCTGCGTCTCTCAATCAACCCACGGAAATGTGCCTGTTTGAAAGCAAAGTTTAGCCCCCTAATCATATCTTCGACTTTCAATGAAAATAAAATGCAAAGCACAGTAAAATAATCACCTGAATTGTGATGGAACTCGATTTCAGTCTTTGGAATCTTCTGTACGCGATCCACCCACGTACTCTGGCTTGAAGCATCTTTATCTTTTGGAGAGTCTGCAAGTAAATGGCCCTCTGCTCCACCCTTGCTCTGTGAGCTCTGTAATATTTTTGAAGAGTACTAGTTGCAGTCTGTACTTGTCTGTATCTTTGATGAGCCACTTTCATTCTATAATGAGCTTGCAGCTTTAGGACACTACAACGAAGGTCTGTGTAGCGTTTGCGATGCGGGTGCATACGCATCACAGACTGAATCTTGATTGCTGCACGTGTTCTTCTTGCAAGCCTTCTTGCTAGCATTCTCCGCAATGCAGATTGCAGGGTAAGCGTAGCTTGCTTAACATCAACAAACTGATTGCGATGTTTTTGAACCAGTTTCAGTGATCTGTACCACTTTTGGATTAACACTGTACTTGCTTGCATCCTGGTATACTGTACTCTGGCAAGGTGGCCCCTGTATGCAGACTGTAACACAATTGCTCCAGACCTTTCCTTCAGGAATTGCTGCCTTTGGACTGACATTCGCAGGAAGGACTGGATGGTTCTGGCAGCCCTGGTACGCATGGCCAATTCTCTCCCTTTCATCCCTCTGAAATGCTTCTGGAGACATACAGCTGCATTCCTTGCCAGCTTGAATTGACGCATTTGCTCATCTCTAAGCTTTTGCGCTCTGTATCTTTGCTGAAGAACAATGGCTGCCCGCCGCAGTTTCTTAAATGCTGACCTTTGTTGGAACATCCGGAAACTAGCCTGAATGATCATGGAAGCTTCTTGCCTTTTTGCCAACCGTGTCCTGAGAGAGCGTCCTCTAAAAGCTGCTTGAAGGACAATGGCGGACTTCTTCAAAAGCAGGTAGTTCTCCCGAACTGCTCTAGCCTGGATGTATGACCTGTATTTTCTCTGGATAATGATGGCGGATAATCTCATCGCCTGGAACTTGACCACCTTTTCGTATCGTCTGAAACATGATTGGATCAGGACAGCTGATTGATGTCGTAATTGTAGCTTCCTCCGAACTTGAAGACCTCTGTAACTGGCTTGCAGAAGAACTGCACTGCGACGCATTTCCATAAACTGATTTCTCTGCTCTTTGCCTATGTTTACAGCACGGAGTCTTTGCTGAATAGCAATGGCAGCATATTTCATGGCTAAATATCGCTTACGAGCACTATACGCTCTGAAAGATGTTTGAACAACAGTTGCAGACTTATGCATTTGCTTCAGACACTGTCGGGACCTCATGCCACGAAAGGCCGCTTGAAGAATCAAGGCAGCATTCTTCTTTTCCTGCAGCAGAGCCATCTCTTGCCTCATAAGTTTGATAGCTCTGAAACGTTTCTGAATAGAACAAGTTGCATGCCGAAGTTGTTGGAAACGTGACTTGAAGATATGCTTCCTGACATGTGACTGAATGATTATTGCAGCTTGGTGCTCTTTTTTGATCTGTTGCCGGACCATCATTCCTTTAAAACCAGCCTGGATTGCAACCACAGCTCGGCGTTTGGCAATATAATTATTGCGATTGTTGCGTGCAATCAAAACGGACCGGTACTGTTGTTGGCAAAAACAAACTGCAGCCCGGAGGGACAGGAAATAAGTCCTTTGTTTGTGGGTAAGGTACTGTCTTTGAATCACATTAGCTGCACAATGCATCCTAGTGATATTCCGACGTGCAGTATTTCCTCTGTAAATGGCCTGGATTGCAATTGTAGACTTTTTCAGCTTTAAAAAGTTCCCCCTTGCTTCCCTTCTCAGTAAATGACTCCTAAATTTCCTCTGTATGACAAGTGATGCCAGTTTCATTTCTTGGTATGGCACTCGAGCTCTGTGCATTCTGTATATTGCCTGAATTACGGTAGCTGCTTGACGGTGTTTTTCGATTTCCTTCCGTACCTTCAACCCTCGGTACGTCGACTGCAAAGTGATGGCAGCAGCTTTCAGGGAACAATATCTTTGGTGATGCTTCCTTGCACTCACAATCGCTCTGTATCTTTGCTGAATGCAGATGGAGGCTCTCCTGAGAGTTAGGTATTTTTGTCGTTGTTTAAACGTTCTATACACCAGTTGGATGACTTTAGCAAATTTGTGCTTCTCCCTCATCTGCTTTCTCACCCTCGCTCCACGGAAAGTTGCCTGGATGTAAGTCGCAGCAGTTTTCATGGTTAAATATTCTTTCCTGACAGCGTTTTTAGCAATCATCGCTCTGAGTCGCTGTTGTAAAACCAAAGCAGCGCACCGCTGCCTACGGAACTTCCTGAGTTGGGAAAGGCCGCGAAAATGTGCCTGAATCAATGTTGCAGCTTGATGAGATTTCTGCATGTAGTTTCGGACTTTCATTCCCCGGAAAGCTGATTGAATAACTAAAGCAGCATTCTTTTTTTTCAGGTAGGATGCTTGCACTGATTTTCCAACTTTGTAGGCTTTGTAACGCTGTTGTATCACGAGAGCTGCACGCTTCGCATCGACAAAGTCAATGCGGACTTTGTACATACGAAATTGGGATTGAATGACTGTAGCGGCTTGATGTTCCCGTCTCAAATGTTGTCTAGCTTTGTACCCACGATATACTGCCTGTAGTTTAATAGTTGCTTGCCTCAAACAGGTATAATGAGTTCTTTCCAACAATCCAAGGGTAGAAGCTCGATGCCATTGTTGAATGACAACAGCCGCACGTTTCTGAGCCAAAAACCTACGCCGGCAAAGATGTGCTCGAACCACAGACTGAATCAAAGTTGCAGCCTTCATTTTTCTCTGCACATGACGTCTGGTTCTCCAGCCACGATAGGCACTCTGCAGAACAACGGCAGCTTTTTTCATTTCAGTGAATTTCACGTAAACTTTCTGTCCATTCCTGAAGGCTCTGAACCGCTTTTGAATGACAACCGCAGCTTGCTTCATTTGCAAAAACCGTGCCAGCACCACATGTCTGCGGTAATTTGACTGAATAATTCTGGCACACGCGTGGAGTTGAGTTATTAGTTTTCTCTCAGCTCGCCCTCGCCATATTGCTTGAATTGCAACAGAAGCAGATTTAAGAGCCAAAAACTCTCGTCGAACCTTGCCTCCTTGCGCTTTTGCCCTATATCTCTTCTGCAGAACAATGGCAGATCTTTTCAAGCTCAAAAAGTTCCTCTGAACCAAAAATCTTCTGAAAGTGGTTTGAATCACAAGTGCAGCTCGATTGTGTTGTGCTACAGATCTACGGGTCTTCCATCCACGGAAAGCTGCTTGGAGAACAAGAGCTGCAGATTTGATCTCAACATATCTCCTCTGGTCTGCTTTCCTTTGCTTGTGGGCTCGGAAGCACCTTTGAATCAAGATTGCATTTTGGTGCATGGTGGATATCCTTTTTCTGACAAGGTGGGCTCTGAATGCACTTTGAACAACGATTGAAGCCTGATGTCTTTTCTTTAAAGTATGAAACTTAGATCTCTGGAGGTGACCTTTAAACCAAGCTTGAACACAGACTGCTTTCCGTCTCATATCCAAATACTGTCTTTTACAGCGCAGCATTCTGTACCAAGATTGAATCTGCACTGCTGCAGTGTTCCTTTCCAGCATTTTCTTCGCATGCCACTTCCTGAAAGCTGTCTGGATCACACAGGCAGCGAGACTCTTCTTTAGCAGATTTTTTACCATCCATGATTTGAAAGTTTTCTGTGTATGAAATGTAAGGTGAGGGATTATAACTAAAGGAACTATTAACATATAAATAAACAGCAAAACTGAAAGGCAACAAAAATCCAAATACAACAAATATATTGTGTAAAATGTAGAAACCCACTCATCTGTGGTAAAACTCATTTGATGGCGCTTTAGAGAAAATGTCCCATTTGTAGAATTTTTAAAAATGATAAAGACAATGCATACACAACTTAGAATATATAAATAATATAAAGAGTTTGGTAAAAAAACAACAAAAAAACTACTTTTGGCCAATGAAAGTAGCATCATAATATTAATGTGGTACATAATATCAGCTGTATATTACTGCTCTTGGTCTTCAAATGTGAAATGGCAGGTCTATATTTAGATCAAAACCAAACTCATTCTTTTGCACACTTTTCCATCGCATGACCACCAAGACAGCGAATGTCCTTTTGACGTTCCCTTTCATCTTTTTAGCAAATTACAATTAACAAAAAAAAAAAATCTAAATTTAATGGGCAATTGTGAATATAGTTAAATAAGTAAAAAAACGTACTTGTTATTTATGGTTGTGTTTTTCAAATCAAACAATTTTTAACATTTTAAAATCAATATTTAGATTTCATTTTTTATATTAGAGACTCTTGATGATCCATTACATTTTGAAACAGAAATAAATTGTTTTCATAAATACAGTTTCACATTAATAAAATTTGGTAACCAAACTCTTGGTTTGTTATGGATAATTATGCTGAAAAAAAAAGCTGATAAACATAGCCGTATAATACACAATCTTTAGAATTGTAAACACACCTGAATTAATGTTGCAGCCTTATTTTGTAGAGCGTAATGCTTTTTCTTTTTCAGCACTTTCAACTTTTCCCGGGAGCTGTATCCTCTCCAGGACACTTGAATCACGATGGCTGCCTCATTCTGCCTGATCAGTCTTCCTCTCGCAATGAACCTCCGCACAAGAGCTTGGATTTTTGTGGCGGCCTTATTTTTTTGCTGTTCATGAAAGATAAAAATGACTAAGGATAAGAAAGTAAAGACTATATGCACAAGCAGCAACATAAGGCTGATACCTTCATAAGAGCAATGTCTTTCAGTAGCTTGAATCTCCGCCACGCTCCCTGAATGACTCTGGCTGCCCTTGTTTCATTGCGCAGATCCAAAAGCCGTGTGCATAGGAACGAGAGGTAACAAGTGACAACCTAGTTGTGAACACAGCAAAAATCTATTAAATAATACCAAAAAAAATAGACTGTTTACCTAAATATAATGTTTACCTTTTCATTCGGAATAGTGTTGGACATGTCCTCTGGATTTATCATAGCCGGAACACCACCAAGATATGACACGGCAGTGTTCACCAGCTGAAAGTTGCTCCTCTCGTTTTCAAGCAGTTCTCTGAAGTCCACTGAAACAGAATCTGGCAAAGCCAAATAAAAGTCATTTATGCTCTTTCATACATAGTTCTCTTTAAGAAGTTTCACGATACATAATGTGACATCTTTGCATTGCAATATATATTTACACCCTTACAACTAAACAACTTGCTTCAACAAACGATATTCACAAACAGATCCTTACGACCGTACGTGAGGTGGTCATGAAGTGTGAACCTAGTGATCAAGCATAGTGCACAGCGCAGAGCTGTACAAAAATAGTTGGACGAATGAGGAAAATCAGCCCGAAAAGAAACGCGAATGCCCTGCTTTATTCTCACTTGTTTGGGAGGTGTTTTCAAAAGAGCAGTCTGAATCACTCGAGGAGGTGTTGAGCTCCACTCTTCCACGATGGCCACATTCAATGGTCTGCGTTGTTCTCTGTTTAATGTTCTCTGCAGCAAGATGCCCAGGATGATAATGGTGGATGAGGTAGCACAGGATGCGCCCGTCAGAGAATGAAACCGTGAAGTTTTCAGCCTGAAGAGAATCGAGGAGTTAAAAGACGTCCCCTAACCAAGTACAACAGTATTCCACGAAATAAACGTTGGGATCTGGTTCACCTTCAAATTGTAGAACTCACAAACAGCATTGACCCAGTCCATGAGAAGAGTTACTTTCGGACTGGGGTGTTCGAACGCTAATCCTGCTTTCATTCTCATCACGGCAAGACCTTTGTTTGCCAGAATCGAAGCCAACTTCTGTTTCGTCCTCCAGCTTTTCCTGAGGAAGCCGATTTCCTCTTTGAGTTGATCCTCGTTAAGGAGAACCTCCACCTATGAAGGGCAACGTGAAATATAAACACCTGCAATGTATGAAAACATTTCCTCGTCCAAATGAAAAATGATTCGTAGACAAACACCTGGAAAGCAAATATGATTTTCCAAAGGAGGCTGAGCGTCTTTTCCCTGTGTCCATCTACAATGTCTCTGGAGTCGATGATTGTTCCTGCAAAATAATGGGGATTGTTTTAAAGGACCCCCACACTTTTTATCACATGGGTTCATATCCCATCTACCAAGTGTTGTTTTTCCGCTTTGTAATCTCTTCATCTGATCACCAGATCCATACCGTACCTCTTTTAGCTCAGCAAACATCATTGCATTCAATCAGAAGTGTACCATTTCAGTACAAAGGATTAAAGAGTGTCCATATTAGAACCATTTGTTCTTATTTGAAACCCTTCTATACTCCATTCTGGTGTAATAGCCTAGGAACTTTACTGGTGCCAGAGCAGGTGTTGGTATATGGTCAAATTTAACTGGCCTTAAGAAAATGCTCAACTTTTTTTTATTAGAGGGTTTGGGGTGATTTCCATTTGGGCCATCATCAGTAGGCCTACGGACCTAGACTGTTTCAATTTTTAGACTCTGATATTTAAATGCATGTTGCCTTGAATAATGGATATATATGTTTTAAGTTATTTAATTGAATGGATAATTGGGATATTTTTTTATATAAAAAGACGACAGGTTTAATGAAATTTAATTGCTTAGTTAGTTCATTTCGATTACAAGTTCCCTTTGAGTTTAATTGATTAGGAGATGTTCTGATTGCAGGCCAAAGCAACCCATGTCCGATGTATGCAATATGTTCATAACTGTCTGAATGGCTCAATTCCAATATTTCGAATGTGCCCCAGGGCGCTTTCATATGTTGTCCTAGATCGGATAGGAATTGACACTTCTGAACGGCCAAGTCTAATATACCTGACTTTTCTCATCAATCCCTAATGCAGGTACACTTTGTTGCTGGTTTCCAGTGATTTGGATACAGGAAGGTGCTGTTCCAATTTACCAATGACGATTGTGTTTAAAACAATAATTAGTCTATTATTCCAAAAGTTCTGTTTGGCTTAGTCTCTTTTTACCACAATCAAGATTTGAGTCGTATAATGTGAACGAGCACACGAGAAAAGAAGAGAAGGAAAAAAATGTATTTAAAAAAAAAACAAAACGGAAATGAGCGTGTGATCTATTCACTTCTATCTGCATTGAGTTGAACTCAAAGAACAGAACACTGAAAATAAAACAGTTCTACCAAGAGACAGCAGAGCCTAGATGAATCCCATACCGTGATCATCTCTGAGGTCAACACCTTTGTTCTTCAGAACCTGTAGTGCAACATCAACATTGTGCACCTTCTGAAGCCGGCTGATGGCAGGTATCCGGAGCTTTTTAGATAAAGTCCAGTCCAGAGTGAAGAGTTCCATGACTCGGCTGAAAATGAACACAAATATGTTTAACGATGAGCACAACACACGTGATGTTCAGTGCCTGAAGCAAACATACACCAAACGGATGCCACATTTGAGATCCACAGCAAGCTTCTTCACAGCAAAGCTGAACTCATCCAGGGGAGTCTGAACATGAGAGACGGCAAGGCCCAAGTAGCTAAGATGCCGTGACAGGATGCCTTCACCACTGAGGAAGTCCCGTGAGAATGCCAGTAAGAGGTCTTTACTTGACTGCATTGAGAGAAAAGGGAGAATATGTCATTCTGGATAAACATTTAGCTGAGGAAATGCTAACGTTTATTTTAATAGCAATTACCTTGAATTCAGCATCCATGCAGAACAAACAAGGATCGTGCTCGATCAATCTGGACTCTTTGGCTTTGTCCAGAAAGCAAACAAGGAGGATCAGTTTCTTCAGAGTGAAGCGAGAGAGCGCCTCCTCATGGCCTTAAGTGTAAAAGGCCAAACATTGGGTTACTAAAAATGGATTTGGGAGCAGCAATATTAGTCATGCTAGTTTTGTCTTTAGATACCCAAATTGTAAGAACGTTTTTTTAAAAGTTCAGGTACAAAACCTACTAACCATACTTAACCATTTTAAAGAAGAATTTAAAAGGCTTCAATAAATTCCTGCTCTCTTATTGGATGAAGACAAATTTCAGACCAAGAATCAAGAATTTGATCCGTATTTAGTTCTTGAGTGTTGAGTCCCCAAATGTTGCCATTTTTTCCCTTTTTATATGGATGCCATTTTTTAGTTTATTTTGTTTTTATTTATATTAATTCAAGCATTTGTCAGAGCCTTTTATCCAAACGACTTGCACTTCTATGTTTTAATCCAATTATCGGTTTGTGCTTCCCCCAGGGATTGTACCAATCTTGACTTGGTAATCGTAATGTTCGACTGACAGCACAAAAACGTCAACAACATCCTTTCATTTTCCAAAATTATTTTTTTAACCTGGGATTTTTCAATGTGGAATCATGTGATGCGTGTTGCAATTACGGAATATCTAAGGATCTAGTCATTGGCTGAAGCCCCACCATCTGGTTGCAGCTCATTTTGGAAAGGGGGGTGCAAAATTAAGTATTTTTATATTTGCCATACACAAAAAAGATATTATGGCTAATAAAATGTATAGAGTCAATCACATGGCAAAACTGTAAAAACACGTTAAACATGTTTGTCCAAAGTGAAATTATATTCTTTGATCAATACAATATATAATTGAGCAGTTCTTGCTTCAATAAATTGAAAGTAATCATACAAATGAAATTACCATCTTTGTACAGATTGGGAACTTTATGATGTCTGAACTCCGCAGCAATGTCAGGGTTCCAGAGCAGCCGCCCAAGAATAAACATGGCCAAGCCCATGACATCATTGTTGCTTTCAAGTGAAATTAACTCTCCATAGATTGTCTGAAAAAAAATAATGCACAGCACAAAAAAAGCATATAAGTGGTTTGCTCACATTATAAGCAAGTTCTACGAATAAAACATCCCAGAGAAAGTGCATACCTCAAGTCCAATTCGAAGCCAGAGTGGATTGTATGCTATAAGCCAGTTGAGAATCTTCTGACGCTCACCTACGTGAAACAAATGTAACAATATTCTCCAATTAAAAACAAATTCCGTTAAAATGTTTACCAAATTTATTCTTAGAACAGTGGCTTCCTTGACTTACACAGTAATGACCTCTGACATAAAAATAATAATAATGCCTTTAATCTATATAGTGCTTTTTCAGAGCAACATTAATTCACTCACTGCCCTGAGGCCATTTTCCTCCTGTCTAGCACCACCTCACCAGTCCTACATACACATGAATACTGGGCAAAGTGAGTGAAGAGGCTTGCCCAAGACCAACCCCAACACTTGTGTAAAGCAAACAGAAGAAGTACACAAAATATTAAATATTTCATACCTATGTCTTTCCAGAGATGCCTATCCTTCCGTACAAGAAGCCTCTTGGCCTCTACTTCGAGCTCCAGCCTCTGAATAGCTTTCACCATAGTCTCAGATGAAAAAAGTTTACATGCTGCCCGACGAAGGCGGTTGAGCCGCTGCCGGGCTGTGTAGGTTCGAAAAGACATCTCTTCTTTTGTCGGCGCTTTGGGTACGTTGAATTTGTCATTCCCAATAGTTAAAGACAATGCATTCACTATAAAGAATCAAGGAATTTACATGAGTGACTTACGTGATGAAATCAAACATTATCCAAATCCAAAGCACGAACCTTTGGTAACTTCAGTTGCAACTTTGAAGTCATCAGGAGTGAGAATGTAATTCATCCACCAGGTGAAGCCCCTCTCCTGTTTTTCAATCCATCGCTCATCGTAGAACATATTCTTTGCCGCAAATGGCAAAGGATGCCTTGGTATAACTGTAAGGATTGTGGAACATAAGCATCTGAACATCTTGAACCTTGAATTCCATTTTATAGCACTTTCTAATCATACCAGTCTGTGTAGGCTTAATAAAGGTGAGGTTTGCCTGCGCCACAGCCACTATCTTCGCAGGCTTTCTCGTCGACGTAAACTTCACAGACCGAACACCTTTGATCACATTCCACACATTAGCCAAATTGCAGTTGAATTGAGTAATTATGGTGCTGTTCCATTTCTCCCCAAACCTTAGCCCGTTCCCTTCATTTGTTGTACACCTGTGAGATTAAAGCATGGCCCAATTCTCTTTCAAATGAAGAGGAAAAGTCACCTGACTTCTTAATTGTTTCCCAATTCTTTATCCTAGATTTATAACCCTATCCCTTAGCACTCAGCTTCAATTTGGAAGGGTGAGGTGCAGGGCTTGTGAGATAAAAGGAACTTGGCATTGCAATAAATTTCAAAGATTCTACCTTTATGAGCAGCTTTTGGAGAGGATTTCTTTGGTGGAAGTTTAGTGAGCTTTCTTGAGCTTGTTGGCACTTTGGAGAAAAACAGATTTAATTGAACACTTACAGAACTTAATTAGGCAAATATTTTGTGTATACTTCCAATACTTACATACAGTCTTTTGTTGTGAGACAGATGTAGACCGTGAGGGGTACATTCTGTCTTGTGTAGGATCATCCAAAACTTTTGACAGAGCTCTGGATTTCTTTGCTTGGACATTAGACTGGTCTCGCAAATTATTACTTCTTAAAAACTCATCACTTTTTCTCTTTTTACTCTGCAAAAATGTCCTGCTTTGCACAGGAAACTGGTCATGAAAATGACCCGGTACCACTTTCTCAGAGACAATGCTTGCTGGACAGATGTTAACAGAGGGAAAAACTTGATCTATTGAAGACAGGGAAGGCAAAAGACCTTCATGAGGGGATGAAATCAAGACTTTCTTCTCTTTTACAGGAAATTTGGACTCTGTTGCCAGTTCAGGGCTTGAATCAGAGTTGATGATGGGGAGAGCAGATATGCTCTCTGGGGTACTTGTGTTGGATTCTGCATTACTTGGTTCTGAAAGCTCCAAAGTCTTTTCCAAAAGCCTACGTCTGGTGGCTTTCTTCTTTCGCAGACCTGGAATCTCAATGGAAGCTTTTATTTTGCTTGTAATTCCTGTGGTAGAATTAACAGGACAATTCTTGTGGGCACCAGGAAGATGAATGCCATCAAGCTTATTTGACTTGGTCACGGTTGCAGTGCTAAAAGGCACAGGCTTGGGCCTCAGTACATCTTCATTTGGTGCAAAGTTTACAACTTTGGAGGGTTTCACACAGAAGGTAAGCCTTGGGTCAGCTGATTCAGATGGTGGTGAAATGATACCAGAGGCTCTAAAAGATGCAACAGGATCCATCTTGTCCGATTCCAAGGAGTCTGAAAAATCAAAGCTTGAGCAAGCGTTCGGTGGGCTTGCTGTAAGTGATAGATCTGACCCGATCAGGCCTAACGCATCTTTAAGAGACAAAGAAGCCTTTTCCGGTTCTCGAATTTTAACCCGAACCATTTTCCCTATAACAGGAATTGGGCTCTGCAAGCATGATGCCGGAGGATTAACAAACTTCTCTTTGGTGTTGATGGGGGAGAGTGTTTTGTTCAAGACCATTGTGACGTCTCTGCACTCTTCCTTCTGTGAGCAAGGCTCATCTTTTTTACCAGGTGTACTGAACAATCGCTCAGCTGGCACCAACACGACCACGGGTGAGTTCTTCTGGAGATGCGAATCATCAAATGTTTCTGTAATAAAAGCTTGCTTTGACATCTCAGGAGTGAAAGATCCTGTGTTTAGCCTAGCAGGACTGGAAACATTTGTAGATTCCTGCTGGTTTAATGGCAACAGTGGGTTGGATATTCTGTGCCTCTTGTATTGCGATTGACGAGACACATGGAAGGTCTTATTTGGAGCCCTTGCTGGCATTAAACCCCCTTTCTTCTCACGGGAGGGAGTGGAGACCCCTTTCTTGGATTTAATTGTATCCCATAGAGTTTTCTAGGGAGAAAAGATAGTTTGTATTCAAAATATTTATAAACCTACATGTCGAAATATTTCAAGAAAACCAAAAAGTATTTACCTTTTTCTTTTTTGTTGATTCTGCTTTCCCTAGCAGTATTGCTTGATGTTTGATGAGACCATTTGCAATGAAGCAGAGGAGTTCTCGAACTCCACCTTCTGCCACAGGGGTCCATGTGACCATTAAAATTTTGCTACCCTCAGGCTGGAATTTAAAGGAAGCGTGTTCAGTATTATATCATAATGAAGTTTCAAATAATGTGATAATATTTGGAAGTCTCTATAGGGTCCATTGGTTAGGTCATTAGGCTTTTAGAATCACAAATATGCAGCAAACTGCTCATTTTTGGTGGGCCTTAAACTTTAAAACAAATTAGTAAACCTACTTAAACAAAATTATGCGTTTACAAAACTAACGAAAAATAATTAAAAATATTGATAAATTGCTACTCGTTTTAGTCCTTGTCAATTTATTTACATGCCTTTTGTAATATTATAAAATAAATCAATCCACGGTTCTAGAATATTTAAAATTCTCTTTTCCCCCTTTAAATGGTAAAATTTCATAGGAGAATTATTTACAATTTTAACTGAAACATAAGAATTTTAAATCAGTTCCCTTTTCTAATTTACTCAAATAACTTACTCAATTATTTAATTAAAATTGTCATAACTGTCTTTTTAGTCAAAGTGGGTTTTGATCATGAAAATGTTTAAAATTAATGAAGACATTGACTCAATGTGTAGTTTTAAGGTTACATTTTGCATTGTTGTGCATGTACAGGTTTTGTAATAGTATGCTTAATAATTAATGCAACAAGATAAACAGAAGAAGACTTTCAGTGACAATACACTTTTTACAACTATTCGTCCCAATGACATGTAACTTAACGTTAGTAACAATGACATTCTTTACAGAACAATCCTGAGTTACCTGTATTGTAAAACACATCTGATCAACAGAAAAGCCCTTAGACGCTGAAATCTTCTCCACGATGACAGTAACTGTTGCATTCTCAGTAGGATTGTCGATCCTCAAAGGAAAGGATTTTGAAGATCCCAACTTGATCGTCCCAAATGAAACGAAAGGAGATTTCGAAAATTGAACCAAACTCAGCACTGGAATGTTGTCGATGTTTTCCTTAGCATTTTCATCGCGACTACACTGAGAGCTAAATGTTGGACTGAAGTCCAAACATTCCGCTTTCGCGACATTAAACGACATATTTACAAAATGCTAAAAACTCGATTCAATAAAACCATGGGTCTGAGATGCTCAGTAACAATTTCCGTTTAAACCAACAGCGTGCGCAGTCGTGCATTTGAATTCAACCGCAGATGCACCGACCAATCAGCAAGCGGCTCCTAATGAAATTGTCCAATCACTGAAAAGAAGCGTCAACGCAAACCAATCGCAGCACTAGAATGGCTTTAAAATACATAGCCGCGCCCATAATGCAGGAAGGCTTTTTGAGCTCGCCTTCACTACAAAAGGAGGTGTTGTTTTGCACAGTCTGTCTGATATTATCTGTGTGTTTATGTGCTTTCGTCAGTTGTACATGCAAGTCTTTAATTCTGATATAGTAATCTAATTATTACATTTTAACAAATTAACTTTATTGGGGTCTGTTTATCATACAGTAATTTATATTAACAGTTATACAGTAGTTATATCTATCCTGGAACAATGTTCATTGTTAAATTGCAGTTCTTTTTTATTTTCTGTCGTTGCAATGAGTTGCACATTAAAATGCAAGCACTGGTCATATTCAGTCCAAGCACGGTTCATGTCCAGACTAGATTGCTTCAATGCTATTCTTGCATGAAGTTCCTTCCAGTGCAGTCAGAAACTTTCAAAGGAAAATTAATTCAGCAGCTCAAATGATCTTCATAGAATTTTAAATAGCAAATGTGCCTCCTCTCTTCATCTCTCTTCACTGGCTCCTCATTGCAGCCCATGTCAAGTTCAAAACGCCGATGCATTTGTACAGAGCAGTCATATTGTCAGCTCCATCCTACCATCACAAACATTAATAATATTATTATATTCCTAACAATGTTTTTAAGTTAAGATATTTTAACAAATTTGTAGGAAATACAGGCAACAAACTGTATGCCGATAACAAAGGAAAAACATCTCTTTTTATTTTCTTTTAACAAAAATATATGTTTATCCATGAAAGCAGATTTTGCATAAAATTAGCCTTAAGAGCTCTTTAGCAGAAGTCATGGTCCTTGGGTGGATGGAAAGCTGTGATTGCAAGTGCTGCGCAACAGCATTTTACCTCTATCCAACACTTAACATACAATGTGATCATCACCAACTAATTGTTATTCAGTCGGCACACTCGCCCTCCCTCTCTCTCTCTCCCTCTCTCCGTCCGAGCCTTCACCAATCCCAGGAGGCCTCATTGTGTTGAGGACACTGAGAGTCCCACCTCATTGGTGCGTATGTCAATGAGAGCATGCTAAGACTCAGAGACACTTACTCACACCAGAGGAGTAACACCAAGACCATGCCGGCTTGCCAAATATCACAATGACAACTAACCATGGAAATGGATATGGCTTTGGGTTCAGTGTGGCTTAGATTGGTTGCATATCTGCTTTTTTTTCTTCTAGACTGGACAGAAAGTAAGTAGACCAGCCTGTTGCTTTGCTGCCGAATTATGTGATTGGTTGTCCACTTGTTGCAGATAGTTGGCAGTCAAATGTTTTACTTCAAAAAATGTTTACTCAAGTTGAAGACATGTTTTGAAAGATGTACCTGCTTCTCAGCAGTCTATACCTTGTAAATGAGTGTGTTTGGGCTAATATAGAACATCCGGTAGCTCGATATGGTTCTACTGGGCTTTGAAAGGGTTTACATGAGAGTGGTCAGAGGTATGGTAACCCTGAGTGCATCATCTGCACGGGCACTTAAGAACATAAAAGGCTTTGCATCAAAGACAAAAGCAGAGATGTGCGTTTCATTTTCAGGATTGGTTTGCTTTTACCCATGTGTATTTTGGTGCATTACTGGATTTTAGATATGTGTCAGATCACAGACGCCCAATTAACATAGAGTTTTTTTTTTTTTTTTTTTGATGACTGGTCCTGCTTTGAAAGAAATACCCCTCATACAATTTAGGCCATGAACCAATTGGTCACCTAGTTGAAGAAACCAAAGTTTGGACTGAAAGTCTACTGTAGCAGTAATCAGTTAGGTTACTCAGATCCTGGGTAGCAAATAACAGACTGGAAACCCATTCAATGTAAATATTAAATGATAAGCTATAGACGTAGAACAGTAAAAGCTTCCTGAAAAACAATTCAAATGGTCATTAGATGTGAAGCAAAACACGGTTTTGAGTTTTCAGTAATCAGTAGATACTTAAGGGCATTTTGGCCTATGCCATCGATATGTACCCATCACTCTGCCCATTAAACAATGCTTTCAAATAATCTGAACAAGTAATATTGTTGAACAAGTAGACTTGTTTATGTATTAATTAATTCAAGTTGCTCCCTGAAAAACAATTCAAATGTGGGACAGGTTTCCCACTGCACCACAGGGTTAGGTTTGGTGAGTATTGGAGGATCGATTGATCAATGATTTTAATATTGCCACAAATGGTATTGAACACAGTCTTTTTGAACAATTTTTTGGCAACTATATTTAAAGGATATACTTCCATGTTTGGTTATGCTGCATTTCATTTTATGGTGGCTTTAGAAAAAAATGGAAGTTGTCTTTTGAACTGTAACATTTCCTCTCTGCTGGTTTAAAAACCAGGGCTAATGCTGAAGGCAACACTGCCAGATTATGCTCATGATTGCCAGCACTATTAGCCTTTGTTTCAATGCACAGTCTGCAATAAAAAGACATTGCAGGCTGCAGGGCTTCAATAGGCTTCTTAGACACCCCCTTAATGACTGACTTATGTCTATTGCTGGTAGCCATGGAAACCTCTGCAAAAGGAAAGCTGGAAGTGTGGAATCGGTTGCTATGGAGACATAGTTTGATGCTTTGTTGATGCTCAAAGTTTGCAGACGTCCTTGCGCAGCGAGCTCCATGAATGGACCTGTCACAGAGGTTAAGACATTTTTGGGCTAGATAACAGAGCTTTGTTTCCACTGGTATTTCTGAGAATGACCGGCTCAAAGCAGGGATGGGGTCTTTTCTGTATGTGCTTTATCTAAAGCTCTGCAGGCTCTGTGCTCGGGAGATGTGACCAGTCAAGTATACATCTATTAACTGACTGTTTGTGATTTTACCAAAATTAAAACTCTGTCATATGCTTTCATGGCTTTTATTTGAAACAAATGGTTTCTTGTTCATCAAAAGAAACCCAAGGACAGAGCCTGCAGAGCATGTGGTAAAAGTGCAAACATTGTACAAGACAATGGTGTCCACATTGATGTAACTGCTATATAACAAATTTAAATACAGAAAGGTGCAAATAATTTTTTTTACAACCAAGCATCAAACTATTTTTATAATGCATGTGAAAAATGTGACAAATTTGCTAACTGAGCGACAATGTTCTGTGAAATTCAGAGGTGTGAAATGGTAGAACTGGGAAGCCCACAGTAAAGTGAATGACTATAGTCTAATCTAGATGTATTGGGAGCATAGATGACCTTCTCCAGATCACTAAAAAATACAAAATTTGTATTTTAATCTATAGATTGCATGAATTTTATAAGATCTACAGCCCACCACAAAATTATATTGTTAGGTTGAGCTCAGGTCTAAGTTCATAATCACACCCAGATTTTTGGGATGACAAAGATGGAAAATATTTCTAAGGCTCGCCCATAAGGATAGCATAACAGTACTAGAGTCTTATGATCCATTGAAACCTGCCAGCCATTAGGTCTTTGCAATTAAAAAGGAAATAAGTTGCATTTTTCTAATGATATAGCCAAGAAGAGGGCCTAGATATAAAAGTAGTAAATAATGGCATTTGCCCACCATCAACTTTAAGGAATGCTGACTCTGTGCATTGCTGTTTGGTAAAACCAAGTGTGTCTCACATGGCCGGCAGAGTGAAGCCAAACTGCTCCCATGGCACTGGCTGCAGAATGATTACCACCCAATACAAGTCTATGGGAAAAAGGTGAACTTTAAAAATGATTTCTTCAGAAAGTACGGCATTTACACAAATGCTTTTAGTTATTTTCGAAAGTTATCTATACAGTGAACAAACCTCAATACTTTTTTTTCTTGGCTCAAGTTTATTTCTGTGTGGTTCATGATAGTTCAATTGCATTTTAATGTACTGAATGGACTTCTTCTTGAAATCAGACAGAATACTACTCCTCTGGCATGTTTCGGCTTCCGTTAATACACCTTCTAAGCTCTGCCGACACTCTTTAAAGCAGCCTAATAACCAAAGCCATCCTTAGCAGACATAGGACTGGAAGGTTAATCCGTTGCAGGCAGATAAACCCTGAGATCTGATTAGACCTGCTCAGAGCTCACAATCACAAAAATCCACAACACGCCGCAAGTTCACGAACACAATTAGAACAAGTATGTAACTACAAAACTGCTCAAACTTACAGAATCTGTGATACAAACACTTAGAAAATACTTTTTTGATGTTTGTAGTAATGCACAATATCAGGGGCACAGATGGATGTAAGACCATCCCAGACGTTCTTAGACTCTATTTTAGGATAACACAGGTCCAAGTCAATAATCTAATGCTTGGCCTATTGTTCCAAAGCTTGTTGGAGTTTTCTGTTTGAAAGGCATTGTAGAAGGACAGTGTGGGAACATACGAAACATTTCTGCTACCTTCATCACATCTTCCTCATGAAGTTTTGTTACCAAAGTGTTTCAACTGGCACTATCCCTCAGAAAAGGTTCACAACAGGTTCCTGCACAAAGCTAATCCATGTTTGCCTGTGAGGATTATGAAAAAGTACTGTTTCTCAGGTTGATTGCAGACTTTTTATGGTCTACAAAAGAAGGTTTGTGGTCCTTCATTGAACCAGAGTCTTCTACAAGGTGTTTATACCCCTGCATTTCCAAATCTATGCTGGAATGGACTCCTATGACCCTAATTAGGGATAAGCGGTTTAGATAATGAAGGAATGAAAGTGAATTGAATAAGAACTCATGAAAGTTTGACTCTTGCCAACTGACAAGTTATCTAGCCACGCCCACTTTCATCCTCACCCTAAGTTTTTCAAAAGCCTGAGGTTTTTTAGGCACAAGAGACCAATTTTACAATGCTATCAAGGGCCAAACAGTGGACAGTTTTTCAAAGGGTCATTGCAAGATCTACACTTTCATCAACCTCAAAGTACGTTAGGAGTTCTATTATTACCTGTTCACCGCAAGAGAGCCAGCAGAGTGTCATATGAGTCTGAATTTGTACTGTAACTGTCTAAGTGATGTTTCTGTATCCTTGTAGGTGCGTCTCTCCTCAGGAACTCAACACTCTGCCTGGACAATCCTTGCCAAAACAATGCCCAGTGCAGGGAAGAGCTGTCTGACATTTTGTGTCAGTGTCAATCGCACTTGCCAATCTTTCGCAGCACGCATTGCGATTCTTCCAGTACATTTTGCCAGCTGTCGATCTGCCAGGGAAATGCAACATGCCAACCTACCGGCGCCCACCCAGGAGAACTAGTTTGCCAGTGTGAGCCTGGTTTGTTGGGGCAGGACTGTCATTCCAGTGCCCAATTCTGCGCCCATTGGCTTTGTGGGGAGAGTGCACGCTGTCAGGCAGTGCAAGGTGGAAGCCCAGGGTATGCTTGCATCTGTCAGAAGGGTTACACCGGGAGTTCCTGTGAGAAAGAGGTGGACTATTGCTCCCCAAACCCATGCCGAAATCGCGCCATATGCCGCAGCAGAAGGGATGGTCCGATTTGTTTCTGTGTGCCAGGATTCCAGGGCAAGCGATGTGAGATTGAGGTGAACGAGTGTGTGTCGCGGCCCTGCAGGAATGGAGCCACCTGTGTGGACAAGATCGGCCGATACATCTGCCTCTGCAGCCCAGGGTACACTGGTGAGAGAGCAGCCCATACATGTTGCCAGATGCGTGTCACCTGTTTGATTTGGAATGTCAGATACTGCAGGCCAGATAGGACTCAGTCCAACAGATTTTAGTTCCAGCTCTGCTCATCATTTATCCCCGTTGTTTCAAATAGGTAGACAATTAGTAGTTCATTTCAGTTTACCCTCTAACCCCTTAAATGTCATATTTTGTAAAATGTCATTTTCCATAGCTTTTTATTCACAGTATATTGTTTTGACTGGCGAGTATCTCCAAAATGGCCGTCACCTGCCCTATAAAATCCTGCTGGCTTCTATTCACAGAACACCAATTTATTCCAAACAGTTGACGTTTTTCAAAGAAGGATAGAAAACAAATTACTGAAAAAAAACGTTTCTTCAAACTTTCACAAAAAAATCTACTGATTATTAATAATTATTTTGTGTTGCGGCTGTGAACACAACGCACATGGGCTGTAAATGAATTTCAAGTACAGCTACTGCCATCATGTGGATGAATGATGATACTGCAACCGTAACTGGAGAATTTTAGCAGAACTTTATTAAGAATAGGGATCTTTTTAACCTTAATGTCAACATTAATAAGTTATCGATTTTACGTTTAATTTTCAACATTTATTGCTTGTTGATCTTAGCTCAATGACGTTAGAGTGGGTGTCCCGTGTAGGTAATGTCATTTTGGAAATTGTATATTATTTGCTTATGCAAACATGGAGATAATTAGGGGCCAATGCAATACCAGAGCTCAACAATTAGGTCCCGAGATTGGTCCTTTATCACCCTCCAACTAATTAGAGAATTCAGTTCCCATTTACTGTATGGTTGGTGTTGGGGGTTTTAGGTAAGTGTTAGATATTCAAACACTAGAGGACGCTGTTTAATATTTCGATATATTCGGTGCCTAACTGTACAGTGTTGAGCTCCGGCATTGCAGCCTGGATGTTAGTCTAGATTTGAAGGCACCTTTTGTTTTTGTTGGTTGCCTTATTCTTCTTCTTCATGTTCCTCCATATAATCGCTGCTGGGAAAGTTAGGACATGTTAGATGAACTCTATGCATGTAAACTACCGTGGGATAATGGGGTATTATTGTATAAAAAATAACTAAAGCAAAAAAACAAAAAAACTATTTAACAACTACTCAACTTTTAATTAAAACAACTCAGATCAAGAAAATAAAGTAAAAAAATCCCAGTAACCATTGTGGATTGAGCCTGTGATCCAGATCGAACCTGTAGGCCCAAGCAAAGCAAAGTTAAGGCATTACATCACTTTCTCTAACGTACCAGGTGCCAGCTGTGAGATTGAGATTGATGAGTGTCAATCACAGCCCTGTCTCCATGGTGGCCGTTGCCATGACCACATCAATGGTTTCTCCTGTACCTGCCTCGCTGGTTTCCAGGGAACGTCCTGTGAAATCGACATCGATGAATGCAGTGAAAAGCCCTGCCAGAATGGGGCTCTCTGTGTGGATCAAATAAATAGGTATGCCTGCATTCAATGTGTGAGAGGTCACGTTATCATGGAGTGTACAGCTTAATATACCAATTATATAACAAAAATTAATTTCAATGAAAGTAAAAATAACTAATAAAGGGGTGTGTGTCATTTTTTGGCTCTTTGGGAAAATGTTGCAATTGCTGTGCTTTCCTACTTGTAAATAACTTTACATATGTTAAATATAGTTTAAAATCTTTACATAAAACCAATTACATTTGTGGGGTGCCTGAAATGACAAAATAATGCTATATAGTGTATAACTAAATAATTTGTCCTTAAAGGTCCGAATTAACGTGACTTCAGGGAAGAAAAGTTAATATTAGAATATCTGTGGTGATTAAAAAAACATTGCGGAAAAAAAACATAGTCTAATACGTTTATTTCAAAATATCTTACAGCTACCACTGTGACTGCTCGAGCACTAACTTCACCGGTGATCACTGTGAGATTCCTCCGCCGCCATGCTGGAATCAGCCCTGCCTCAACAGCGCCCTCTGCAAGGACAACGGCAAGAACTACACCTGCACCTGCTGGCCAGGTCAGTGCTCCAATACAGCGAACACTGTAAACACGTGTTAATACTCGAAATATCCGCCATGTCCATATCACGTGGATATTGCTAAAAAAACATTTTGATTTAATTATCAAAATGTTCACATATATTTAGGACAATATTTCATAGTATTTAATTTGAATAAAATAAATGAGTAATATGTCCAAATTAGCCATTAAAGAAAAAAAAGTGAGAATTTACCTTAGCTGTTCCCTGCAGAAATAAAAAAAAGTTTCTGATTGTAAAACCAAGTGGCGCACAGTTGGTAAAAACTCTTCAGTGATAAAAGATGCCATTGGCAGTCCTATAAGTCAGTCATATAACGTCATCACATAATTTGCATAAACAACAATTGATGTACAGGAATTACAATTTTCATACCATATGAATGTTTATTTTCCGGTATTCTTTTCATTATAAAATCAACCAAAAAAGCCACCAGCCTTTTCTCCTTTTCATCATGTAAATCAGCTTGAGATAGTGAGTAATTCTCATTTTGCTCCCTTAAAAGTGTGGATGGTGCTTGAATTGTTGAGCAGCTTCAGTCTGTCTGGATTTTATTGCTACGTCTTGCATTAAAGTTGGCAACACTGAAATTATGTAATTACATAGCATCTACAGCACCGGTCATCATTGTATGACAACAAATGTATGTCTAGATCCTTCTGGCCACCTAAACAACAGTAACCAATTTTAAGCTAAACGTGGATCTTCATGTAAAATACACTTTTAGGCACCCTTATTTTGGTCTTATTAAGCATAGCACTCATAGTTATGTTCTGCAACAGGGTTTGAAGGTCGTAATTGTGAGACAGACATCAGTGAATGTGGTAGCAGCCCCTGTGTGAACGATGGCGTCTGCTTGGAGTTTTCGTGGCTGGCACTGTATGGAACTGAGCCCCAGTTTCCTGCTCGATACAACCCCAAACAAGCTTCTGGATTCATCTGCAAGTGTCCACCAGGGTTCTCAGGTACATACATCTTGACACATTCCTGACGAAACATCATGTAAAAATGCCAGAAATTACGTTTCTCTGCCTCAACGTCAAACTAGCAGCTCAAGACACGAGGCAGGGCTATAAATGGGCTTCACCATTGTAAGGTGCTCAGATTGTATTAAGCTAATCCCCCTGGGGCAGACTTTGATGGAGGCCTAGCATTGCACTGCAGTTTTTTCTTGATGGAGAGAGTTACATTGACGACTGGCTGATAGGATGGCCTTCACTATAGTTGAATCGACCGAAAAAACGAGAAATATGACAGCTGAACGGTAGACTTCTAATGCCATGGGAGCTATAGCTTGGATTTGGAGTGTCCTGATACTATCTTCAGGTAAATTTATACCCTCTTGTACCATTGAAGTCATGTGGCTCATTATTTTACCAGTAAAAGTCTATTGTACCAGGGGAAAGCTGTTGTGTTAAAAATCAAATGTTGATGGGTCTTTAGATGAACCTTCAATGAACTCTTATTAACAAGTTGTGTAGCTTATTGTCATGAACTACAAGATAATTATCTACAATTATCTATACCTTTTATGTTTAAAAAAGAAAAAAAAATACATTAAGACCTATTTTGCTCTTTTGTAAGGATTACCACCAAACAGTTTCTAACAAGGAATGCCTTTGTTCCTCACAGATTTCTGACATGGGCACATGTAAATGTAGCTAATATTTTGAAGGATAATCTCTAACATAACTCAAAATCAGCATTTAATAAATTCAACTGGGCTTTCCTCTTTCAGGTACCTTCTGTGAGCAAAACTTCACCGCCTGCACTATTAGCCCGTGTGAAAATGGAGCTACATGTGAGGACTTCCTTGGCAGCTACAAGTGCATCTGTCTGTCGGAACCCCAGCAGGGCCTTCTTTATGGAGGTCACAACTGCAGTGAGCCTCTCGTGGGTTGTGACGGACATGAGTGCCAAAACGGGGGAGCATGTATGCCCTTCTTAAGCGAAGGCGTCCATGGCTACAGTTGCGTCTGTCAACCAGGCTCCACTGGCTCTTACTGCCAGACACCCACCATTTTCTCCTTCGAGACCAACAGAGGATTCCTCCACCTTCAGACACCACTGTTAGGAGAAGAAACGTACATCAACATCACCCTAAGCTTCAGGACAGTTCTGGAGAACACAGTGCTCTTCCAAAGGGGCAACGAAGGGGTTATCCTTAGGCTGGAGTTGCAAGAAAAGCAGCTATTCCTTGAACTTAAGAGAGAGTCTCAGCCAAATGGAAGTAGTTGGATTCTGACACTACCCGAGGATGTATCTGATGGGGAGTGGCACACGGTTGAAGCTGTACTTGGAGAGGGAATTTTGCTGCTGCAACTGCAGGAACCATGTCTGGGTGGAGGCATCTGTGGTGCAACAACACAAGTGGAGATTGGCACGCTTCAGTTGGAGTCGGTTCTACAAAGCACCTACGTTGGGGGACTGGATAAAGGAATGGGGTACAAGTCATTTATCGGGTGTATGAGGGACTTGTTTGTGGACTCACAGCTGATGGTACCAGAGGACTGGTTGAGCAGCTCTGCGGTGAACATCGTGCAAGGCTGTAACCATTATGATCGCTGCCTCTCTGGTCCATGTGAGAATCATGCAGAGTGCATTAACCTTTGGCAAGGCTACCAGTGTAAATGTCTGCGACCTTATGTGGGTCAAACCTGTGCCGAGGGTAAGGACAACCTCCTGCTAAATCTTTTACTCATTACAGTTTTTCCATGTTTAACATTTACAATTAGCATCCGATAAACTTACATTGGCTTTAGTTTCAGGTACATTTTTAAAGTTCTCTTCTTTTTTCCAGAGTATATGACTGCCAGATTTGGGCAGGCAGACTCCACAAGCTATGCTTCCTTTACCTACAAAGATGAACCATCCTCAGACAAGCTCCATGTGTCCATGTTCTTGAGAACTCGGAAAGACTCTGGACTGTTGGTGCTTCTTGCCAACAGCACCATGGAATACTTGCAGATCTGGCTGGAAAAGGGGAAAATGATTGTACAAGTCAACAACTTGAATATAACTGGGGAAACCATTGTTAATGATGGGGAGATTCATTTCATCAGCGTCACCATCGAGGAGGGTGTGATTACTGTTCGCGAGTCAGAACTTGACCTTGAATCAAAATTTGTTGAACCAGTTTCCATTCAGTTTGGAGATGTAATATATGTTGGTGGGCTTCTTGATGCAGACGCGTTGTCGTCTTTCGGTGGATATTTCAAAGGATGCTTGCAGGACTTGAGGCTCAATGAGAAGAAGTTGGAGTTTTTCCAAACCGAAGCTTCTGCAGTTTTACCCGACCATGTGCTTGATGTTACTGAAGGCTGCACCAGTGATGACTCTTGCTCGGTGAGTTGGAATATTGTGCCATATCAGTAATTATAAAACAATGTCTTTTATTTCAAGAATTCTTTCAAACAAACTAGGACACTGTACAAAATACAATAATAATAGAATCTGTCTGAATATTGGGATTTGAAAAAGGTCTTACACACCAGGTAAAGTTTTAATGCATGATTTATTAGCCAAAAATAGACAATAGAATATTAAATGTACATTTCTGCTCCCTGGCCAGTTTTGTTTCCTGATTTGTCTGACAATTTCAATTAACCCTTGTCTGCTGAAAAAAAAGTCCACTTGCTAGAATCATGCCCAAGTTTACCAAGCTGTCAGGGGATGAGGAATCCATTTTAGTGCATCATTTCTAAAACAGTTCTCCTCCCAGATACTGTTTTTGATTGTTGTGGAGTCTCAACACAAGGCTCAGGATTATCTGCGCATGAGTGAGGAGGAGCACACTACTGAAAAGCATGAACAGCATTTTTTAGAGCAATAAATGTTCAGCAGGTTTGTGTGATGCAAATTGTGCAGTTTGTGAAGGAATTGAAATGGCAATCCAAAATACAAGTTGCAAAGGTCAATTTTTGCATGCACAGAATGTGTGTCTGAAAGGAAAAGATTCAGGTGCAAATGGTAGATGTATGAATGTCGAAAGTTAAGACTTGGATCCATTACTAAATGGAAGAGTGTGAGTAAGATGGTTGTAATGGAGACTAGAGTATGATTGATACTCATTTAAACCTTTTTTGAATCATTTAGGGACCTACTTTCAGTACTCTAGCCCTGCCGGTTAAGAAAGTAATCCAAAACCAACTGAGACAAAGATTGCTGTGATCTGATTTAATTAATTAATCCATTAAGGAGTGACTACAAAAAAGAGGTCAACTCAATCTTATCATTCATTGGACCACTGCTTTGATTACACCCTGTATCCGCGGAGGCATTGTTTCGATTAACGTCTGCAATGTCACAAGATTTATTTCCACTGTGGCATTAATTGTTGTGCCAAGATTTTGCATTGATGATGGTGGAGGCTGACCGCTACGTAAAGCCTTCTCCATCGCATACCAAAGATTCTCAGTGGGGTTAAGGTCTGGACTCTGTGACTCCTCATAACCCCTGAACCACTCTTTTACAATTTTAACTTTTTACTATTCTAGGAATATCCCCGTTCCATCAGGGAAGAAAACAAATCCACTGATGGAATAACCTGGTCATAATAACCTGGAATAACCTAACCTAATTCTTTTATCACATTCTGTTGCTGAACCTAGACCTGACCAAATACACAACCCCAGATTATAGCACTTACCCACACAGGCTTGTACACTAGGCAGTAGGCATGGTGGGCGCATCTCTTAATCTACCTCTCATCTTACCCTAATGCACCATCACTCTAGAACAGGATAAATCTGGACTCATCAGACCAAATGACCTTTGACCTCTTCCCGTCGTTTTTGTTTTTTAGTTATTTAGTTAGCCTCACTGATGAGTGGTTTTCTTAAGGCCACACAACTATTCAGTCCCAATATTCCATTATTGAGTTGAATGTGGAAATGCTCTTACTTCCACTATAGCCCCAGATTCTACTGTTGCTTTTCTCATCTGACACTTTTGTCTAAACTTTCTAGAAAAATCCCTGCCAGAATGGTGGCATGTGTTTCTCACTCTGGGATGACTTTAAATGCAACTGCCCCCCCAGCACAACAGGACATCGCTGTGAGGACGTGAGCTGGTGTGAACTCAGCCCCTGTCCACCACAAGCAGCATGCCGGGCCCTCAAACAGGGCTATGAATGTGAGTATTGTAGAATATCTTGTCTGCATTTATGAAATTTCCTACAGCTGACATCTGCTTTTACTCTCTGCAGGTATTTCCAATGCTACGTATCAGGAGAACACAACAATTGTCTACCGTGGGAATGGGCTGATAAACCGGCATCTCAACAGCATTGTCTTCAGTATACGCACACGCAAACGAAATGCTGTAGTCATGCATGCTGAGAATGGATCAGACTTTGTGACCGTGTCTATTCAAGATGGCTTTCTTGTACTGGAGATTCAAAGTGGAACTTTGTCTCCGATAACTCTTCACAGTCCCAGTATTTTGACTGATGGGAACTGGCATGATGTAGAGTTGCTAATAAGCAATCCTTGGGCTAACATTTCTAAATGGATCATGGTCCCCATTGAACAAAATGAGTTCACTGAATCCGATTTTATGACTGGAAACCTAGATTTCCTCAGAGAAGGTGTCGACATCCTACTTGGAGGACTGGGTGCAGATTCTAGCTCTAATCTTATTGGATGTTTGAGCAATGTTGAGCTTGGTGGGATTGTGCTTCCTTATTTCAGTTCAACTGAAGTGAGATTCCCACGGACACAAGAAGAAATGTTCAAAAAGATATCCGAGGAACCTATCCAAACTGGATGTATGGGTGGGGTGGTGTGTGAACCAAATCCCTGCCTGCATGGGGGCATCTGCGATGATCAATTCAACCATTTCCACTGCTTCTGTCTTCCTGGCTGGGGGGGTGATCACTGTGAGCTCAATACAAATACATGTGCCTCCAATCCCTGTCAGCATGGATACTGCAGTGTACAAGATTTGACATACAACTGCACATGTGAAGGGGGCTACACTGGTACTAACTGTGAGGTGAAAGTGGACCTGTGTGCCGGTCACAAGTGCGCTAATGGAGCAACCTGTCTGCAAGGCTTCAACACCTATTCCTGCCTCTGTCCCTATAGGTTTACGGGGCCATTCTGCAGGTGAGTGTTGTAAAGCATACCTACATTTTTCAGGATTTGCTCTATCTACATTAAGATTAGGACTATAAACATTAGGGGCAAAACTAAGGCTGCAGATTACCATAATTTCTTAATATACCATTTTAATTGATAACATGGTAAACAGTAAAAAGTGTAAACATGTCAAACACAAATATATTGCACTTCGGAAAGCAGCTACGCTATGTTTCAACTTTGCTCAACACTTGCAGGAAGAAAAAAAGCATTAAGAACAATATATGGGACTATAATATTTGCATTAGCATCAGCCACATGGAAGTCAAAAGAGAGATAGAAGTAAAAGATTTTTAACACTAGATTAGATTAGAAATACTAGCTTTCTAATGTTATGTTCAATAATGTTAGTGTTTGCCTTAGTAATGTAACACATCAGAAGAAAAAAAGAACAAATAAAAGCAACGAATTGTTACAGTAGAGACTGCTGTGCTGGGTTTTCCTTTAATGCACAACACTTCACAACAGAAAAAAAGAGAGAAAAAAAAATGATCAAATGCTACTAAAGATTGTAATGTTTGCCTTAGCCTTAGCACACTACACATCACAAAAGAAAAACGGAATTATATAAAAGCCATAAAATGCTAAATTTATTGTAATGTTAACTTCTAATGTCTGTTTTTTTTTTCAGGAAAAAATAACAACATGTTAAAAGCAACATGTATTCTTCTTAAATTAATTTAAACTCTTTATCACATTTTATTTATCACATACTACAGACGCATTGTTTCATTTTTGTGCAATGTATGTAGTCCATTTTTCAAATTTGAAAACAACACAGACTATGGTTATATCAGATATTTTCTCTGAAGTCCTTTTCTTTTCCTCTCCTTCTCAGTCCTATAGATTCTATTACTTCTTGATGCCTTTAAACTAAAGTATGTGTGGTTTACCGGTTGGACAGGTTATACTTGTATCAATGTAGTTTATCCAGACAGTGCCCTCTACGTTTCCTGAAAAAATATTTTTGTCCTTCCATGTTAAGGCCCCAGGTTTTCATTAGGTCCTGGAACACCACCACTTTCTTGTAAAGGCAAAACAGAAGCTCCATGTTTTGCATGCAACATAATCAACCTGATACCCCTCAAGTTTAACCGTGTGAGGCAAACCATCTGGTCCTTACTATTAATTCCTTACTATTTATCCAACCCAAGCTTGTTTCAATGTAACTGGTTTCTCCATCCCTGCTCATGAGAAACAAATATGAATAAAGGGACCTTGTTGCTAGAAACTTTCTAACATTGCCTCTGGTACCGCCACTCAGTCTAGAAATGGAATAGTGCGTTTTGTAATGGAAGCACTATATTAAATAAATTTAGTTCTAATTGCTTGGGTGATGTGAACACAAAGACCAGACATAAGGAATTCACTCAAAGACATTTCACGGGCACATCCTTCAGGGACATATTTGTCCTCTGCAAAGCAACAAAGCAAGAGTTTTGCCTTAAAATGATATCATCCTGGTGCTCCAAAGCCAATCTAGTCTCAAGAAGTTACTCAAAGCAACAGAATTCAAAACAGAATGTAGACATTGTAAAATGCCACAAACATCACAGAGCGATTCCTATCAAAGAAACAAAGCACCTTGTAATATTCGCAACCCAAAAGGGACCGACATGCTATAGAGGTAATGCAAATCATGTAATTGCTTTCATGGTGTTGTTTATGTTAGCATGACTATGGAGATGTGTCTGTTTGTAACATTTGAAGGCACTAATGGTAATAATAGTCTCAGTTGAAAGTGTCGTTCTCAAGGGAGAACTTTGCGCCTTCGGGGTGGCATCTAAGACAAGTCTGCAGCCGTTTATTTCATAAACATGTTTTGTTTCCAGCCTGTTTCATAGGACTCCTTTGAAATTGCCTTGTAGGCGGCTGGGAGACATAATAGATCTATGTTTTCCCTTCTGCACAGTTGGTTCGATCTTTGGTGTAAAGTTTTGCATCGTTAAAAAAAAACAATGACGCTTGCTGTTTGTGTTTCTGTTCCCTCTGTCTCACAACAGCTCTCGGATTGCAGAGCCTCCGTGGTATGTTGTAGTCAGGACCTCGTAAGTGCTGTTTTGCTATTATCTTTTAAAAATAATATGTTCGTATTTCGTTTCATCCTTTTTTACTTTTACAGTGGGGCAAATTATGATCTGATGTATGTCTTCCCACTTACAAAAATTGAGAGAATTGTCCATTTCATCTTAAGAAATGCAGTCGGATAGGATTATTAAATAAATTATTTCACATTTTATTGTGTGATTATTTAATAAAAAAGAAAAATAAACTTTTGGTACGGATATTGAGACCAAATATTTCCAATAGTTTTTAAGCAAGTTTGCACTCAATGTTGTAGGGTTTTTGGCCCACACCTTCATGTAGGTTTTCTCCAGATCTTACGGGTTTTGGGGCTGTTGCTAGGCAACATAGAAGATCCACCATGGATCTTTCTATTGGCTTTTTATGAAGCTACTACTTGGTTGAATTGATGATTCTGGAAGACCTAGGCGAAACCCATCTTCACTACTATTACTGAGAGGAGCTTGAGGCTCAAAATTGCCCCATCCATCTCACTCTCAATACAGTCCAGTCGTCTTGCTGCCTTTGTATAAAAGCACCTCCAAAGCATTATGTTTCCTCACCATTCTTCACGGTCGGGGTGTTGTTCTTGAGGGTTGAACTTATGCTACTTCATATTAAAAAGTTATATTATTTTCGCATCTGATTTGCTCACACCTCTCACAAATTTTACATGCACTGAACCTTGTGCTGCAAGATTTCATCCTGTGACGATTTTTACCCATTTAACCCAAAGTGTGTTACTAATTGTACCTGTTGAGAGTGTAATCCCCTTTTTTCAGAACATTGTGCGGGTCTTTTCATAAAGTTCTCACCTCTCTCAGGATTAATGATACTCCAAAAGGGACCATCTCGCCAAACCAAAGTGCAGGTTTACAGTTTTGTCCCTGGTGTCCTTAGACAGGTCTTTGGTCTTGAGTCTGTTTGATCAGGTGTTTGTTGTACAAGTAATGAGTTAAAACACGCGCAAATAAATCAAGCGAGCAAATATGTCATTGTATAGTATGCAATTTTTACAGAAAAAAGTTATCGAAAAACTATAAAATATGGCTTACTGGATTTTTAAAAGTTTAAAAAAAGTGTACCTACAATGAAAATCATTTTAATCTGCCTAATTTTGCACTAATTTGTTTTATTTTACTCATTTTTAGTTATTTACCCATTTCTTTCCTGTTTTTGCTCTCATATTTCCATCGTTAATTTACCATTTCCTTCCTAAAGTCTTTTGTTTGTCATATCACATGTCTGTTCCTTCAGAATAACAATGAGCGCTTTCAAATTAGCATGTTAATCCCTGTCTAAGGCTACGCTTTATGGAGTGCTCTTTGTCTTGGGGTCAGAGCTTTATTCTTATGCAAATGCATTATTTTAATAGATGGCTAATCCTCTTGCATTTTAGACAAAGAACTTCGGGTGTGCATGTGTAGAGGGGACGTGAGGGAGTAGGGTCCCTCAAGAGGAGAGCATGACTTCATCATCTGTCATTACTATTTTTTTTTATGTATCCCTGCTTTTCCCAGACCGCCCAGGCTCCCGGTGTCCATCTGTGGTGATGAACAGCAGAACTACACTTGCTTCAATGGGGGGAACTGCTCCGAAGTGGCCTGTGATTGTATGCCTGGGTTTTCGGGTCACTGGTGATTACTCCTCTTTCTTTGTTCACTTGATGTTAGAAATACAGAAGGTACATGTATTTCTAGTTATATTCTATACTCCTATTAACCTATTTTTACCTTTCACTCATTCTTTAGGTGTGAGCTAGAACTTGATGAGTGTAGATCAAATCCTTGCATGAATGGCGGCTACTGTCAGAACATGGTTAACAAGTTCCAGTGTGTCTGCGAAATGACATTCGCCGGAGAGACCTGCGAAGTGGACGTAAGCGACCTTTACTTTTACATGGCCACTTTGTTTTGGCAAAACCTCTTCCAGTTTCTGTCGTATCTCATTCTGCGGTTGGACGACGAGCCAGCGATAGACTGGGGTGACGACGAGTAAACTGCTTTCTCTTATGTTTTCTTAAGATGAACCTTGGAACACAATTTGGGCTACTTCGCCTATTTCACACAGCCACCATTTTAAGAATGAAAGAAAGTTGGGAAGAAACCCAAAGTAGAGGTAATTGATAAGAAACTACTGGAAAGATATTTCTTCATTTATGTTGAAAACTGGGCTGGATTAACTGTTGAACCCCGTTGGCAGTTTTATTGAACGCTACAATATACCAATATAGAAAGTAATGTTAAAATAAATATGACATTATTGGTCAGATAATGACTGACTACAACGCATTTCTACAGCGTCAAAGTAGGAATTTGCACAACAGGTAGACATCCGTATACATGACTTTCTTCATACCATTTCTTCCCACCGGGGCCTTTTTTCATTCTTAAAACGGTGACCATGTGAAATAAGCAAATACTTTTCTTTGTAAATAATTCCAGTTCCCTTTCAGTCCCTCCTTCAGGGAACACGGGTTACAAAAGTAACCTAGACGTTCCCTTTCAGTCGAAACTTCGACATCGTCTGCGTTCCCTCCTTCAGGGAACGCGGGTTACAAAAGTAACCTAGACGTTTTGAGATGGAAAACATTTCCAAACTTGAGTCAAATGTGTAAAGTATTCTTGGTCAGATGTCTAAGAGATTACATAAACAGTGCACAGATTTATCAAGCACCCTCGGTGACACTGCCATCTATTGGCCTGGCATGATAAATACAGGATTTTAGTCAGCATATATTTGTTGATTTTAAATGGGGCTGTAGTTTTGATAACATGTTTGTTTATAGTGTAAGTGTACCCTTTATATACAGTAACTAACAATGTAAGATTATATGTAAGTATTCTGTTTATTTATTCTACGAGGCATATAAGTGAAATCACATGGTGCCTATATTACAGTTTTTATACTTAACTTTTACATTAATCCAGTGAGAATTCTAGATAGTGAGTGAGCAGTTTTTTTAAATGTATATAAAATAAATAATGCGACCCACAGGACTATTAGAAGTGACTCATCACAAAGCACCATCCAAATTGCAGAGGTCAGCCAGTCATAGTTGAGTATTTATGTTTCCTTTTCTTGTTAAAAGAACCCCTGGCATCAGAAAGAAAGGTTGCATTTGAATCATCCTGACGTAACATTTTGTAGAGAAATGAGAGTTGCTTTATATTATCAACAGTGACACGAGGAACATTATATGTAATATAACGTAAAGTATATATGTAAAGTCCTACAGCTGTTTTCCCAGGCACATGACATATGTCAGCTAATGCTAATCATATAAATATGGGGGTTGGTTTATGTCACACATAACGATACATTTTCTTCTGTCACTGACTCCACATAGCAACCAAACTGTTACCCTAGCAACCGTATCAGCAGATTTATTGGTCAGCTTAGAAAAGTAATCAAAACATAAGGGTTGATTTATATCATACAACAATAAGACTTTAAGATTTTAAAGTAATTTAGTCTCAAAGAAATACCGGTACATTAAATAGTTCTAAGAGGGCGGGGCTTGGAGATAGGTTGGTTTGAAAGATACTAATGTATTAAAACTTTTTTTTGCATTTTCAATCTATTAGTAATATATTTAATTTCTGTTTTCAATGCTGAATAGCATTTAATTAATAATCTCAAAATCATATGTAACATTTACCCATTCCCTGTTAATCTATTCTAATCTACTCTGAAATCAATGTCTCTTGTTGTCTTGCTTTCATTCATCTGTTGATCTGATCTAAAATCCATGTCCAGATTGTGTACATCCTGTCTCTCTCTCATTCTGTCTTCAATAAAAGCAGTCTCTCTCCATCTCACCTGTCATCCGTCTGTTGTTTGTCCTCTGTTAGTGTTGTTTCACTGTCTCTTGTCTGTCACTGCACACACAGAAACCGAGCCAGAGCCACATTGTGCAGGTTTGGAAAGAGTTCGAAAAGATTTTGATGGACAGAGCCACAGAAGGAAGGAAACGTTGATACATGAAAGAGCCGCTGCTTCTGTATAAGCACTGGCGGATGTGCCTAGTCAGCAGATAGTGGGTAATCCTGACACTGTAGGATGGTGAAAGCCAGGGAAAAGTCTGGAGTGTGCAAGTTTGAGACTAGTTTTATTTCCAAATGGAGCTTAGAGTTCCTTTGACAGCTTTACTCTGAGATAAAGGTTTATTATTAAGTGTTCTGAACACTGACAACAAACAGGTTTGTAATTAATTTCTGCTTTGGAAATCTTGTGGTACGCATTTGTTCAAATCGCTAGCATTTTGCTAGAAATATGAGAGTCTGTGTTAGTACCCCAAGCCAAAAGTCAACCCTTCTGTTTCTTAATGGATGTGATTTGTGAATAATTATCATTGTAATTAAATCTAAACCTGAAATTTTGATCCTCGATGTTGTCACTGCAATCATGTGACACTCTCAATCACAGATTTAAGCCCCCTTTCCTTTGTGTTTGAATAAAATGTTGTCCTAAAACATTTCTTCACTCACAAGCAAAAACAACAAAGGGTTCCGAAGTCAGCAATGCTACCAAGGAGTCGTGGCTTAGCTATTGGTAATTTACTTCAAAACAGGATTTATCCCTGTACTTAATGACAAAAATTGGCAATATATTATGTTACTGTTCATTTTTTAATGATTTTTGATGAAAAAAGAAAATATCCTTGAGTAGAACTGAAGTAGAGAGTGAGTAGAGATGATATAAGACCTGTTCAAAATGGCGTACTTGCAAACGAATCAGTTTCCCAAACTAAGCGTGTGCGCAGAGCAGTACATCTAATTCAGTACATTTAACTCAATTTCAAAACCAATTCCGATATCATTAGTACTGACATTTCAAATGGGTATTGGTCCATTTTAAGTAACTTATTTAAATGTTTTATTAGATTTATAATCAAGACATGGGTGCTGTTACCAACCCTCTTGTTGTTCTTTATGTAAGTAACAGGACTGAGTTTTTAGCAAAGAATTAACAAATATATGCTAACTAGTGCACAGGATTATTAAACCAGGAAATTCAGTCATTTACCAAATATTCTTACACTAAACCAATTAAATCTCTGAAATAATTTGAGTAACAGGATAGTATTTTTTATAAATGACGCTCCAAGATATCATCACAAAATCATCAAATATGTAAATAAGAAATTGAGAGAACTTACCTTTACTCTTCCCATGGCCTGCTAAAGATCCAAGTGATGCAAAAAAACTGACTTATGGAAATTCCCCAGTTTTTCCAGAAGGGGGATGGGTTTTAGGGTAATATGAATGAGTAAAAAGCTGAGGATATGACTACACTTTTTTTTAATCTAAGGAAGTATAGATATTTGTATAAATAAATGTATTTGAAACAGACATCTTTCATGGATTGACCAATCAATGCAAAAGGGACACAAATAGCTCATGTGTCTTCACAAGAGACAGGAAAAAGTATATCAACGTGTAAAATATTAATATTACAAAAATAAATAATTATGAATTATTTATATTTAAATGAAATATAAATAATTCAAAGTATTTAAATAATAAGAATTTGACAAAAGCGTTTGGTTTATATTTATTTGATGTTACAGTGAGTAAACGAAAGTGCGGTGGTTCTTAACTTGCGAGCCGCTCTGTGTCTGTTTCAACAGCTTGTGTATTGTACATCCACACACCACCCTCATGTTAATCTCATCTAACAAGATTAATGTGTAGCAGAAGATCCCTTTACCACTAATGCTTGGTGAAGACACGAGAAAGTCATGCAACTTTTGACCCCCACATGACGATGCTGAAAATAAACAAGTAACAGTATCAATCTACTTTATAAAATATCCTCCCTTCTTGCAAATATCAGTGTGTTTTTTATTTCCTGTAAATCTTTATCTGGGTTAGCCATGCTGAGATTATGAATCATTTACAAGGTTTCCAACACTTGTACCATTCATGTGATGCTTTACAAAACCTCAAAGAAAGATCATTTCTGCGGGAGCGAGGAGACAGCGGGGGAAGAGTCTGTGTTTTTCTGACTTCTCTGCTGGAGTGTGTGGAATATGTGCTTCTGTAATGTGTCTGGCTGTGTGCGTTCAGAGTGACAGAATATTGCTTGGCCAGCAGAAAGAGAACCCAGCTCAGCAGAGCATCGCTGCAGCTCAGAGAAAGCTGAGGAATACAGTATCTGGAGAAGCTCCTGGCAATGACGGCCTCGTTTGTCTGCCAGAGACTCTGTCGCTCTCTTTCAGCAGCTTATAGGCTTAGAGTGGGAATGTGTGGCCAGGAGCTTCTGACAGACTGCTTCTTCAGCTGAAGGAGACACATTGAGCACTGGTTTCCAGCATCTGCTTTTAGACTTTGTGTACAAGAGCAATGGACAAAAATACTCTAAAAATAAAATGAATATCGCTAGCTGTGCTTTCCTAAAAGGATTTTAAAACATAGAGAATTACAGTTAGCCTTTAGCTAATCACTGGTAACTTGCAGTAAGCAACTCTTGATGGCATCCGACAAAAGAACCAAACAACTTTTTCAAGTTCTAATATAAAGAAACATTTAACGTGGTTACTAGGGTAAACTGTTTAGTTGCTATGATGTCAAAGATGAAACATTAAAATTTATTTTCAATGAGTAAGAAGTAAATCATCCTCCATACTTCTGCGATGTTTAGATTTGTGGATATTTCTAATATGGATTGCTACTAGGGTGGACAAAAATGGTTGCTAGGGTCATTGCGATGTTTAGATTTGTGGATATTTCTAATATGGATTGCTACTAGGGTGGACAAAAATGGTTGCTAGGGTCATTGCGATGTTTAGATTTGTGGATATTTCTAATATGGATTGTTACTAGGGTGGACAAAAATGGTTGCTAGGGTCATACTTCTGCGATGTTTAGATTTGTGGATAATTCTAATATGGATAGTTACTAGGGTGGACAAAAATGGTTGCTAGGGTCATACAACTGCGATGGTTATATTTGTGAATATCTCGATTTTGGATTGTTATTAGGGTGGACAAAAATGGTTGCTAGGGTCATACTTCTGTGATGCTTAGATTTGTGTATATTTCTATCATGGAATGTTACTAGGGTGGACAAAAATGGTTGCTAGGGCCATACTTCTGCGATGCTTAGATTTGTGAACATTTCTATCATGGAATGTTACTAGAGTGGACAAAAATGGTTGCTAGGGTCATGCTCTAACCGAACTGTTTGCATATGAGACTTTATGAGTGCAAATGGGTTGCTGAGACTTAGACCCTACTTTGGTTCTTGGCATTTTCTATGAAAATGGCAAAAAAACCCAGAATGGGTCGTTCCCAATTTGTCACGAGTTTCAATTAATCTTAACTGTCTTTTGCTTTCCTGCAGCTGAGGGAAGAGAATGTTTCATCTGAGCTCTTGATGTCTATTGGCCTAGTCACAGTGTTTCTGCTGTTGCTTTTCTTCGCCGTGGCAAGTGGTCTAGTCATAACATTGACCCGACGGGCCACTCGCGGAACCTACAGCCCCAGCCGACAGGAGAAAGAGGGCTCCAGAGTTGAAATGTGGAATATTGTGCAACCACCACCAACAGAGAGGCTCATCTGATTCCACCAGCCAATCGTATGACTTGAACATTTGACATTAAAGGGATAGTTTACCAAAACGAAAATGTACTTACCCTCGACCGATTCCAAAGCTTCAAGGAACTGAATTCAAAATGTTGTTGATGTTTTTAATGTTCTTCAAGCATCAGGACTGGTGCAAATGCAAGTACACTTTCATTTTTCGGAAAACTATCATCTGAATATTTGGTTGACGAGGCAGCTATGAGATTATTTTTTTAATGTATGTTTTATCAGACAATCTATAAATGGTGGATTTTTATTTATTATACGTTGTAATGATCACCTCATGATTTCAGCACCAAATGAATATTGAGTGCGGTACAAAAAAAAAATCATTAGCTATGGTTACATGGACTATAACTAGAGGCAGAACCAGCAAATCAGTGAAATGTAAACTTCCAATCCGAATGAATTGTCTCAATATACATAATATTATAACCGGACAGTGACACTGAATATTTATTAAAAATCAAGTAAGAAGCAAGGTTTAGGAGGATTTAACAGAAAGTGCGGTTTTATTTAGCACAAACATTGGTCAGCATAACACAGCACTGACATGAAAGAAAGAAAGGGGGACAGGCAGGAGAGAAAGAAGGAAAAGGAAGAGGAGAGTGAGAAAAGAAGCAACCAGAAAAAACAAATGTCCCTCAGCAACTTTTTTTTTTTAAAGAATCCTGGTTGTGATGTAACTTCCTGTTTACTGCGTATTTCCTGTTTTATCTCAGAAATCAATCAGAAAATAAGATTTTTTTTTTCTATTACAACATTGAGGGGAGTAAGCGTTAAAGAAGGCACATTCAGGGGCAAACCTAACCAATGGTCAAGGCAACCAATAAGACCTTGGGGGTGAATCAAGGCTCAAACAAGTGTTAAGAGGCCAACCTTCATTAACTGTGAATTATTTATTTTAAATGTTTACATTTTTAACATTATTATTGAATGTCCTGTTAGGGAAAGCAGAGCTTGAAGGGCCAATTTTTATTTCCCAATTTTTAGGAAAAAAAGGCAAAATGACATTTTTTTCAAAGTAATTGGGAAATAAAACTTTTGAACAGTCTTTTAAAGAAAGAATAAGATTATTAAAATAAGATGATATCCAAGTGACGCCTGGCAAAAAGGTAATTTACACGTTTAATTGTATGAATGTCGGTTATTAGTTAATATGTTTAGTTTTATGATTGATAATACAAATTGTTAATGTCTGCTGAACTTCTATTTTCTGTAAATGTACACAACTCTTTTTTTCTCTTGCACACATTTACACATTATTTTTGTCATTTAAAGTAAGTTTAAAAGAAATAATTTAACAATTGGTAGCACTTGTTCATTCTAAGATTTTGAAAAACGTGAACTGAGAGTTGTAAAAATATTAATAAACAAAGACGGGGACGTGAGAATGAGGAATAAGACCTGAAATGGAGAACATGTATTTTAAAGAATATTTGGCTTTATTTCTTGAAATAAAGAAATAGAGCCTTCCAGAGCCTCTCCTGCAAAAGCGTATCTTTTTTTTTCAGATTCTACTGCTGCATTATGACTCTTTCTCTTAGATATGAGGGAAATACCTAAACCGGAAACTCTGCCTTTCTTGATAATCACTTGTTATGCTGCTGTTCTGTAGAAAATGTCGAACTGTCAAGTGCTTTGTCAACATTAAAATCCTAGTGAAAGAGAACGATCAGCTCTTCTGTGTTCAAATGAATCCACCCAGAGGGACGTACAGCATTTTGTTTATTTCAGTTCACAGTGCATATACAGTGGTACCAGTAGTTCCTGTGATAATACACCAGACTGACCTAATTTGCACTTGAAAGGGATAAATATGCACCGAGAGCATGCAGCACACTTCAAAATACCCAACAAACCGAACTTGTGATTTTACATGTGCATAAACTTTTAAGATCAAGCATGAATGAATCTAAAACTAATAAACTCTTGCATTGTATTGAGTTGAACATTCAAAGCAGTTCTGCTACAGCAGTTCAAGACTGAAACAAAAAATCTAAAAATAATTTAAAAATGGCACATTTTACAATGATTATATTACATTTACAGAGACTGGGCAAGGCTTGTTCCCGTACCGATGTATTCAGCTATGTTTCGATTGGCTAATCTAAATCCAGAGTCAAGCCATTCAAGTTCTATTTGGGAAATGGAAAATACAGGGGATTGTTTGATGGTTTGAGACGGGGCTTTCACTAATCTGGGAGGTCAGATGGGTCAATATCTGATTGCTGACGTCTTTGTAGTATCCACCAAATTGCTGCGGCAGTTTCTCCTCCAAAACATGTTGTTTTGGAGATTTGCAGTCCACGAATGCAAATAAAAATACATTTTGAGTAACTGTTGCAATGGCTGGATAAGTGACAGGAACCACCTTGTGGACGCAACGCCTCAGTCTTGATTCAAAACGTTTTGATTCAACGTTCCAAATTTGATTCGATGCCAAATGGAGATTTTCTTAGCATTTTTGAGGCATTTGATTGGTCAAATCTCATCTTCATGGGGTGTTTTTAAAAGTTCCTGTGGACAAAGATTTTTCCAAACCAAATAGTACAATATTTAGATATAAATAGCTGCGGAAGAGGAAATGGATGACATTAAGAACAAAAACACAACACGTGGAAGTTTCCATATTGTGATATTAAATAATTTTTTTTAAATACTATGTGTCATCCTTAGCAAAGCCATCAATGACCCCAGCCAGCTGTTCTGGTACAGGATTTGACTTGAATGGTTCAATTGACGGCATCCTGAATGGCAAACTGGTCAGCTGGAGAAAGAATGGGATGCAGTGAAGAGTTGTGACATGAGCAGCTTGGGGCTGTCACTCTTTCCTCTCAGAGTAGCTTAGCTCAGTGTTTGGTCCATTTCATCTTCTCTCTGAAACGTTTCAACAGCCTAGCGCATATCTTGCAATATACACAGGAACTCATATGATCTCACGTGGGAACTATTTGTAGAATAGAACGTAATCAAGGGTCAAAAAAAATTTATAATCTAAGAAAAACAGGGAATTTTAAGACATAGAAAACACTAATAAATCAAACCACACACACACAAACTAACAACAGCATAAACAGCTGCTCAAACTCAAAACATGTTCATAGTGTGATCCTTGTGTGACTTTTGAGGCTAAGGGTCATTTGTCAACGACTAAATCTGTGTACGCCAGAACAAATTTCACTTATACACGCACTTGTAATTTTCAAGAACACATTACTAGTGATGAGCAGGGTGCTCACACAATATCTCAATATATCAATATATATCAATATTTCAGACAATGTTAGTGTCTATTAGTTTTAGATTTTGTATTATGGCTTTAAAATGGTTTTTTTTTATTATTATTAATGACAGCACTTTTCCATTGGTAAGTGTCTGTTTCTGTGGTTTGTTCCCATGATGCCACCAGGACTAGACTCTTGCTGCAAGCAGGTGATTGGCCACAATTAGGACATTTCCTCGACGGAGTAACAAGAACTGCAAAGTGGTGGACTTCAGTCTGTTCATTAACCAATGCCCTTCCATCTCCACTTAAACTGAAACACTGGGGTTTCATGACTCCAGTACACAAGGTGGCGCTGCACATTACTCTTCTAACACTAGCGTGTTTTATCAAAAGGCAATTTTACAAAGTGCGCTTTTATGCTAGGTGTTTTCATCTAGATTATTTAGTCATGAAGCGGTAAACGAAAGTCATCCTGGTGTGCAAAGGGTTTGAGGCAACAACTTTCAATACAGTATTTCAGAATTCAAAAAACATACATTTAAAGTATTTTCAGGACTCTACTTGGTTCCGCTAATCTCTATTATCGATTCGGTGTCATACAAAGCTCTAGTTTAATGGAACACTATAGTACCAGCGTAACTTATACATTTTTTTTTTGTAAATTTTGCTTTCTCGAATGAGAGGAATGAACATTTTAACTAAGAAAAGTTCTGTTATCAAGGCTTCCGTCTGACCGACGTGAATGAACAGCTCAACAGTAGTTTTTCATTTAAGAACCGATTTTTGTTTTTCATTTAACTGTACGTGTTCAGATTCACATTATTCATTAAAACGGCAGAGATTCTGATCAAAATGTCTTAATGCATGGATCAACTAAGGTACTATATTTTAAAGCTCATTTAGGAGGAAGGACCATCAAAACAAATCATAATTAACCAATAACAGCTTCCTGGAAGGGATTTTTTTCTTCTCATAATAACCACACGCCAAGTCCATAGTAGAAATTAAAAAAGTGACTAAAATCCACTAAACTAAATCAGATTTTTACAGGATGAAAAGGAATACTTAAAGGCACAGCCCTATACTTAAAAACGTGATAAAGTTAATATCTTTTAACACGTACCATTAGAGGAGTTTTATGTTCACTGGATTTAACTCCAAATGTAAACAAATCTCTTGTAAAAATATATGTACCATAACTTTTGAGGTTAACTTATGTTATTTGGATTGGGAAACCAACACTGCTTATGGCTTTGCTTAGATTGATTTGTTAATTTCTAGTATTTCTGGACAGCTCTGAGCCAAACCACTAAATGGTAGAGCCTAGGTTGATTGGGTACACAGATCTAACACTTTTATAGCTGAATCATTACCACAGCAGAGGGGTGAAGAGAGCCATGAAAGTGTCCGGCAGCATGGCACGAGTCCTAAATCACTCCGTTCAACAGCCAAACTAATTCAGCAGCCACTAACGAAACAAGTGCTGGATCTAATGAGCACTTCCTGTAGCACTAAAGCTTTGAAGCCGAAATGAACGATTGTGGAATCGCCAAACGTTTTCGGGAAGTAAAAAGCCATACATCCTTGAATGTTGAAGTATTTATACACTATGCTCTATAATGAGAGAAAAATTGTCTTAAATTAGGGAAATACATTTAAATTCATCCCAGCCATGTTTAGATCCTCATCCTGAGATTTTCTGGACCTACCATTAAATGTATTTATTTGTGGGCAACCGTTTAAAATCAGAAAGTAGTCAAATACCCCTTTCCCTCACGTTAAACCACCTTTGTTCTCATGAGGAATAATAAACACTAGAGAATATTTTTTTGTTTCTCATATGTTTATGATTCAAGAAATCTATTTAAACTAAGCAAACGTGATTAGCTACAGATAAAACGGTTTGATGGTTAAGTTTCGAATAAACATGATGGGAAAACTGTGGTTTATAATAAAGTGAACCCCCGTTTTCTGCAGTTCGGCATTCATAGATTCCGTCATTCATAGAAAACTCAAGTCATGTCATGGGAAACTGACCAATCCTCCAATCAGAGGGAAATATAGGGTAGTTGCAGTTGCTTTTCACCAGCTACACTTCACTGAATTTCTATTTGCTAAAGAGGCCCTAGATACAGAAATCCCCTATTCTAATTGGCTGTCAAGCTCAACTTAATTTTCTTATTGTTCTTCAACATTTTGAGAAAATAGAATGTTTTTAGAGGCATGTTTATGGTTTGAATTATAAAAAAAGCCATTATGTGTATATTGTAGTATTCACTGGTTCATGGGGAATTAATATTTTATTAATTATTATTGACCAGTACCAAAAGCTTTAGCATTCTAATTCCTTTAAGTACAATAAAACTCAATTGGAATATTATTAAAACCTCCAAAAAACCTGAGATTCGTTTTGAAAAAATACTATTTTTAAAGCAAATGTAGACGCAGCTTTCTCTCTGATCGTGAAAAAAATCTTTGAGATGCACTGCATGCAGAAAGGAAGTGAGTTTTGTTAGTAAACAATGCTGTGTCAAAGCAATACTGAGTTAAAACACTTATTTAAGGCATCACGTTAAGCTCCACTATTTAAATACGTTCATAAAATAACACATCCATTGAGAGAACCAGAAATCTCCAATAAATCTCTTCTTCTGAAAGAAATAAACACTGAAAGTCAACTCCAATCCCTTTAAAGTCTGTTTCTTTTCCTTTCTATCCAGCAGTTTTCAAAGAAACCACTTGTTTCAGACAAAAGGTAGAAAATGTGACGACCAATCATTCACAACTGTTCATGCAAAAAGTGCTGGTGTGACGTCAGAAGACACATTGTGAAAATCTACATGAATTCATTTAATCACAGGATTCCTCAAGGCTCCCTCTGCTGATCCGACAAATGGATTCGATCTCCTCTAGCAAACCTTTCTCTTGACTCTCATTGGCCACGTCCTCCTCACCGGTCTCTCGAGGCAGCTTCTCATTCTCCCAGGGCACCAGGACTGATGGCTGCCTGGCAGCTGCCTTGGCTTCCTTCTGGGGACGCTGGCTATTTCTGAGCAGGACCTTCTGCCGGGAGAGACTACGAGCAACTGGTCGTTTGCTGTCAGAGTTGCTGGTTGTGTCAATGATACTGGGTGGCCGAATCTGAATGCTGGGAATCTGAGGGATCGAGTTCCTCAGGGGGATATTAGCGAGCTCTTCACTGCCGAGGTTGTGATTGTGGGCAGGAAGTGAACAGGAGCTGGTCTGTCGTCGAGGAGAAGGTGGGAGATGCTTACCATAGATGGCACTGTCATCTTGACCCATATTCCAGCTTCCTGGTTCTCCATTTTCTACTTCAGATCCTGATGGAGAAGGACTGATTCCCGGAGGGGACTTGCAGGTTTTCTGCAAATGTAACAAAATTCAGATTCACTTTAAATGTACACTTATAATTTACCACACAACTACAAAAATGAGCAAAAATGGAATTGATATTTCTAGAATATAATTAAAAATGTTTATCATTTATAGTTTTCACATTCAATTAAGAACTTGTCATATTATTAAAAAAAGTGTTTTTAAATGCAGTGCATTTAAATGACATGTTGAGCCTTTTAATGGCTTTTATAGTAATTTATGAGAGTAGATTGAATCAAAAATTGAAACATGGACGTTCCCAAACAAAACAGGCAAATAATTTCATCAAGGCTGGACATGAAAGGCCCAAGTTCCCTCCTCTGGAAGTGATGCGCTATCCACAAAGCAATTCCTTCTCTCGTGATATTCAGAAAGAAATGTGTACAAATGTGTAACGCCGATAAATCAAGTTGGTATGACACAATGAAACATGTTTCTTGGGCCTAATAACATTCAGCGCTGAGCCTAGACCCTAATAAGCACCTAGAAAGTGTTGATGTGCTTTGAATAATTACAGGTTCACGGGAAATTTAAAAAATTTATTTTTGTGTTCCATTTGTTTATTTTCCTTGAAAACGAGGTACTCTTTTTTTCAAGGAAAATAAAGTTTTTACTCTTAATCTTATTTCACTGATAATTGAGTTTATTAAACTGGTCACCACTTAAAACGGTCGCAACTCGTTTAATAAAAATACATTTCAATTATTTCTTTACTTGTTTCTCCTGCTGGTTCCATGGAAACTTAAGCCTTGGTCAAGGCTTGATTTAGCTGAAAAAAAATCTAATATCCATTGTTTCTGCCTCCTGTCTCTCTCAAAGTATCTCTGGCTCAATCCAGAGAGCTCTCTGGCTCAAACCCTCATGATTTCTTTAGTGGCTCATTAATCTACAGTTCTAGTGCCATCTATCGATCTATTGATGTAGCTTTAATAAGTCACTGATCGCTCAGTATTGAAGTTCACTGTAATGAACTGCTCTAATCTCCCTCACATCTATGTTGACCATTAGACAGTAACTTTGCATACACGTCGTAAATATGCAAATCAGTAACCAATAGGTGAGCAGTCAGAAGTTTTCACAATGAAAATCTCCGGCCATTTACAGAATAAGCCTGGGCTAGAAAATGAAGAGATTGAATGTGATTTTAATAAAACAATGCCATGGATTTCTGCAAAGGCACAAAACCATTTTATCGGACAAAAATATTTCTTTCTTTGTTAATTCATTTATTTATTCCTCTGTTGAATAACCTGAAGATGTAAAATGTAAACAGTTCAAAAAATTAAAGGACAACCTATCCATCTTTTCTACTTATATTTTTTTCAATTATATTTGTACACAGATTTTTAAACAAACACAAATTGAGTAATAATCCAGAAAAGCCTTAAAGCACATTCCTCACCTTAGGATTATAGTCGAGCTCTTCAAATGACCTGAAGAAATCCAGGCTCTTGGCGGAGGACAGTTTTCCCTGTTCGACATGTGATGTGCTGAGAGAGTCCAGGATCTCCTCCAGGAGGTTCATCTGTCCTGCTTCACTCACTCCAGAGACAAAGTCCAAATCTGGGGCATCACTGTCCTCATTGAAGGATACCACCTCACCGCTGTCCTCCAGGGATATTCTAAACAAACAATATCAGAACTCAAAACCATGTGGGAACACACGGCAGCAGAGGGCAGTATTGCTTTGACAATGGCATCAAAATATAAAGAAGAATTTCAGCCTTTACCTGCTGGTGGTGTCATCATTGCTGTGATTGTGAGGCAAGTACAAGCTCTTGGGAGACAACTTCAGGTTTTGATACTAAAACACAGTAATGGTATGTTAGAAGTCTTTTTGAAGCAACACATTTCCTGAGTAAAACTTTGCAAACTTTGTCCTCATTTCACAGAGACAACATTAATTCATGTCCCCGGTGTAGGTGTATGTCTGCTAATCCCTTGGCTTTTATAATGCACCTGTGCAACAAGTTAAATTGGCAAATTAAAGAATTGAAGCATTATAAGACAGAGTTTCCCGCTGCGGCTCTGTGCTTTAGGGTTCTCCATTAACTAGCCATCCATGACACGTACACACAAACGCACCGCTACTCTCTAAAGTAGCCTATAAACTGCCTTTTGCCATATTATCAAAGCGCACCACTAAACCCAAGCCATTTACTGAGCCCAAGGCGTGAGGAAAACGTCACGCTACGCTGCTAACCGGACAGAGTGGATCGGATCGACCGGACAAGTCTCGGCCTAACAGCTCAAGCTAAAAGTCTGCGTATCAGTGCATGCAGAACGGGTTAACGGTCATAAAAATAGCTAAGAGATGCATGTCTCGAACAGTCTGCCATTGGAATAAACAGGAACACATGTTGGGCACTGATTGCCCCACTCGCTGGTAGCCGGCAGCTATAATGAAAGCGATTACGGGGGGTTCAGGCCTTGAATCCTCCAAAAGGCTTTAATGGATTTCTGAGTCAGGGCCATAAATCTGGCCAGCAAGCCACTTTGGCTTAGGTGAAGGAGTTTGGATGCACCTGCAGAACTGTGCCACATTCATTTGGTGTCGGCGGGGTGTGTGAGCGAATGTGTTGGTCCTGCGACACTATTTCAAGGTATGTAACCCTGTTCAGAGAGCGGCCTCTCTCTTGTGCTTTCTACGACTTGAGGTGTTTATTAAAACAAGGTGAGCACAAGCCCTCAGCAGGATGGTAACACCAGTCCTGCATCTCAAACACCTTCCACTCAGCCTGAAACACATACAGAGGGTACATGTGCTAGAAACATTTCAAACAAACGCTGGAAGGTTCACTTTGCTGCCCTTAACACGTGACAGAGTTTCGTTGTGTAAGCTCTTTTGGAAAGTCTATTTGAAAAGATTTAAACTTCTCTCTTCAGACGCATATGAACTGACTTCCCATTAATCTGTAGAGTTTAATATGACCCCGGCAACCTACTGAATCTATAAGAGTTTCAACTTTTTTGAGATGGATTTCAGGGGTTTAGGGGTGTGTCTATGAGAATGTATGACCATTCCTCCTGAGGGGCTTTTGTAAAGTCAGACAGGACAGTTAAACGAAGCCTGCCTCACAGTCATTGCTTTAATGACTGTACACTGGTGTGTCATAGTTGTGGTATAGGAAGTGACTAAATTCTCACAATATCCTGAGCAGTAAGAACAAAAGAGTCAGCCCCTGAAAAACAACCCAAAACCATAACCCCCCACCATCCACATGAATAGCTGCTATAATAACTGATATGTGATCATTCTCCAGGCTTCTCACCATGCATTTGAGTCTAATGGCAGTGTCTTTACACCGTATCCAAAGCTTTATGCACTTGGTGATGCATGGCTTTGATGCAGCTGTTTTGGCATGGGAACCCAAAACAAGGTGCTTTCTAAACACTAAGCTAAATTGAAGACAAAATGAAGTCTGCATCTGCAGACCCTGCTCTGTGATTTTCCATGGCGTACTATTTGCTACAAATGCCCAGTGGAAAATCATAGGTCAAGTTTGGATTAAAATTATCTGGACCCTAAGTGCTTTTAAAGTGGCCATTTTGATTTCAATCATTAAATTTACTACTTTGAATCAATCTTCACCAACAGTAAGGTGCACTGTGCAACAGCAGAGGTTGCATTTGACAAAAACACAGGACACATTGTTAACATGACCAGTCAAATGTGTTTATGTTGTCAGCCAATGACTGTCAGCATAGATGCAACATAATTACATCATAATTTGTCACATGATCTGTAAATTAATGCAAGTAGGAAACTGGGTTTCACATATTGACTTTTAAATTCATATTCATTTCATTGTTAACCTCAACTGACTTCCAGTGTTTTTGCAGTGCTTAACCAGTGAGACATATTTTAATTTGATTTTACACATTTTAAATAACAATTCCTTCAAAAAACTGAAAAAGACCACAAATAAGAATGAAATGATTAAATAATGTTAAAGTTTCACAAATCAAATGTGCCAACTGTCAGGAATAAAATGAAGCTGTCAGTATTTGAAAACTTTTTATAACATTCTCCCATTTCTAAAGTTTTGCTTAGTTTTACCCAGAGAGATAGTGCTTGAGGCAAGCCCACTTGAATATGCAAATCTCGGCCAATCAGAGAGCAGAACTTGACAGTGGGTACAAATATCAAAGCAACAGAAACTTCACTTTTCCTTTAAAATGTTAATTTTGATGTACAAATGGCAATATCCATATAATTGGACCTTGTAGAACAGTTAAAAGAAAAAAAATCCAGGTCCTGACCCCTTTAAAGCCCACTCAGTTTTTAGGCTTTGTATCTAACTAAATATACTAAGCAGGAATCAAAAACAAAGGAAAGACATAAGTACATGCGAATAAATTTCGACTCTATTTTTTTCAAATGTGTGCCATGTATCAATCATGAACTCCACCACCTCTTCATTCTTTCCCAAATGAGCTGTGAAAGTCAAAGGCCAGGAAAAGAATCAGTCTATGAAATAGAATAAAAGCCACTGTTCTGAAACATGCCAAAAGCGTTGATTTGGAAAAAGCAGACATGTGCCTATTTGCTTCTTTTACATGTTTCCCCCAGTAAATCAGCTGAGCTGCCAGAGTTCAGCGTTGGCTCCTTAAACTGCCTGTTCAGATCCACACGCGAAATGAGCTGTCTTCAGACGCCACTCTCTTCAACTGAGACTTTAAAACCATTAAAACTTCATCTCCCTTGTCAAGGCATGCAGATTACGAAGAAAACTCCCATTCTTGCTTCTAACGTGGCCAAGTTTTAAGAAGCGGCAACAGGGCTTTACATTGTAGCCAATCGTCTCGTCGATTTATTAGCCAGGTCTACATTATGCGTTTCATATGCTATTTCAGACCAGTCACTGATCTCATGCGCTTGGCAGGGTATGGAAAGAGGAGATGGGTCTGGAGAACGCAAACAAAAATCCCAAAGCCTCCAAGCTAAAAGTTGAGCTAGCATCTGCTGAGCCATTCAAGCAGTTCGCCTTTAAACGAAGCCCAGGAATGAGCTTTCCTCCAAGCAGGAAGGAGTCAGGATGTGTTCAGTGTGTCATCCCAGAGTATCCAGTAGATGGCAGTTTGGTAACAGCCGAGAGAGTTTGCATCTCTGTCTCATGCAGATGTGCAGCTTCTAACCGTTTGAAGCAAATCGTCCAGCGCCCCAAAATACATTCGCTCCCATTTGCACGTCAGTGTTTTTTGACACCCAATGAATCCATCTTGAAGCTGGCTGTCCTCCAGAGCTCTCCCTGGAAGCTTGTTCTCGCATTTTCAAACTATCCAAACGTGGCCACAATGTGGAGAAGGGAACTTTCTTTGGTCTTTTTTAACAAGGCCATTAATGTACACATAACAAATGATCAATTAAGTTCATTTTATTAACCTTTTTGAGTGATGCATGCACTGAGAGAAAACAAACGATTTGAAATTACAATGCGTAGTGTAGATATTAACATGTATTTAATATTACTGACAAACGTTACAACTTAAAAGACTAGTTTGAGAGTTAAATCTGTCAAAACATATTTTGGCAGCACACAAGGCCAAGAAGAAAAGTGACACAGAGGGGTGAAGTGGTTCATCAATCAAGCGGTTGACCAAAAAAAAAAAAGATAAAACAAAAATGTATTCTTTATAACCCCATTCAGCCTATATAAAGTGAGGGAAAGTAATTTGAAAGTGATTGCAAATTAATTAAGAGAAATAATTTCTGTTCCACTATTTAGTATAACAAGATGTCCCTTGGTTAGATTCTGTGTTCTGTGCATAGTACTGTTTTTTTTTCCGGTACCTGATTTGTAAAACAAGATAAATCAAGCAGAACTAAGATTATTTTGTGCAGATAACTGAGAGAGCAGAGAAAACAGTCCCTGTTTGCTTCTCATCACACGAGACTACAAAAGAGCGCCACGTTTACCGAGAAATGTTTATCACGAGAAGCGTTGAAAAACCACACCAAATGAAAAATCTAATCAAACTTAATCAAACGAAAAGCTGCAGACCTTTCCATCACAGAGGACAGGATGCTTCATAATCTTGGCAGAGGTGACTCACCTTCTCTGAAGAGACACAACAAGCAAGAGAATCTGAAACTTTACAGAATCCCACAGCGGAAAAGCACCCTTACATACAGGTAATGTACTGAGTTGAGGAAATGTTCTTATAAAGATTTATTTTTGTGGCCAATACCTCAATTATTGTTTTTTTTTTTAAATCAATGAACATGCGAAAAAGAGCAGGGAGAAATGGGAAACCCAGTCCACGGCACCATTGAATAAACAAGAGGCTCATCTCATTCATCGTTCAAAACATGGAAGCATTCAAAGTACAGAATCTCCAGCATGGCAAAGACCAAAAATCTGCTCAAGGGAACCAGGAACAAGATTGTAGACCAGACTCCAAACCACTGCCGAGCAGCTTGTTGAGCTTGTTACATTTGGACAGAGTAAACTTAAATAAAAATATAAACAAGTTTCATGGAGTTTTAAGCTTCAAGGAAAAGGTCAGGATGCAGGTTTGCCACATTTGAATAATTGATAGCGATTGTGTCGTTATATGATACTACTATTGACCTGTTTGTGCAATTTGCCAACTAATACCACCCATAGACCCATAAGCTCCGCCCCCACTGTCAAACAATGTGATGGAAAGGTTATACTTTAGGAATGATCTGATTGATGGGGGTCTGACAGGCTAATATAAGTGCAAATACAATATTACAGCAGTTTCTAACTACTAAAGCAAACATACTAATAAATGTACTGGTCATTTCTTTCCCACGGCCAGCATTCCAGACTACCAGATTTGTTTAGCTACTGTTAGCCTAGATAAAATAACAATTTAAAATGGACCAGTTTATTTTAAGATTCACCCCAATCTCACAGGGTACTTGCTTTAATTTTGGGCTACTAAAAACTCAAGCAGTCTCTTGCCGGAATGAAAACTAAATATCAGAAAAATTCTGAGCCCTGTTGTCCGGGGGCAGACTTTGAGCAGGTGCTTAATGTATAGGAAGAAATGTTTAAAAAGTTTGCAAAATTACTCACCTGCTATTTTTTAGCAAAAGGACACGACAAATGCATCACATTAAAGGGATATTGGTCTATGTGCAATCTAATCTAGGGTCTCTTCAACAAACAGAAAATTTGTCATGGATTACAATTTAACAATTAAAATATAAAAGGTTTTTTTTTTTATATAGAGCCAAAATAATACACGAGGGAAGTAAAACAGCTACTAAAATACAATTAAAAATTGGATTGTAATGTATTTACAGCAAAAATAAGTTTGGCAATAAGTGTTAAAACTTACAAGATTCATAAAAACTGACCCCTCTCTGCGCTCGCTTGTTTTTCAAAATAATTCCTTCATGCAAACAAGCTTAACCTAAAGCTGGAAGGGAATCCAATGTTTTGAAGAGTTCATTTCACAGAGTTAACCCTTCCGCCGCTGTGATACTCTCGTGTTCACAGTGGTCACTGCTTTGGGCTTTATGCAAATCAGGCTGGAAGCCCATAAGCCAGAGCAGGAAGTGTGTATGAATTATACACAACTCGAACAGAGATTTTTTTGGACTCTTTAATATGCAGCACTCCTGAACTGGCCACGGCTATAGGGGATCCATCTGCTGGATTCATCCAGGAGCGAGCGAGTGTATGTGTGTATATGAAGACTCATTCCCCAGAGGCTGTGAGACACTCCAAGGAGGCAGCCGCAAACTCACACACACACACACACACACACACACATGCACACGCAAACTCGCGCGCACACACACACACACACACACACACACACACGCACACACGCACTCGCATACAGACACACACTGTGCCCCGGGCCGTGCTACTGACACCCGGGCTGGCTTTCACAGGCCCTGGGGCTCATACTGAACACCGCAGTGAGCCACAAACACAGATTCTCAGATTCTCTCTCAAAGCAGCAAGTGATGCGAGAGCAAGGCAGAAAGTGCACTGGACTGATAACAGAAGGAGCATTTGACACTGATTTAGAACAATTTAGTTTTTGTTTTTGTTCATGACCAAAGCAACTCTGTAAGCACAAGATACATATAATAATATGCCCATGCTCTTATTTTTATTTTGGTAAATGATTTATTTTAGAAAATATTTAATTAATGACTCATTCTTTATTCTTCGTAATTTTAACATGTTTTTATCATTAAAGCTCTTTTGTTCACGTTTTATTTGAGAAAAACTGTGTCGCAACGCTGCTTTCATTGACTTTAAACGCTCTGTTTGCACTGTGGTGCCTCGTGTATGATATTAAAAATAAAATTTGCCTTAATTTCAAAAGTCTATATTGGGTTGGTTATGGTTAGATTTTGTAAACAAAAAAAAAAACAGTTTTCAGTTTAAAGTTAAACTAAATTCATGTCTTGGTGTTTTCCCAAATGTGTTCTTAAAAGGTAGATATTTTGTATTTATATGAATTTCCGTTATCTTACCTTAAATAACTTAAATTACCCTTGTAGCCCTGCAACAGAGTGTTGCCAGTTGTTTCCTTGGTGACTATCTTTCCAAATGTTCCAAAATAATCCAATGTTCCAAAGAGTTCTAACGATCATTAAAATTATTTTAAGTAAAATTGCTGTCTCCTTCTCAGCAGGCAGCTTCGTGATGGTCTTGAAACCAGTTTCTCGATATTAAATGTATGAATAAGGTCTTAAAAATTACCATGTTTGTGGGGACATGGATATTACAAAACTTGAGGCAAAGTTGGACAGCTCTTTAGTCTTGGCCAAGGAGCAGATTTTGTAATTCTCTGTCATTTTTTAAATTAACTTTGCATTAAAGAAATGATAGACCATTGCCTTAAACCCATGTGACAGGCGTGTATGTAAATGTTGATCATTTCGTTGCAGGCAAACATTCAGAATCAGCAGGGTGCCAAATAATGGTTTAAAAACCACAAATCTGTCGCCATCCATATTTATTCATCACTGTTCTGGAATGCCATACCTTCAGAGATCTGCAACAACAATGATGAGCACGTCTTTAAAATCACAACTAATCTATTTACCTAAGCATATCTCGATTGATTGTAATTCATTTCCTGGTCTCTGTATATTTGTTTTATCTGGTCTTTAGGGTGTGCTTTGGAAACCTGTAAGGTTAAACGTATAATTATTATATTAATGGACCTAATAGACACCTAGTGCATTTTATTCTTGTTCAGACTATAGCCACGACTGTATTGATTTGCTTATTGATCCGATCACATGGCATCAACAAACAGCAGTGTGTGAATGTAATGAGTCTGACAGAGGGATGTCTCCAGCCAGACAGTGCATGAAGACGAGTGCCACCTTAAGAACAGCCCTAATTGGAAAACTGGCTTCATCTCCACACCTTTTCATGCTCTCTTCTCCACACCTCTTCAGCCAAACAAGTATGTAGCTAACAGTCAGGCTAATTAAAGGCTGGATAGGAAGTCTTCAGGGTGACTGTGGCTTCCGTCCAGTGCCCTTCTGATATGGACCGGGGGTTGTGAGTGTAAGGGCACAAGGGCTGGCTGTTGCTCACGGAAGTAAGCTATTTTTACAGCTAATCAACACTTGCGCCTGGATTCTTGATCAGCGTTTGGGTTGCTGGGATACAGTTGTTGAAAGGAGAAGGAGTGTGTTTTGTGCTTAGGACATTTTTGTGATGTTACTAGACAGATATGAAGAGCTTCTGACCCTACATCGCATGCAGCTGTGATTTATCTAACAAATATGAAAAATAAAAGATGGTCAGGAAAACTATAACAATGTTATTTTCAATTGTGTAACCACAACAGATCCGTATCATTATATTCCATAGCAATACACTTCTTAATGTAACATTTTGCATTAGAGGATGCATTTTTATTTAAAAAAGAACAGTGTGTGTCATCAGCCAGTGGTTTGTGCTACAGGTCCAGCGGCATGATGAATCATTGGGATTGTTTTGATTAAAATGCAACATGCAGATATGTTTTAATATTATTGTCATTCAGTCATTAAAGCAGAAATCTGCAAAAAGAGCAGGATTCCCAAATGACATTCAATTATGGATTGCTCAGTTTGTAGACATGACTACTATTAACGTGCGGATCGCATTCAATCTCAACTTCTGCATTTCTGATTATACAACTTGGAAGAGATGCGCCGAATCATCGATTAGAGGAATTTTAATCGATTAAATTGAATTTGATTAGGTGTCTTAACCTTAATAATTTGTGGTTGTATCTCAGTTTCCTGCTCAGAGATTGGATGCCTCAACTGTGTTTTGAGTAGATTAATGAATTACCGCCTCATAATCCAAAAACCCTGCAATGGATTGGCCCCAATTTACACCCAATGTGCATTGGAGACTGCCAGCAGAACCCAGTGTCCCTGACAAGGAGTAAAAGAAAAATATGGATGCAAATAATTTATTTTACAACTAAAAAACCATTTGTTCAGTAATGACTAAATTTTATTTTCATGAGTTTATTTTCTGCATGTGCGGAGGGTATGACGACTAGCTCAGTTTACTTATTGCCCATACATCCCTACATTGAGTTCTGCCAAATGCATGACAGACAGATGACACACATGTCGGTCAGAAACTAGGTTGCACTCGTTAAACGACAACTTCATGTTTGTGCAATCATAGATTTTCTGGAAATAAAAAAAAAATCATAGAGGATTCCTCTAAATATCATCAATGTGAAGTTACCATCGCATCAGAATCTCCTAAATGTTACACTGTGAAATAACTCCAGCCTATTTCTGTAGGAAATGGAGGCAGGCCAGTGAATGGTAAGAATTCAGGCCACCTCCCGTGTCTATTGGGGGCTCACCGCTTCCCTGCCTGGGCTTGGCAACACATCACTGAATCGCACATGCAAGACACACAGACTACACACGGCCGCTTTAGCCACAGCTGTCAATCACGCTGCTTCACATCGGCTTGGATTTGGACTGGTGTGCAAATCTCTCAGAAGGTGGACTGTCCATGAACCCCTTCATGTGAGTTTATGTGTGTGTGTGTGTGAAAGAATGTGTACATGCTCACCGTTCCCCTCTGAAGTCTCCTGGGCGAGAGGCTTTTGGTGCTGGTGGGAGAACCTTCACAGTACTGGCTTTCCTCCTCTTCAGCATCCTGTCGGAGGAAATTGAGAAATCTTATTTCTACCTTAATGTGCCCACTTCCGTCACAACCAGAGTATGACTTTTTAAAAACTCATCTGTTCAGGAGGCGATTGTCTCATGATTATGTGCTGGTGTATTATGTTTGTTGTATTTCTGTTACCTGTTCCTTATGTCTTTTTGTTTTTTTGGCTTGTTTCGTGAATAAATGGAAAGTTGAGTATAAGTGCTGCAGGAATAAAGACTTGTTTGATGACAAATGGAAATGACTAATTAATCATAACAGGGAAAGCAAGAACTGACAAAAAATGTGTTCATTCAGTTAAATGTAAGTCATTTTGGATAAAAGAATCTGTCAAATTCTTTTTTTTTCGTAAACAATACCTGATGCTAGTTGGTGGGGCAAGTTCAAATGAAACAAAATGTTATCATCCAATTTAGAATGGTGCTATGACTTCAAAAAAGAGTACATTGGATGAAAACAGGTCCTTCTGGACAAACCATTTTGAGGTTATTAATTCCCATTACAATAGACAGATTTGGCTTGGCTACCATGTCGCTTAGATACCATGAAAAAACAAAATGATTGGTTTGAAAGAAACCTTGTTTTGGAGCAATTCTTTATTTCATTGCATTCCATGCAAACTTCAGCCTCCACAACAAACTCCATGATGATTTATTCGAACGCACGCACTCCCAATCACAGGAGCTCATTTGAATCTTGTTCAAATCTGTTTTGCTTAAGCTGAAATGGAGCAGACAGCAGCAGTGAAGATCCAGCATCTCCTCTGGGCTGCCTCTCTGAGCTCCTGGTCTGACAGTTCACGCCACAATTGCCTTATCAAAGCCATCAATGTTATGGAAACATACATCTCGTTACATTAGCTTTGAAGAAATCACTCGCTCGCTGATGAAATATGCAAAAAAAGAAAAATAGCAAAGGTGGTGCTGGGGAGAGGGAGGTTGACATGACAGCCCATCGCCAGAGGCGCACTTGTTAGAAAGGTACACTAGCGAACAAAGCGTTAGCAGGTTTCACAAGCCGTTTAAAACCCTGAGTGCGAGCCTTGGGTGAAGCCACGTGATCCATCTTAAACAGTGCGAGTGCATGGGTCTGTATGAGTGTGAACGTGATACATGCTGAGCTCTCACACAAGTTTTAGGATGCGTAGATGCTTCCGAAAGCCCAGCAGAAAGGATGATAGAGCTCAAGAGCTCACCTTTTGTGTGATCTTGTCCTTCATGTCACGAATTTTCCTCTTTGCGTGATCTTTGGCCTTGAAAAAAAAATAAAAGATAGGAATCAATAAGCAAAATATGAAAGACTGTGATTGAATATAATGCATACATTATTGTCTTACCATCTGAAAGTTCTTCACGACTGGCTTTGCCCTCTCTCGCTGCAAAAAAAGAGACAGAATAAACACCTTGTTCTTCAAGTCAATAAGCTTGTCTTGCCCCAAAGCGAAAAGACCTTTGCCATTAAAAGCAACTATTAAACAAAATGGTGCTCTGTAACGTTCTTATCTGATTTCATCTGTCCTCCCAAAGTACTGTTGATCTTTACTAGATGAATGCTGGAAGGCTAACATGCTAACCCTCTGAAATCTCGGTGCCTCGACCACCATGACAGAGCAGCAGCCCTTTCTTATGGATTTGTGCCAGTCAGAGAATGTGAACTTTACACAAAACCTTTTGAAAAAGGCACTCCAGAGAACTAATTCAGCTCGGGCTGATGGATGGAAGGGAGAGAGAGAAGGCAAAGAGACAGTCAAAAAGAAAACAGACACAAGAGAGGTGAGAGGAAGACAGCAGAGGGAAAGAATGAAGAAAAGAAGGCTCTTCTATTGTTCAATCTATCGAGTAATGGCTGTGTTTCCTGCCAGAAGTCTTGTGTCATCTCCGATGACTGGCTGTCACATCATATCAAGCCTGTCTCAACATCTTAACTGTCCCACGCCACACTTTCCACCATCTTCCTGGCATTACATCCACATTTTCCTGGCGTTTGCTCAAAAAGATGTGTTTCATCACCTCACGGCCGACAAGAAAAGAACCTATTCACATCAGATTAACATGACCATGATGAGCAGTAAATGGAATAATTGTGTGCGTGCTCACCATCTTTGTGTGAATCCATTGTTGATAAGACTTTGAACTACCTGAAAAACACAACCAACAAGTTAAAAATAATCAATGCATTTTTTCACCCCTAACATCAACTATTACGGGGATATTTTAAATAATACAACCTTTTTTTACTAATGACGGAAATGAAAGCTTAACCAAATAACTATTGCAAAATATTATTATTGGATAGTTCTTCCACTTAAAAGCTTTAAAAAATAATCAAATCAGATTTATTTCATTTGATTCGTTGAGATTGCGTTCTTTATAAGCACCGTTAAGTTTATCGAATTGATTCAAAAATGAAAACTGAAACAATATCAAACAGAAAATAATTCAAACAAAGTATTTGATTCAAGATAAGTAGCAACAAAAATACACAATAGAATGGTCTGACAAGGAGAATTTAAAGCATTATTTTGGAAACTTATATTTAAACATAAATTAATAACAAATATCCAAAAACATAGAATTTTAAAGTCTAATGTAAATAAACCACACTCCTTCAGTTTTCATTGATATAAATTATACCCAATAGACAGCATCATAGCATTTAATACTAACAATTATAATTGTTTAAATACACAATATAAAAAGGTTGATTTCCCTCTACTTCATCTGTATAATACATTGTGTAAAATTTGGAAAATGTCTTCCAAAATCAGACAAAATATTTAAAGATGGGAGTCTTTTGGCCAGTCTGTTGACCAGTACCCCACTGATCTGTTATGGGAACAGTCTCTATCTTGTGAGGGATGCTCCAGGAGCATGAGGAGGAAATAGCATTAGAATACATTGAGAAATAGACAATAAAACCAGATTTGTTTACGTTGCAATATCATTTGTGCAATTGCAAAGTGATCCCAAGATTTTGACAAGTAAATAATAAGAGAGTATGCTTTATTTGTCTTTTTCTTTCAAAATCTCAGTTTCCTGTAGCTCTAATGGTTTGTGAGCAGTCTGAAAGATGGAGAGGTGGCACTCACTTCCACAGAAGCCCCCCTCTGTGATCTCCTCTTCATAGACGTCTGTAAAGCCCCTTCCTGCGTTTAATTTGGCCAGTCTGCCTTCAATGAACTGCCGCCATAAATTAAAGTATCACAGGTTATTAAGGAAGCAGGGGGATGGAGAACAACAGCAAAACAATCCCATCTCACCCGCTGCAGACATGGTCACCGGCTTTAATTTACATCAGGTGATGGATTAACGTGGCAAAGGAGAATGGTGTGTGAGCAATGCTTTTTGGGAAGTTTCATTTCCTCTCTTGTCACGAAAGGGACATAAAAGGGTACTAATAAATATGGCCATTAAAACTAAGAATAAACCACTTTTTCTGAAATATATAAACCCATTTGTATTAGAACAGCCAGAAAACATTTTTATGAATTATGTAAATTAACTTTTAACCTAAAAATTTATTTTGTGGTGAATTCAATTTAAGTGTAGTCTATATTTATGTTAGCACTATAAACATTTATGATTTGTTTTATTTGGTTGGCTCTTTAAGCTGAAAAACATACACTTGTTTCAGAATTAATCAACGTACAAATAATAAAAGAGCAAATAGTATTCTGGTTAAAAAGTTATTTAAGATTTATGACAATAATTTGCAAGGTAATTCAAATTAAAACAAGAGAAAATGTGCAGATTTACAGAATTTTCTTGGTGCTATCTAGTGGTGAAAAGGAGAGATAACCTTTGGAAGTTTAATATCTGTAATATGGCTTGTATTTTTTAAAATTCTGGCACAAAACAAGGCACAATGGAAGGAAAAATGTAAACGGTTTTGAGGTAGTTTGGATATTTTTCACATTGTCATGACCTTGTCTTGTGGGGGGGTGGAACATAAAAATGTAGTTGTCAATTGAGATTTTTGCAGGAAAAAAAATTTAATATTCGGAATTTGTATTATTGTGTAATGTAATGAAAAGATATTTGCAAAAAAAAAGAGCTAGAGGTTTTCCTACAAAATGATATAAAGTATTGCCACAAAAAATGTTTTAAAGATTGTAAAGTAGTAAAAAAAACTTCAAATGTAATTTTAAGGGTTTACTTGTTTAGTGTGAACCTATCAAGTGCCATCATCAAGTGTCAACTTTTAAAGTGAACATTTAAGGGATTTTAAAATAGATCAGATTTAAATCCAAGTAATTATTTCTAAAGCTGATGTCAACTTTCTTTGTAAGATGTGAACAGAATTATGTAATTTGAGAAAAAAAATGATAAATCTGACTCTTAGCTATTCTAATTAAAGATGTGAATACACCTTGTACCCAGATTTTCTCTTCCAATATCAATATTATATTTCTCCTTTACTTAATGCTTCTACACAATCTTATTCCTTGCTGCTTTGCTAAAGTTTGATCAAAAATTTATTTACTTTTTGGGTGGTGAAACTATATTCTAAATATTAACGTGGTGTACTTTTCCTGTAGATGTGGTAGTTTCGTTTTCCTGTCATTTTCATCATATTGACTAAAATGTATTTATTTTCATTTTACATTTTTTTTCCACTAAATTTCTGTTTTACACACACCGGTAAAATTATATTCTTGTTTTTGAAAACAAAAAACAAAACATATCACAACTGAATGAACAGTTAGTATGAGCTGGAAAGTCGAAATCTTTCAAAATTTAATAACAAAAACTAAATGTATATGTTTGGTTTTATGGCTGTGTCCAACACATCAATACATTTGTCCTCATATGCAAAAAACATCTAAAAACATTAGGTTAAATCATTTCAGCAATTTTCGGAATATTTGAAGGTAGCTTCCACTGAAAGTGCGCATTTTTCAGAATTGAAGAAACAACAGTAACATTGCTCCAACAGTATAGTCTCCTTGCTCTGGAGCTGTTCTTAGAGCAATAGTTTGAATATTACGGACAAAACAGGTAATAAAATCCATTGTTTGCATAAAAAATGGTCTGAAATCTTGTTTTTCTTGTACATTTGTTTAGTTGAATGACATTGTAAAACCCAACATTACTCAGAAAACACGAGTCTTTGAACAATGGCTCTTCAGCAGAAAACGTTCATTTAATAGGAGCTCTAGGGTAACCGTGGGTCAGGCCAGGTCTCTGGTGTACCAGGGATCTGCTGAGGACATCTCTAGGGGTCAGGAGCTTTCTTTGGAATCTCTTACACGGTTTGTTCATTACAATCTTTAATGAGTAAAAAAACACAGGGTTCAGCATCATCCACCCTAAAGCCCAATTAGTTCATGTGATGGGGGTCAAATTAACACCTGTCCGAAACCACAAACTCATTATCGTATGGACACTGTCGATTTCTGTAAATTAGGTGAACAGGGCATGCATTTTTGTCAGTTCACTGGAAATGTGATATTCCACAGGTTTTTAAAGGAACCCACTGATTCCGAAATATGGTTGAATTTACATCGAAACTGTACCATTTACTGTACAAATCGACGTAGTATTCTGTACATAATGCTCAGTTTATTGAGCAAAATTACGTTTGTGCATATGTTTAGATTCTTTGAACATTTGCATTCCATAAATAAACAAGATGTTCACTCCGAAACCCTTTTTCTTTGGAACCGTTCCTTTCAGGCTGATTTGTGATGTCCCGGTGGCACCCGTGGTTTAATAGGGAGGCACATCGAAGCACGAAACATTGCATTGAAAATTCTGGTCGATGTGAATGGGCTCAAACTTCTGATGGCGCTTTAAAGTCCATTATAGACTCATTAGCATATTGTGGAGCAATAATCCTTTAAATGGATTCGGATTTCCAATTAGTTATCCTTTCTGAGTTCCAAGTTTTGGTCATTTGTAATCATTCATGTAACAATTTTTCAAACATGTTGAGCGAGAAAAAAGGTTCCTCTGGTTCGGTGTGTTCACTTATGATATCAATGCGCCAGTACCAGTCACATATTAACTCACGGCTTTGGTTGAGAGCAAGATGGCAACTGCAAACATTTCCACATTCGCTGAACTAGATTTAATTGATTATTTAAGCGTTTTCATAGACACATACCATCATTTATTATTTCTGGTTAGTCACAGAGTTGTGGGTAAGTGACACGACAACTGCTGCTTTCATCGTTTCAGCCTTGTATTCGGTCTAGATATTATTGAGAACATGTGAACATGTTATATATGGGATATAATCAACTTTGAGCCATGGTTTCTACTGTATTATACACACTTGGTGCAGTGGGTCTTTACCCTCCTTCTTGTGACAGTTTCGTTGAATAATGAAGATGCTCTTGCATGAGGGATATAATTGCATGCTGCCCTATATGTGACTTATATAGTGCTTATAAATAAAAAGTGCTTTATTTTTGAGACATAACTTTTAAAGGTACAATATGTAAAATTTTCACCACTTGGTGAATTCTGCGTTCTTTAGAAGCATACATATGTGCGTGGCTAAGAAGCTCAATGCTAATAAAACAATCACCAACTGATCAAACTCATTGTATTATAATGCATTATCGGATAAAACTGGGGGTGTTACCTGAGTTGGGAAATATTTCCAAGTTAACGGAACTAAGCAAGACTTGAAAAGTGCAGTGTGTGAAGGTGTGGAGGGGGAGTTAAGAGATAAGAAGATGCCAGAGCACTACCAGCTCCATCTTGCGCTAACATGGCCCGTTGGAAGACACGGAGGAAGCTGTTAGGGGGAGGGGTGGGAGTTAGGAGACAGAAAGCAGGTCGTTTCTGACAGACTACCCCCGCAATCTCTTGGCAGACAGCCTGGCTTGGTATTGAAGGCAGGGTTGGCCTGCGAGCAAAAATGGTTCATGGTCAGAACAGGGCACTGCGGTGCTGGCCTTGTGCACCATGGCCAAGTCTGCGATAAGACTTCTCCTGGAGCTACTGCTGGGGCGGGAGCTGGAGATTCCTTTGAACTCTTGGTCACCATCTGGGCTTTGGGGGGAACGTAGTGTGGAAGGTGCACATTAGCTCAAAGACGTGATTAAAGGAGCTCATTTTGGCTATAAAAGAAGACTTTTGTGGAGGAGGATAGAAAGGAGATTTGACATCAGGGCTATAAATAGAGGAAGAGGGAGCAGAGTGTGAGCACTCCCATAGTTCTTAAAGCAATAGCTCATGCAAAAATGAAAATGGACTCAACATTTGACCTCCCTCGGAGGTGTTTTCATACCTTTGAGGGATATTCTCGTCTGCCAAAATACATTTTTAAAAACAGCTGTTCTGTTTTCCAAACGGTGTAAACATTTACAGATTTTGGGAGAACCATTAATAAAGCATTGTCCTATTGCAGTTTCGATTGATTGCTTTCACTCTACCTGTTTGAAGAGTTGCAGGTTCACAGCCATCGCAAGGAAGTTTCTCATGGTGCTTGAGCGGTGCGACACAAAGCTCTTCTCACAGAAGGTGATTGGCTCTCCCTGGGGATAAAGAAAGCTGTTTTAATGACTAAAGACAGAGTGCTATCGGCTAAAGTGTCTGCAAACGCTGCAGCTTCATCTGAGACTTCCAGACAGATGTTTTGTATGACTGTGCTCACTTGTTTATCATCATCGTCCGTTGCAATCAATTACATCATTTCAATTCCTCTCTGAACATCAGGAACTGTATGCAAAAAAAAGAAAAGTGAAGACGCCTCGAGAGGAACCTAGTGTTACTGAGAGGATACAGCTCTCTTAAGGTGTCGAAACAAATTTTTTAATAAATCATCTTTTCGATTTGGTCTTGAATTTAATTTAACAATAAGAAATTTAAATTTACACACTTTTTACACTGAATCAGAACTTAAAAATGATACAGCTGCATAACATTTAAATTAAAGTGAGCAATGTAATTCTTGGTAATTCTTTCATATTTGTTTTTTTTTCTTGCACCAAAAGTAACACCATTGTTAGAAACATTCTCATTGTTTCTAAATTTTACATTAATTTTTTTAAATGAAAGTAAAACGTACACATTTTTCAGCTTTCATTTTTCAAATTTTTATTAAAGTCCCAAAAAGTGAATAAAAACTATTTTTGTTCTTTTACGGCACCATCTTTGTTTCAACGTATGCCTAAATTTGTGCAATACATTTTTTTTATTGAAACAAAAAAATTACATTTCAACTTGTTGCACCACCATTTCTCCTTGTTGCAACATAACATGTTACTTCCGCATCAATGCAGCAAATTGCTAATTTTTTTAATTTTTTTTAATTTCCCAAAGATTTTATTACAAAAAAGTTAAATGTTCAAAAATCTGATCTATTTATGTAATTTTTCACAACTAGAAAAACAACAATGGCAGCCACTCTTGTGAACTGAGGCATCATGGGTGGCATTAAAGTTGATTGTCTCAAAAGGTAGTTTGCAATCGCAGGAATATTCATAAAGAGGTAAACAAATTTCTTCTCCATCTTCCTCACACGAGGAAATGGACACATAAGTTAGCTTAGCATATGATCCGTGTACGATTTGGCATTTCATCACTTTTAAGGTTTCTTTTTCAAGTTTTAAGCTATGAAATACATTGAGTTTTAATGAAAGTTTCAAAGCATCATACATTCAACCTACAAATGAAACTATACTAATACACCAGTTGCCGGAAATGATCAAATATTTTCATTCATATCTTCGCAATGCCTTAACATTTTGCTATAATTAAATTAAGCTGCATATTCCTCTTGAGAATGACCAAAACCTGGTTTGGCTTATTTTCTTGTCCCAAAACCTGTTAAGAAATGGAATTGGTACTTGTTTGAAATACTTTGTTTGGTCACCATTTCTACAAATGGAAATGTGTGAAATGACAGACCTCAAACGTACATTTATAACCCAGAAATGGTGTTTTGTAACATTGGTATCTGATATTAAGGATCTGCTTTCTATCCATTCACAAACAGAATTGTCTGACTAGCTCCGCGACTGTGTGGATTTGAACTTTTTAAAATCTAAGCTCAATATCTGCCGGTTTCGGCAACTCTATGAGTTTCTTTTCAACTTCACACATTTCTAGTAGTATTATTTGATTCCAAAAGATGATAAACACCAATAAGAAAACATTTGCTCCACTTTTGGCCTCTATTCAAAGTTCTATCATTATTTTTTTTTTTTACAATCTTTAAAAAATGTTTGTCATTTCAACAGCTTTTATGACCCTGTGCTCATTTGTACTTGTTGAGGGAAAGAAAGCCATGCATTTGTTCATAATATTTAAGATTATATTATTAAAAACATTGTTTTTAAAAGGCACATCAATAAATGAGTTGAATGTTGCCTTCATTTTAACAATTTGGATTCAAACATAGCTGATAATTTCCTATGAGTTGATGAAATGAATTTACTTCTTATTTAATGTTAAATTTTGCAAAACTAAAACAAAGTTACGAATAGAAAGAATTAATGTAATTTTTGGGGGAACAAGCTCATGGATTAACAGCAATAGTTTCAGAAAATGTAGATTGTTTAATAAATGTCCAAGATGTAGATTATTTTATGTTATTAGAGGTTTAAAACAGAAATAGTTTCTATTTTTTTAGAAAGAAAACTTTTTTTCCTCACTTATCAATGTTTTGTATTGTTTTGGAACTCTTCATCAAATTGTTCCATGATGTTTCGTTGGGTGAACAGCTATTGTTGAACTTGTAAAATGAAACTGTTGCTCTTGGTTGAATGGAGTTGCACAAACACATTTGTTTAAGTTTCTCTAGATTAAGAAATTTAAATCTGATCTAAATATCAGTTTCAAACATGCTTGGCACTTTGGGTAGAAGAACAGCAAAAACCCCATGAGGCATCGCACCCAAGTCTTATATAAGTCCAGCACTTCTTCCCTGGAAACTCATTATAATTTCCTTTCCTTGTTTCATTTACAGCTCAGTTAGACGTCGACATTCTGTGAAGGCGCTGATGGAAAAGCATATGGGCTCCATAAAGCAGAGCGGTGTTTCACACAGAAACGAGGAACCTCTTTATAAATGCAGAGCACAGAAGAGAAGCCATTATCGCTGAACATGACAGTAATGCGGTGAAACACTGGATGTGCAAAATCAAATACCGCTCATATGTTTCAAACATGCACTCAAGCTCGCTGCAATAAGATGAGATGCATAAATTACTGTTTTAATAAAGAAAATGCTATGTTTTTGACTAAACCGCTCCAAACCTCTGTCGTTTGAAAGCCATGCAGGGATTTATTTGTGTGTTTTAGAACGAACAAACTAAAATATTAATCAAAATAAAGCTGATTATCAATTGTTTGTCTTCTGTAAATCTTAATGAGCAAGGGCCGACTGTCAGAGCATCACTCTGTACTTGAGCTTGAGTTTAAAGCCTGTGAAAGCAGCATGACTGAAGGCCTTCTGTTTAAAACGGTGGAAGAAAACAGTAGTAATTCCATGTAGATTTGCAGAAACGTGCTCAATTGAGGCATCGCTTTGAACACCAAGAGATGTGCAGAATTGACTTCGAGCATGAGATTTTTTTTTATTCTCGCAGCAAAAAGACAGTTTGAGCACAAGCGCCTTAACATCAATAATGTATCTTCACTCTGTGGGTCTACACAAACCAATTACTCCCTGGCTTGTCGACAAAGATGGCTAACGCTTGACAAACAGGCAGCACGCTTTGTTTTGCTGGAACATTTGAGGAGTTTAGATGGTCTGAGAAGAGCATGAGGGCTCTGAGACTTCAAAGAGAGAGTCTGGGCTTTCAACATCTGACATTTCAGCTATGCAGACACGACCACCTTTACCTGCACGCTGCAGTGGTCTCTTTCTTTTCTTCAGCCTGCGTTCTAGTCAAATGGCTCTGATTCCAAAACAAAAATGTGTCCATTTTATGAAAATTGCCAAATGTGTATCACAGCAGTGCCCCTCAGTTCTTGGTTGGAGCATTGCTAGGAACTTTTCTGCTAGGAGTGCGTATCTATGTAAATGGTCAATATGTGTAAATGGCCATTGTATGCAGCTTTTGAATGGTAGCCTGGTTAACGGTGTTGAGGTACACTAAACGGAACCATGGAATTTGTAGTGATTCGTCACCAGGATTTACACCGTCATGTCGCAACTTTAAAGCAAAGCGCATGCGCACATTGTGGCTTTAATTTGTTTAAGAACAAGACGACAAGAGGTACACCATAAATAAATAAGCATCATGGCTATTTCACAGTCAACAGTCGGTTTACTTAACATCCAAAGATGCCAATTAAATGTATGCTCAAAACTGGAATTTCACATAAAATAACTGCGAATAAAGCAACGTTTCCATCCAATCGAGTCCAAGAGAACAAAATCGTCACTTCTTATAAACTGGCACCAAATATCAAAAGAAAAAAGGAAGCTGCTGCAATAACAGAAGGTCACTTGTTGTATATTACAACTTGCGTCTTAAAACACGTAAACGAAACGTAATATGTGCAGTCATATCATTCTGCTTTTGGTGGCGGGAAACTTCTCTTTGGGAACGCAGCTGGTCGAGACAGTTCTGGAAGATGATGATCCCGAACCACATTGAAGAACATTTCATATGTTGTGGAATAAAATCGCATAGAAATAAAAATGCATCTAGTTTTGCTAAAATCCCTTAAAGGAACACTCCACTTTTTATAGCCTCATTTATTGGATATGGTTGAACAGAAACTCATCCAAATGTGATGCACACAACCGAGCATTCAGGTTTGCATGCACAAGTGTTTGTGGGAACTTATTAGAATAGTCCTAATAAGGTTAAGAAGCTGTTTTTAGGAAGACTGTTTTTTTCTGTCTGCTTGCATTCAGACTAGATGTTTTCTTTTGGGTGTTATTTCACATTTCTCATTGAGTAGTAGCATTCAGATGCAGCAAGGAGGTGGGTAAACAAAACAACGTAAAACAGGCACAAACAGCTACAAAAAATGCAAAACAAAAATGAAACCCAATTTATGCAGGCACCTCACCCCACAATCCCCCCAAAAAAACATGCATCAGGTTAATTGAATATTGTAAATTTCCCTTAGGAGCGAATGTGTGTGTTGCTCTATGGCTGGCAACCTGTCCCGCACGAAGTGTGCGCACCATCCCCGTGCAAAGCCATCTCTGTGATCCCGAAAGGGAACAAGTGGATACAGAAAATTAATGAGTGCAAATAACTGTTTGATTTTGATTTATATTAAACTAAGCTTTGGTTGTGAAAAATATGAAATAAATAATAGAAAAACCCCACATCATCAACCACTGAGTAAAATAACACGAATTAAAATCATATACAAATGCTTTATAGAATGTGAATTAAACTACAATGTAAAGAAAATAAAAATGTTTCTTCGCTTGTAATTTTAAATCAGACAACAACAGAAGTCTTACAGGTTTATATCGGAGGGCATCCCGATAGGAGCCAAAGAGCGCAGCTTGAGCGTGCAGAAAGGCCCGAGCCACTCCAGCACCAGTTGCAGTCGACTGCTTCTTCAGCTTATTCTTCAGACTCGAGACCTGATACACACACAGAGAGAGAGAGAGAGAGAGAGAGAGAGAGAGAGAGAGAGAGAGAGAGAGAGAAATTAACACCTCCAGAATAGGTGGAGGAACAGGCAAAGCCATTCAGAGTGTGAAGTGTCACATTTACAGGTCACCCCCCCTCTCCCACCTCAAGACCTAAAAAGCAAAAGGAGAGATGAAGAGAAGGCTCCTCTTCTCTCTGTGGTGAGCACCTGCTGCTCTGTTAATTGAAGTGATGCAGCTCCACACGGCACAGAGAACCAGGCTCTCTGATGCTGTTATGTCTCTCTAGCTGCAAGCTAAATCAATCCAAAAGCAAACACTTCTATTATTTCACAATATGCTTCATTAGAAACAAGCAATCATATGCTTCTGTTTCTTTCCGATGTCTATGTGTAAATGCTTTTGATGCTTATGACTCAAAACAGCACAGAGCAACAGGTTTACGTTCACTTGAAAGTGAGGCGCACATAAATAAAACAGGAAACGACTGGATTAACGGACTAAAAGGATGTTAACCAAAAATATTTTCTGAATAATGCCAAAGTCATTTACTTCCAAAGCATTACAAATCTTCAAAAGACTCAAACTTTGGCAACCAATAAATGTTTGTCTGACCTGTGCCTTTGGGGGAAGCCTTTTAAAGAGTGCTTGGATTCAAGATGACCCTGTTGAAAATGACAAATAATATATATATATTTTTTCATTCTTTTCTAAGCTGAAATAGTGAATCCTCCGAAGCTTCAAACAGGAAGTTTACTGGTGCTAATTTAACAAGTGTCATCTCCATATTCACACTGGCTAATGCTTTTATGTTTATGTAAAGTTGCTGCCATATTAATATTTCATGTTGATGCCTTGTCTCTCTTTTCCACTCCCTTCTCTCTCTTTCCCCAAACAATCGGTTCAACCGTCTTGATTCTTGAAGAATCAAAGGAAGCAAAATGCCACTCAGACTCAGGAGAACATGAGCTGTACCCAGTGGGGCAAACTAAACAAAAACTCTTACAGCAATTGACTTAATAGTTCTCAGTCTGAAACAAATGACTAATTTGGGGAGCATTTTATGATTCTATTATTTCTAAATGACAAACGAAGAACAGATTGATGCATAGACAGAGAAGGAAAAACTGAAAGGTAGATGGACAGACAAACAAATTGAGTGGAAAGATAGACATTAAGACAGGCAAGTGAACATCAAACCAAGCTGACATCAAATCAAGCAACAGACCAGAGTATGGACAAAAATAAACAGAGAAGATATATGGAGAGATGAGAAGACAGACAGATATAAGATGACTGACAAACATAACAAAAAGACATAACTAATATGACCTACAGTCAGACAGATGAAAAATAGACAGACACACAGATGGGCAGACAGAAAAGTAACAGATAGTTTCAACAGACAGACAGAAAAACGAGCAGTTGTACGAACAGAAATTCAGAGAGACAGATGAACAAACACATGTATAAACAGAAATCAGAGAAAGACAGACAGACAAACAGACAGATGTAAGAACAGAAAAAAAGATAAAAAAACAGAAAGACAAACAAACAGATGTATGAACAGAAAATGAGAGAGAGAGACAGACAAAAAGAAAATCAGAGAAAAATCAGAAAGACAGACAGATGTAGGAACAGAAAATCAGAGAAAAAGACAGACAAACAGAAAATCAGAGAAAAAAAACAGAAAGACAAACAAAAAATCAGAGAGAAATACAGACGAACGGACAGATGTACGAACAGAAAATAAGAGAGACAAACAGAAAATCAGAGAAAAAAAACAGAAAGACAAACAGAAAGACAGACAAACAGAAAATCTGAGAGAAATACAGACGAACGGACAGATGTACGAACAGAAAATAAGAGAAAGACAGACAAACAGAAAATCTGAGAAAAAAAACAGAAAGACAAACAAACAGATGTATGAACAAAAAATCAGAGAGAGAGACAAAAAGAAAATCAGAGAAAAAAACAGAAAGACAGACAGATGTAGGAACAGAAAATCTGAGAGAAAGACAGACGACCAGACAGATGTAGGAACAGAAAATCAGAGAGAAAGACAGACAAAAAGAGAATCAGAGAAAAAAACAGAAAGACAGACAGATGTAGGAACAGAAAATCTGAGAGAAAGACAGACAAACAGAAAATCAGAGAAAAAAAAACAGAAAGACAAACAGACAGATGTACGAACAGAAAATCAGAGAGAAAGACAGACGAACGGACAGATGTACGAACAGAAAATAAGAGAGAGAGACAGACAGACAAACAGATGTACAAACAGAAAATCAAGAAAATCAAAGACAGATGAACATTCAAAGGTATATAATAAAGGGATAGACATGCATTTCAATCAGATAAACGGACAGAAACAATCCAAAGAGAAAGTTGTAAGTCTAGAGTGCTAGACGAACAGACAGAAAAATGGACAGAGAGTGGAAAGGCGACAGAGAGCTGGATACCAAGAGATAGACAGATACAGAGATATAGCTGAAGTGAGACAGATTAATGAATAAAATATCAATGAAAAGTTTATCATTTGAGTTATTTATAAACACAAGCTCTTCAATTATGTAATCAACAACTTAACGACATAAAACGATTATGAATTCTATCATAGAGACTCATGTATTCTTTATAACAATACAACGTAAAGTTGGCATAGGCTTTTAAATGTCCTTTTAAATGAAACGAAAATAGCAGTAGTGCTACCAGCATCAATATTGATCTCGTAAACCACTCAATTGATGTCTACTGTCCAGACAGAAAGTCCGTTTTAACTCGAAGTATAATGAGTGGACCTCAAGATCATACCCAATAATTGATCAGTCGTCCTAATTATCCCGCAAGCTGCCTTAAAGAGCGCATCAGAGGGGGCTAGAAGGGGATCTTCAGCTCTACAGGTGACAAACCTATTTGGCAGTGACATTTTTTAGTGTAAAGTCATTCAGCCTGTGATCTGATCAAAGCCTGAGTCCCCCATCGGGTCCAATTATACCTCAGCTGCATTGTAGGAGCTGCTATGTTGAGTTATGATATTCATAATCTATGCAGAGAGGCCTTTTCCACTATAGGTCTTCTCCCCGTAGCTGTGATCTTTTGAATTGGCATCAAGCGCGGATGGCTGAGGATGAAAGCGGCGGAGGGCAAACACGGGGGCTCATTAAACTCTACGACACCGGGCCTGAAGAGCACACGGGGTCAGAGGTGGCCCTGCAAACACATCTCCATTTAACTCAGCAGCTGGAAGTGGGAGAGCATCATTAGCTGCTGACGAGGGAAAGGACGGCGGTCTACAGGACGGTTCTTCTGGCTGCTGAATGTCGCTGTTTGTGCTCACAACATTTCCCTTCAGTGAACTGGACAAGCCGCAGACAGGGGCTATGCTCCACCATTTCCTCACGTGTCAAATTTTATAATGGTGGATAAGACGGCCTCACTCAATTGTTTACATCGACTCTTTATAATATAATAACATTCACACTGCTTATTTATCCTAGAAATTTTATTCAATATGTTGCATCTTTATTTATAAAGTATATTAAAAGAAAAAATCAAAACAAATCATAATATATAGCACATTGTGTTTGTGTACATAAAATAAAATATGTAAAAAAATATTTGCTGTTTGAAAAAAAGCACATTTCCTTATTAAGTGTAGTAAGTTAATTATTTTGATATAATTAATATTTTTTATAGTGACTTAATATATTCTACTATACTATAAATATAAACAAAATTAATTTTTTTATTATAAATTATTCATTTTATTTATTTATTGTATATGCTTAAAATTCTGCAATAAATGCACTAATCAAAATGTAGCAAAAAATGATGTGATTAAAAAAAGATGGAAATGACCAGGTAACTATTGCAAGTGAAATGAGTAAACAAAAATAAATAAATAAAAAAAAAAACGCTGAAAATACTGCCAGGCTGCACCGTGACCCTTTTGGATTCCGTCTGAAAGACTTTTTCTTTTTTCATAAGACAGAGAGAAAATATGTTTTGTTAAGGATTCTGTCCAGGGATAGAAAGCCGTTGGGAGGCAATTAGAGGAGTACAAAGAAAAAAGAAATAGATATGAAAATCTTCTGCTTTTCTTTGATGTGCGCGAGGCTGGAGTAAATGTAGACGCTGGCTGAATTCACATCCTCTTAAAAAAAAAGCAAGAGACAAAGAGCGATTGAGCTCTGATGCTGAGGAATCACTGACAAAACACCGGTCATTGTGCTGCGGATAGTTAGCATATCAAACAGAATTTCACAATCAGAAAAAGCAGGTTAGTGCCTTGCATTTAACAGAGTTTAGAGCAAAAGAAAATCCAGATATCAAACAAAACAGCTGAATAATTTAAATATTTAATTAAAAAAATATCAAAATGGCTTTTTTTCCAGAGAAAAGAAAATAACAAACACCAACAAGCATTTAAGGCATTAAAGTTATAAAAAAAACAACTGGTAAACATACTTAAATATGTATAAAACAAAATTAATTAAACTAATAAATGTAACAATTACAATTTCCAAAAGCATGCAAATAATCTTCAAACGAACAAAAAAAAAGAATCAACTTCAAACAAAACTAAAAGTGTTTATAAAAGACAAAAAAACACATATTACATTTTATAAAAATCCACATGCTTTTAAAGAGAAACTTTATGTTAAAACCCTGCTGAAATAAATGTAAAAGAAAACTAACCAATAAACAGAGTAACACATAAAAATGGCATTAGAAAAAAGTAAACAGCCACAGGGAAATAACGGAATTAATTACATCTGATTAGTCCAAAATGTGGACAATGTCAGTAAACTGGACATTTATAATTACAGCCCAATGATAAAGCCTTGAAAGCAAAGGCCCCCCTCCACCAGCCGTCCTGAAAACATCTCCAAGCTGAAGGAAACCCATTCACTCGTCCTGAAAACCGAGTGAGCGCTGAAAACAAAACACCCCTCTTCCCCCAAACTGCAACAGTCTGAAGTCTATTTTCTCTCGAAGCCCAATTAAACATTGTTCCCACTCTCAGAGGAGATCACGCTCGCTCTGATTAATTTGTTAACCTTCATTTGCTAGCATAACATACATGAGCTCAGTGTGCAAACTTGCATTTTTACTCCTGATTGAGAGGTAAATGATCAAACGAGGGAAGCCCAGATATAAGAGACAAAAAGGGAACAACACGAGCAGCAAAAACGGAGACACTGGGAAAGCAAACAATAGAGCTGGTGCAAGATGAACTCGTGTAATAAAGTCAAAAGGAATATTTGATCAAAACCGTCTCAGGATTGATTCGGGAGCTGTAAACAGAGGCAATGCTGCAACGTGTTTTATTCCAGCACAATACATTCCTAATTTTCTATATTTAGGATGTTTTAATGATTGCACAAGTAAACACATCATATCCTGCTAGCAAATCCAATTAGAAGTGAAGGAAAAAGTAAGCAATGTTTAAGGAGGAGGAAAACATTTATTTCCGAGAGAGAAAATGTCTTTTTAACATAATTTCTTTTCTGTTTTGGTTGCAAAGTCAAACTTCAATCATTAAAGCCTTCTAAATATTCATAAACTTTAGAAACAAAGTAGTGAAAGGGAAGCATTTTTTTTAAAGATGTAGCTTCAAAGTCACATTTTACTTTCTTCAGACATTTCAGGACTTTTTAAATGGAGTTTAAATCTCACACAAAGCTTTCGAAAACTTCAAAAGACTGTCATCTGTAAAGAATAAAACTTGTGTTTTTGATCTAACATGTAAAAATGTAACATGGTTAGTTTGCTCGAACAAAGACAACACGATCCGAAACTCTCATGTGACTTATTTAAAACATTTGTGACACGTATGAGAATGTTTTCAAAAAGTGAAGAAATGACAGAATATTTCAAAAGATTCTGAAACCAAAAAGTTGCAAAAAGTTGTTGTTAGTCATCAATAAACTTGTAATTTAGCAACGTTCTAAGATGCACTTCCAAAACTAAAAGGAACCGTGTTTACATGACCAGGTGCATGTGTCAGTCAACAACTGTAGCTCGAAATGGTAGATAACTGCAATCACATGACCATGACTGTAACCAGAAAATAGCACTTAGATATTATTAAATCACTTACATAAAATCCAACTAAAGCGGATTTAAGATATTGAATAAAATATATACATGTATCATTTTGATTAATTGTGTCCATTTTTTTTTTTCGGGAAAACCATAACAATTTAAGAACAAATTAAATAATTTCATCAGGAGTTTATTTGATTTGAACCTGAACATGCTGAACAAGTACATAAAGTGACCAAATGAAAATGAAAATAATAATAATAATAATAATAATAATAAAAAGAATTATTGTGACCTTAACTTGTTGAGTGTGTAAGATAAATAATTCACTTTATAAAACATAAATATTTTAAAAACGGTAGTGTGACCTTTGTTTTGTAGTTTTCAAAACAATATGAAATAAGGTTTACATTAAAAAAATGTGTTTATCTATTTATCCCAAGGATCAAAATGTCAGCTTATTTTTCACATGATCAAATAAATAACTAAATCTATTTTAATTGAGACTGGTGCTATGTAATCAAATAAAATTAGCATTTTACGAAAAAAAAAAAACTTCACAATATTTACATTTAAAAAAAATGTAAACACACATAAAGATCAATATACTTTTACATTATTGCTATTGAAATAGTCAAAATTGGTGGAAATTCAAATTTGTCTATTTTAACATAAAACAACCCTTGTTTTAAATCATTTTCATCTAAATTGCCACATCCTCTCTGAACTGTGGCAATTCTAATCTCGATTTGTAAAATCCTAGCATTTTACTAGCTACTAGCATGGTAGCGTTTCTATTAGTCAATAAATCTAAAATATTAAGTGTGAAATTGGGAAAACCCGCCATTAAGTGACAGACAGCACAGAGCCCAGCATAGGGTCCTGTCTGAAAAAACCTTGGGTAATTCAGGACAACTGTCACCCCTGACCCGCCGGAGAGTGAGAGCAGTGGTCAGACTCGTTCAATAATAAAATCCACATGGAAGAAAAAAGAAAAACGGCTTCAAACACTTAATTAGATGAATCTCCAAAGGTTGGGCTTGAATCAATAAAAGACCAGAAGAAAAAAAAGCAACGCTTCAGGGCCGGCTTTATTATATTTGGCTTTATAGTTATAAAAAACATTGATTTTTGTTCTTTTAGAAACAGTAAAAATGCTGAAATCAGAGCATTTCAATTAATTAACCAATTAAATAAAATCGATTATTGAAGCAGCGCGTATTTAACAGGAAAGGGGGCTGGAAATAAGCTTTGGCTCAATTTAAACCTATTCCTTGAGTTCTGAATTTGAATATCCCCCACGGTACGCAGAGCAGAGGGAGAGAAAAATGAAATTTTGCTGTGATAAATATATTATTGTAGGTGACATTTACATTCAGGTGGGGTAATTTAACATGATATGCAGAATCCATTCTATCATTAGTCAATGAAAAATTGCAAGAGCGGATCAAAGCAAACACGGAGCTGCCACTTAATTTATCACGCAACAAAGACAAAGAGGGTTTTTCTTTCCCCTCTGTCAATTTCAAAAGACCGACTCCTTTTTTTCCCTTAACAACGCTCACGCTTTGCAATTTAATTTACAAATGGGATGCCAGTGCTGAGATGGCATAACAGAACAGGCTGGCTTTTTCTGCTTGGACAGACAGCAGCGGGACCCACCGAGTCATATAGAAGTGTTAAAACACCCCCCTGGAGGGATGGGAAAAAAAAAAACTTGTTTCTTTATGTTCAAAAGGATGGATGACAGATGCGATTGTGACCCTGACACTGGACGGACTTCCTGTTGCACTGACCGTGCCACCTAAACATTAATTAAAGAGAGAAGGCGCTGGCAGGTGGCAGAAAAGCAGGATCTGATAATTGGCCCCCTTCTTTTCCACGGCTTCAGAAAACCCTGGACTTCTAGCGCGACGTGCCACTGGGTAGGCAGAAGGGAAAAAAAGATAAAAATAGAGAGATGAAGGAAGAGTTGTAAATGGCCGGCGAACTGCGATGGGCGTTTAACAGCACAGAGGTGGTTTTTGGCGATTCTTGGCTGCATCTGCTAATGATGAGAGGATTCAGGAGCAATGTATTCCTCTGACCACAAAAAGACTGTTTCAATGAGAAAAGTGTGCCAATGACGTACAGTTTCTATCAGATCGTACATTTGTGATTCATTAGGAAACATGAAAGTTCAGTCCAAAATTAAGAACACTAAAAACACAATTTGTTACAGATATTAAAGCAAATGACGGCTTATCCAATCTTGTATCTGACACATATTAGACAGATTTTACAAGTGCCTATCTTGACTATTATAATAAAAAAAAGTGTGTGTTGATGGTTTTAATTGGACACTTTAAATAACTTTTAAATTCTGCTGTGTCATTAAAACGAGTTGAAATGTCTGAGCCATCTATAGATTCAACACAGATAACCTAAACAATGATTCCAAGCCATTTCCCAAAATATGGCAAAATAATCATAAAAATATTGCTCTTGCCCTAAAACCTCAGCAGAGTCTTGCAGCACTTTTGTTTAAATATGTTGCTTTTTTGTTGCTCAATGTTTCAAAATGTTTATTAGCTTTTTTAATACTGATGTAAGTTGATTTCCTAAATCCACTGATACCGTAGACACTTGGTACACACGTCTGCCAGGAGGCGGGCACAGCTGCAGTGGAGGAGAATCCACCGTGTGAGAATGGACTTTAAATTTTCTGATCAGGCCACTTTTAATACAGACCGAATACTTTATTACAACCTATGCCTTTCTGAAATATACATTATGTTTTTGTGGCAATAGAAATATTAAATGAGGAAGAGATTCTTCAAAATTCCATGAATATTTAAATGAATATTATTTCAACGTGGAATAAGAGAAAATTATATTTGGTATTTAAACTCTTGAATTTATAATCTGAAGAATGTTTATATTTATTGTATATTTTGTCAAAGTGAAATTTACTATGGATATGACTTTTTGGCTTTTTTTGCAGTGTCAAAGTCATTTTAAAGAAGTTAGGGCTTTAAAACACAGAGGAAAGAGCTGAAAATGTGGGCTGATGTTTGAAGGATTTTAAACTACAACTAACACCTTTAAAAAATGTTAATATATAGTAAAAACGTATATTTTTTAACTCCATATCTAATAGAATATACATATATTTTGAAATAGACTGGCTTATATTAAATCTGATTGAGTTGTATTTAAAACATGAACCAAATTAAAAAGAAGTTTATTCAGGTAATAAATCTGTAGCTATAATAAATGTTTGCTTCAGCGATGCAGTGCAGTGCAACTTTGTGCAAATGAAATGCAACTTTAAATTTTTGCCTGAACAGTGCATTTCTGAAATACAATATAAAATACAGATGAAAATATAATGTTAACTAAAGTCCATAGCGAGTTTTCGTTTAGATTTCCCCACAAACACGACTCACCACATCGCTGGGCAAGTTGTGCAAGTCATCGGAGGGGCTTTCCAGGGTGTTTGTGTCCACATTCAGAATGACCACATCCTCGAGGGATCTGCTTTTCACTCGCTGGAAACACAACATCCAGTGTTACACACTGCCTTTCCTGCCCCTGTGTCCAGTGAGCATGTAAACAGTGTTGAACAAACTAAATCTGACACAGTTCAACATTTCAATCTTTATCAAAACAGAAACAAATTGAACATTTCATACAGTTACACATTCAATGAATACATTCCAAGACTTTGCTTCCAAACAACGGTAGTCAAGACAGTGGGGACAAATCCAATAATTATTCCTCTGGCGCAGGTGGAGGAAACAGCCAAGTGTGTAAAAAATTTCTGGTTTGTCATTTTTGACAGTCGTTGCTACGGCGGCCCGTGTGCTGATTTGGTCTAATTACGTGCAGTCTAACTGAATAGGAGGAGGAGGAGGAGGGGTGGGGGGTTAGACTGTCAGCGGGCGAACGTGTGATAAACACCAGCACCGCTACGACTGTCAGCACTATCAGATCTGCGCTCGATGCTATAGGTCTACCTCCAACCAACATGCCATCTCTCAATAACCGAACGCACGTCTCTTTGTTTCTACGCCGCTACTCCCTGCTTTCATTTCTCAGGGGCGCCCAGGAGATGAAAAGGCAAAAAAGAAAAACAATGTGTCAGTTTCTCAGTGTTTGCTGAAAGTAGAGTGCGTTATTAGCCGTTCCGAAATGCTGGGACGCCTGGTTTAAAATGACCCTAAAATCAATAATAACGATATTTGCAACACGGCAAAGCATTGACTGGACCAAACTTGTCATAAAACATTTTAAGGGGCTTTATGAGACATACCTCCAGAAGACTGAGATGTACTCCTATCAGATATGGCATGGGCGCACTGAAGGAGAGAAAAAAAGCAAAACAATCACAAAACTTGCTCCACAGTAGCAATACATTATTTACGAAATACCGGCAAAAAACAAACCCAAGATTTGCGGAGTGAATCGAAATTTAAGAGGCTCTCCCTAAAAGCACAAGGAGCTGAACTTTAACAGCGTTCTCTGCCATTTCCCAGAATGAGTGCTTTTCAGCGCTGAAGCTGATTAGTGTAATTGGCGAGCGTCACTTTTGAGTCTCGGGCGAGCCAGGGCTGTGTAATTAGATAGGTTTGGGTAGCCGCTACAGTGCTCGCTCAATCAGGTTATGTGGCTAATAAGCTACAGTCTCCCTGGCTGCATCTGTTAAGGCCAGGGATTGAACTGACAAGCAGGCGCACTGACACGCAGACACGCACGTGGATGGACGGGGTGAGCCCTGTCACATCATTGTTGTCCATGAGTGTAACTTTGTTATGACAGCCTAATTCCCATCATTTCTAATAGCATTCATTATGAGCGATGTGATGTGCAGCCTGCTAATATGATAATGCCTTTTTTTATACAATTAGATCGCTAAAATATGATGAATCTTAAGAGATGGCTGTGCTGCGGTAGAAAACGATGTAACTGAATTTTTAGCAGCATTCGAGCACAAATATTTTCTGAGGAGCTCTGGTGTCAAGCATGACAGCACAAGTCAGTCATTTTAAGGGTATAGGGTGCAGCTATAGAGCCTGGTTGTGAGTTTGGAATGCCGTCACGCTTTTAGCCCACAGTCGGCATACGGAAATCAGTCTGCCTCTCAAGCCAAATTACATACATTTGCTATTGGTTGAAAAAAACAAGGGATTTGTGTGGCGGCATTAGTGCTCATAAATCAGGTCTTTTGTTAACCATTTGAGATTTCAGACTTGGTGCAAGTTATGCATTAGGAGAAGGGGCGTGTGAAAAGGAAGAGAAACTGTTGAACGTTTCGATGTAGGATTGTAAGTATGGAAATATGAGAAAAATGTTCGATAGAGATGATGAATGAGGCCTTGCAGAATTCTTTTCATCTTCACACTTTATACAAAACAACAAAAATAAATGTATTTAAAATCAGAGTTTAAAAGTCTTATTGAATTATTATTCAAAGAATTATTGAAGCTAGTGTTCAAGCTGATGTTGTGTTCGAGACTTCTTCAGACGAGAGACAGAGACGATGGTGGCTGAGAGCCAAAACTAAAAAACTAAACAGGTGTCTTATCTTTTAAATAGTCTTATAGCGTCTTAAAAAGGAAATGCTCTTATTTCAAAATTCTTTTAAATGTTTCCATAAAGCTAGACAATGTTATTCATGCATATGCTAAAAAATCTGTGCCTTTTTAGTACATCGTAACATAAAAAAATGTTAACCACAGAATCTCACTCCAATTATTGACAAAATTTTTACAACATTTTTAAATTACACTTTTTAGAGTGCTTTCTTTATTTATTATTCACAGGTGTTTCTGTCTCATCATTGAAGGAGGGGAGGTCGATATTGGGAAAAATGTATTGGGATGGATTAAAAAAAAAGAAGTTTGAGACCTGAAGTACAAAAAAATTACTGCAGGTCCTTGTTTGCATATTGTTCTGATAACTCGATTTAATTATTAAAATTATAAAATTGTAAAAAAATAAGCCTGTATTCCCAATGTAAAACAACAGCATTTTCGTTAACATTTTGAATCACTGCATTAAAAAAAGATCCTGTCCATACATACCCAGTTATTTTGAAAATGGGAGTTACGATATTTGTCCACATGTAAAGGCAGCCTCTTTTTCATAAAAAAACGTCAGTCAATGTGCATTGTTTTGAAATTGCTGTACACAAGGTTATTGTGTGGACAGATAAAAAAGGGGTTTGCGGGGATGTTGGGTTTGTCAAAGTATAATGAATACTTCACAAAAAAGATCTAAAAAAACTTTTGTTTCACCCGAATCAACTAGACATTCTACAAAATGCTACATAGATAGTTAGAAATATTTGTATATGAAAGTTAATTTAAAAATATTCTACGTGTTAAGTAATTTAACAATTTTGATGAGCCTGTGCTCATTTCATCTGTGGCAAGGAAATGAAACCAACCGAAACCACTATGTTAAAAAGGGCGATCCCCTGCTGCTCACCAAATCTTTTACCTAAAGTATTTCTGAACTGACTGTAAAGTAACTTTCTGTACAGCACTAGGTGAGTTCATCTTTTGGTTCAGAAATATTGTTTTTAAACTGCAAATCTACGAACAAATGGACGTCCCATAAGAAGAAACCACTTTTACTAGTTATCAACGATTGTTTATCACACAGAAAAACTTTATGATGTAGCAATGCTCAATTTCTAGCAGTTTTTTATGAAACTCTTCAAATGTAGCATCTCTTACCAGCAGTAATCGAGTAGGTGAGGAGGAAGTACAGGGATGAAGATGTGTTGCCAGTGCATAGGAAAGAGCATGGCAGTGGAGCCATGCACGCATGCAGTTAACTAGAGGGAAAAACATCAGTGAGCTCATACAAGTCCATTTAATGTGCTAAAGAAACAGCAAGGAATATTAGATAGGATTTACTTTCTTTTAATGGAAACATCTGGTTTTCACACTCTAACTATCAATCGGTAAACGAAAAATACGGCAAACAAGATGTCAAACGTGTATCGTCTCCGGCCAAATTAATGATGCTTTACTACAGTTATACTACCGCTGTAAATATTCTAGCTCTACAAGCACTGAGCACTTAATTACATCACTGGTGTGGATGTTTAATGAGTGAAACACCCAAGTGACCCCTCACCACACCTCCATTCCCCCTCATGGCTACCTAGCAGTTGTAATGACCTGTGTGGCACCCACGCGCACGCCGGCGCTTCCTCATCTCCCAGATTAAAATAACATGATTAAATATGGAAAAAGAACAGAGGTTGAAGGCTCCTCTGGGACTTCATTAGGGCAAATTGCCAAAGAATGAAACATGAGTTAGCCAAGAGAGACTGTGAGCTGTTGGAATACCACAGGGACTAGGGGTTGGAAGAGGGGTCTTGACAATTGGAGCTTCCAGTAATGTGTGAACCATGGCTCGAAAGTATCAAGAGACCCCCCTGCTCACTGACACAAGCAATCTCACAATTGACCACTGAAACCAACCGAGCTTGGCCATGGTTTCAAAGAAAGAAGCCTAAATGCTGAATCCGTAGCCGCCCATGCCCGAGGCGTAGGACTGATTTCGCCTTGTTTTGTTTGTCGAGTTCTTTGACACCATGGTCGAACACAACTGCTCATGGTGGTACGTGACCTATCAAGTCACAAACTAACTCAGTGTTAATTAACAGTAATTTAGTGCCATGCATCATGAGATATGCAAATTTGTTGCACAGTTCTGAGAAGAACGAAAAGCTTTAATTGTGACGGATCTAATTTCGTCTGGGCAATTTAGAAGGAACAGATGAATATTTATGCTATTTCTCACCGAATGAAGTTTGGGTGGAATCAAAGCGTAGTTCCTTTTTCAAGGTCCTTTAAATGAATTGTACAGAGAGGTCACTGCTTTGCAAAGAAATCTTTGTAGAGGGGTGTTTTGCGTACCATCCAGAGATGGGTAAGACAGCCTAATGGCGCATTCTAATTATTTCAACACTGCACAGAAAAGCCCAATTGGCTTGATTTATTCCTGACATGAAAGTGAAGGCTTTTCAAAGACGAGGGCACAAAAAGGAGGTGGCAAGACCTAGATAAACATTAAAAGGTGGAATTAAAAAACAAAATAACTCTTGATATTTTTCCCACATATCTCAAACCATAACAAACACGCGATTCACCAAGAAAAGCAGTCTTGACCTCCTTTCTGTGACAATTATGGAGAAAAATCAGAAAAACGCTACGGCTGCCATTAAATCTCCACTACCCACAGATCTACTAATAAAATATTTGGCGGCATAATGAATAATTTATGAAGAAATGCCAAATGAAAAGAAAGCCAAACGACCACAAAAGGCAAGGTATGCTTGATCTTCTTTTGAATCAAGGAGGCATCAGCATGAACAAATGCTGCATTATGGTTTGTTTGGATGCGGAGCTGGATCCTGCCGAGAGCTGTGAGCTAGCGCTGCTGTTACTGGTAATGAATGTGTTGGGGACGTGTTAAGTGGGGGTCTTCTCTATGGAGACCATCCAAAAGCCATATCGTACAAAGGCATCCAGCATTGCAAACACAAAGAGGATTTAAAAAAAAAAAACATTATTTTATGAGTTTTACAGTGATGAGAATGATTTTGTTAGTAAATAATTTAGGAACATTAAAATTTGAATGCTAAAAAAATGGGGGGGGGGGAAAGAAAAAATACTTAAAACTCAAGGTATAAGTTGAAAGTACAAAATTTAATTTGTTTTAAAGCAATAATGGGAGCATTGGATGGCAATAAGTTTGATTGGTTTGATCGAGTAAAGGCCTGTTTACATCGGAAATACAGATGCAATGAAGATGGCGTATACGGTACAACAGATGCACTCTGGACCACATGGTGAAACAGAGAAGAACTCAAAGATGGAGGTCGAGCGGTTTATACTATTGGTGGTTGATCACAGAGAGCTTTTGACAAAAATGTGGAGAAAACTAAAATAAATTACACCTTGATTACGTGATGTAGTGTTTCTATTAAATCTTGATTTCCTTTCTTACTTTCCTGGGGAAAAAAAACGTGCAAGAAACCAAAAGACTCAATTGACTGCTAAGCCTGATAGAAATAGACCCGTAAATGTCTCTTGAGAGGTATAGAAACAGAAGGACTTTTCTGCCTCGGTTCAGTGAACTTGAGTTTTGCCCAATCTAGAGCCAGGAAACTCTCGCTTCCCAATCAAACCACATTCCAACTTATTTCTAGGAGTAGATTTGTACAGTTTTGCCTCGTTGAGCTATTTTCCACAGATGAAGCATAAAGACATGCTTTTGCAGTGAACCCTGTCTATGTAAACAAGACGACGAACATGTTCTCCACATCCGCGGGGTTCAAAAATATCCATGGCAACTTCTCCAAGAATAGACAAAGGCAAAAACAGGCCCTGTTCTTTGATAAGCACAACAAAGCTCACAGTGGAATCTGTGATTGGGGCAGACTAGAGACTAGAGGTGCGATTCCCCCTGACAGGGGTGACAGCGCCGCTGTCTGCCCTGACTCCTGCTACCTGCGAGACTTCTCTCCCCTGGCCCTCTTCTTGTTTCCCAATTACCAAGCCTCGCTCACCCCTCCTGTTGACAAACGCATGGCTCTGAGTGGGGTGCCGACACAGGTGTATCGTTAACAAGGAGGTGGCATTAAAAAAAAGAAAAGGAACAGGTAGCCACTAATCCAATTCCCTCCGCAACACAGAAGAGAACAGGAAGTGCCGGAGGAAGATAAAATGTCTATTAAAGGTGTGGTAAGAGAGCCACTTGAAGAAGAGCTGAAAATAAGACGGCATTGCTGAGCAGAGCATAAAAAAAAATCCAAGAACGGAGGCCAAAGAAACCTCAGTGGCTAGCACCACAGGCCAAGACGGGATCGGGTCTTGTTAGCATACCACTGACAGCATGATGAGAAGGCTGCTGTCAAGACTCAGGGCCGGCCGAGGGGGTCTCGCAGATGAAACACACCAAGGCCTCCCAGTTGACTAGTTAGAGGGATCCTGATGCAGCACAATTATACTGGCACATGACAAGACTGCATGGGCGGCTGCGTCCTGGAGCATGTGACACGCTTTTAAAACACTGGTACTCCTTACCTCTGGTCACAAAACAGCAATAAGTCAACTGATGCATTGTTGTTAGATCATGATTTATTCCTTTGCTTTCCGATACAGGCAAGTGTGCAGCCATGTTCTGCTAGACTGACGCAGCAGGTACAATGGGGGCCTGGACACTCAGGGTTCGCTGCCAGCATGCATAATGGATTCTTTCCCTTTCTTCATCCTGTTGGCTTACAGTGGAGACAGTAGCATACGGCTCACCACACCCTGACCACAGTCATATGCCCTCTGTACGATTCCCCAACATGCCCATATGTCTACACTTGCTCCTATGCGTGTTTTTGCTCAGTTGGCCATATGTGTCTTCCTATACTACTTGCAACTCCCAAGATTTGAGCTGATGAAAGTCTTCGCTGAGGTGGAACCTTAATATCTCAAGTCTTCGCAGTAACTCTTTTGGCATATTACTTTTAAAAACCCAAGGTCGCTCATGCACCCAAACAGTACATCAAGCAAGAGATAGTAAGAATATTACCCAAGAGACTAATGATTTACACATTCTAACCCCCCGAGTCAGTGAGCACACGGAATGAAGGCGGCAGCCCGGAGGAGTGAAACGCTGCATGGATAGGGTCATTTCGAAAGCCTGCTTCGGAGCCAGAAGGTCCAAGGGGAGCCCCTCAGTTCCGGCACTGTCGGCAGACGCAGTGATGATGCTCCGGGGGGGATTGACAGAAAGATAGCAAGGATGAAATCACTCGCTGCTTTTACACCAACTGTCGTAAAAAGTTTGGAACATCATCCACTTGTGAGCGATAAGCACCCACTCCCTTTTTCAGGCAAGAAGAGCCAGAAAGAAAATATGTGGAAGAGTCAAGGATCTACTGAGTGATAATGGAAGTAAACATACTGCAGAACTGAACTTAAAGGGGTCACAAATTACTTTTCTTTTTGTTCAGTGCATTAAGATTTTAAAATAAAAACAAATTGTGTGTTGAACACCCCAAATATGGTAAATCCCTGTTAAATATTTCAATAGAATGCTTGAAATTTCTCATTTTACAGTCATATCATAATGTATATTGTAAACTTCACCTTTTCAGATAAAAAAAATCAATTTTGAATCTTCACCTGTTGCCAAACTCAATATTTCACTTTATTAGAAATATTTTAATAATAATATACAAAAAAAGTGCAATTTTGTTTCCTGTTTTTGTCACCTTTGTTTGTACCAAATGTTTCTTATGGCAAAATGGATATTGTTGGAACTTAGGAGTGAGGAAGCCTTTGTAAGATATATTTCTTTTTAAGCCCTATAATACACTTATTAAGTGACATTATTAATTATACACTCGAAACTAAAATTATGTTGGTGATTTCGAAGGCCTGCAAGTGCACTGTTATCATTTTTTATTTATTAACTTTGCACAAAGTAAACATTCACAGTAATAGGTTAATGCAAAGCTCAAAAAGCTGCAAGGTGATTGACCGTCATGTATTCCACCCACGTGGGGCTGATGGTTTGAACATGTTCATGGCCAACCAAGTCACAGGCAAACAACATCAGCCATTTTGAACGCCATGAACTATAAAAAGAATAAGCACATGATCTTTTTAAGAATAAACAAAGCTGTTTTTTCAAGGAAACTCACAGTGCTAAGCTTGCTTGAGGTAATGATGATGCGTCGTTCATGGAGCATGCTGGCGTAGAGGTGCAGCATGTTGTTCACATCCACTGCTACAAAATACTCCGTTAAATTTCTCTGGAGGAAGAAAAAATGAAAAAGATAAAGCCAAGTCTTCATTTAGGTAACTAGGATTCTTATTTTGAGTGAGATAAACTGTATAGCTCTATTTAAATCATGAAATGAATGGAAGTGAGGCAAAAATAATCGGAGATTTGGTTATTAGATAATGCTTTGGTGACATAGTTTTTATGACTAACAAGAAGGTTTTTTAAGGTTATCCACAACGGCAGTTCATGGCAGTCATTCTTTCTCATGTTTAAACTCTGTGAAACTCTTTTGTGTGCCTGAAAAGTTCTTACAATGGCTTCTAAAGCCATAAAATAATTAAATATTGTTCTATGATTGGATCCTTTGTGTGTGTAATGGATTTGAACTAGTCAATACTCACATTTTCAGGTATAGTAGGGAGTCCATTGATTTCAGGTGCTACAAAACATGAATGCTGGGTAAAACAGACAAGAAAAGAAGTCACTATTAAGTAAACTCCCTGCATTTAGTGTTTACAACCCTTTAAATGACTGTGTGATCCACCACCATCCACAATCGGCCTGAACTGTGTCTGTGCTTGTTAACATCATATATTCAGACAACAGATACGGATACATCAAGTCAACAAACACCGATCCCCCATGGACACTACCGGAGGAGGCTCCCTACCTCGAACAGAAAGCCTTTATTAAGGTACAAAAGCCAACTGCTCTGTTCTGAAAGTATCAGAGGGGTCTGCCAGGCGTACGTTTGAACAGGCGAGCAAGTTTAATGTCTGGATCAAAGAGACTCCGGAGCAAAGATCCCACGCTGCCTGCTAACTTTAGCACTTTTGTTGCTCTCTCCCAAGACTGAGCTATGATTTGTTGTAAAGTGCACCCATCTGTTGCTCAACATATCCTGCATGTTGCATGCTTGCCGTGCATGTAATACAAGATGAATGCAAACTCATGGATATATTTTATTTACTACCCAAATATTTTAATCAATGCCTCATTCATGACTTGCATCACATGTTTTAGTGTTTCTATTGGCCCAGGATAACTCTCAGGCACCCCTGGTGGTGTACAATCTGCAGATTCCAACTAATCAACTCTTATCAAGCAAAAGTAAGCTCAAAGCATCATAAAAATGGACTTGTTTGTTTTTAATGGGTTTTCCAAGCCATCACCCAAACCCCAAACAATGGCCAAAAACCAGGGAACATGTTGAACTGCAAGTTGAATTGGATGCCACAAACTTAAATAAAATCCTATTACAGGCAGGAAATCGAACACAAAAACACCAGTTCAACCTGTTTTGGAAATAATAATAATAATAAACATTTGTTTAGATGCCTTTTTGAGTCATAAAGTTTATAGTAGATTTTAATATCAGCCATGATACATTGCAAAGAAAATATTTTAACTCTGTTGGTTTCCATTCCATACATGGTTATTTTTAAAAGTAATTTAGAACCAAACATGTATTTTGGATATTGCTAAACTCAAACAACGAAACGAGTGCTGTGTAATGTCAAAAACAATGTTCCTGTTGTCTATGTTTGTGCTTAGCTATAATCATAAAAACATAAACACTTTGAGATATCAAAAAAGCAGGCTGCACAAATCCTCTTTTTCATGTGCTGACATGTGTTTATTTTCCCATGCGAGCAGCTGACCGCCCTCTATGTCGTGGACTGTGCTTCCAGGCGGTGATGACCAACACTTTACAGGCATGTTTATAAAAATCACACATTATCAGAGTGCACTTCACCCAAACCCCAAAACCATGTTTAAACAATACAGCACTGAAGCAAGCTCCTCTTTTTCCCACATTTTTCATTCTGCCAATCATACAAACGGGAAAAGTTAAACGGGAATGTGATTATGATTATGATGACCACCCTTGAAGACAGCGATTCCAAGAAATCTCTTTAAATGACCTGATGAGCTTTTGGATGCTGAGCAGCTTTACTACGTTAAAGAACATTAGTTGCATCTTTTTTTATCTTGACATTAAAAAAATTGTGATGTAAAAGTAAATCCACATCCTTATTAAATCCTTCAATTACAGACACAATTGGACATTAATGAAAACCGTCTATGCGAACATTCAAGGATTTTATCTATCCATATTTCAATAAAGAGACAGATGCAGGTTAATGGGCAGGGCATCAATGAGATTTCTTGAGAATAACTCTCTCTGCTTTAACATAAAGAACCTTGATTTTTGGATGAAAATCTTCCATCGGCAGCATGGAACAGCATTAATCATTTAGCATGTTTGATTATTTTCCAGCAATGGAAAAGAAGAAAATAAAAGAAACAAGAAGCAGGATTGGTTCTGCTGTGTCTGAAAAGAAAAGAGCTTGAAATGTAGAGCCATCTCCCATGTGATCAGAGAAAAGAATCCAAAATTCAGAGCTGACCCTTTCTCCCCGTTACGCTCACACTCACCAACTGTCTGCTTCCTGGATCCTGCACTACTTGCCCATTGGCAAAATGTAAGTGGTTGCTCTTGTGAAAATGAAGGAGAGAATACAGATGGATTAGACGGAGAGATCAGATGGGCAGACAAACAGAGAGACAGAGAAAAATGTAAATAAACAGTAACAGGCTTCAGAAGATGACAAAAGACATACAGATAAAATTTAGATGAAGTCAAAATTAGATTGAAAGATGGACAGGAAGAAGAATGGACACAGGGGGAGTTAAAGGAAGAGACAGATAGAAAGGAAAACAGCGTGAAGGATGGATAAACCAAAAGACAGACACAGATGTGAAGAATGGACTAACAGAAAGAAAGGACGGAAAAGCCATTGTAGTAAAGTAGACGGATATATAGACAGATAAATATAGATAGAAAAAGCTACAAGCTTAAAAATAGACAACAAAAAAAATAACTAGATGAACCCAAGGATGGGCTGAAACAATGAAACAGTGAGACAGACAGATAGTTCCCTTCAACGATGTACAGACACAGTGATAGACATACAAACAACCCGATGGATGCAAGGAAGGAACGGTACAAGAATGGGTGGACAGACGAAGAGATGGAAAGACAAACGGATGGATGTAAGGAAGGACTAGTACAAGGATGGGTGGACCGACAGAGAAATGGAAATTCAAACAGATGGATGCAAGGAAGAACTGGTACAAGGATGGGTGGACAGACGAAGAGATGGAAAGACAAACAGATGGATGCAAGGGTTAGACTTGTACAAGAAGAGGTGGAAAGACAGAGAGGTGGAAAGAGGGATGGAACAACGATAGGTGGACAAAGAGGTGGAAAAGGGATGAACTGGGAATGACAGAAAGACAAAGTAGGATGACAGACAGATGAATGTGAGGATCAACTGGTACGGGATGGGCGACCAGACACATGTAGGCAGAGACTGAAAGACAGATATATAGAGAAGCAGACAAAAAAAATGGATGGATGGAGTAGTCCTAGAAATACCGACAAATATAAAAAGAAAGAAAGCCAGATGGTTACAAAAGGATAAACTGATGCACAAATAGAAACACACTTAGATATATATATATATATATATATACAGAGCAATGCCAGAAGAGAGGACCTAATTTAATTAGATAAACAAATGACTGATGGATGGATTGATGGATGGATTGATGGATGTCCTGTGACATAAGGGCATCTGTTTATGGCAGTAAAAGTGGCAGTTCTCTTTAAGACCATCTCTTCTCAGAGCAGGACTATGACTCATAGCAAAACCTACCACACTTAGATTAACTGGCATATTCGGCTTCGGCACAGGATGTTCACGCAGAGTTCCCAACATGTCGTTCAAGTCATCTTCCTATGAGCAAAAAATAAACAGACATGACCAAGCGAAAAAAGAAAATAGGATTGAAAACACCCATTCTAAACTAATCCAACAGTGGTGGATGGAAGAGAAATATATCCGACTGACACACATTTAACGAGCGATCCTGAGGTTAAGAGACGGTAAGCTCGGCTGCGGCAGACGCTTATTATTCTGGGGATGATTTATGACCAACATTGGCTGTTCGTAATTAGCCAAAGGTCCTTACTCAGGGCGGGCAGCTTTAAGAAGCCATTGGAGAAAAGCTTTGCCACAAAACAGGCCTCAGGATTAGAACCCTGCGCTTTTATGAGCTTTTACGACAAGAGTGCAATTTAGCCTCTCAAACTTGCAGATGAATAGCGATGCTGTTGAAACATTGAAAAGCAAAGCGTATATTTGCATGAAACAGACGCCCAGATATGCTATGCAGACTAGGCGTACAGCATATACAGTACGTTTGAACGCATGCGGGGGTGTGTGAGCCGCTGTCATGAGAGCCTGGATGCTCACTCGTACGGTCAGTAGCGCAGCCTGAGGAAACAGTTCATTTACCCTGGCCATAAACCTTCATCGCTCTTGTCCTTCCTCGTCAGTCAGCGTCGCCTCACATGGAACACAATGCCAAACTCAAGCCAATCATGCTTGCTTGCTCAGAGCACAATACTCAGCTAAGCGTAGCAAAGTTTAGTTCAGTACCGCATACTGTCCTAACAATACTACAAAGAAAATAGTGATGCCTTCAGCGAGAATCTACAATGGTGAATTGAATGAGAAGATTCCAAACTTGGTAAAAGTAGAAAGGTGAAGAATGAAATCAGTGGCTTAACTGATCTCTTGGTATTTAAGAGATGTAATTTTTTCTAAAGAAAGAAGTCGATGACACAGAGCATCCTGAGGCTTAATTCCTGACCTTGTGACTTGTTCTGTGCTCAGCTCATGATTTGTTAACGTAGGAGGCAAGCGTTTCACCAAACTAACTGATAACATTCTCATAGATCTTCGTTCTCTTCACAGGCTCCACACTTTTAAAGTTTGCGTTCCCTTTTCCTAATTCACACTTTTCATCATCTCCTTGTGCCATGAAACTTTCATCTAGCTGAAAACATTTCCTGACAATTTGTTTTCTGCTATATCATAAGGAGTGACTTCCTGTTGGATGTGAGGTCTGTTAAATGTCAGCAACACATCAAAGCAAAGCGCAACCAACCAACTGCGCATTTTTGCCTTTATTAAACGAGATCAAGTTTTGTTTCTTGTTTTTTGTTTCTTAGTTCAAAAAATTTTAATCAGTTGCATCGTAGTCAGGTGGTTTCTGATATAGTAAGCATCCAATGCAAATATCATTGACTAAAGCAATGAATAGAAGCATTTTTGACCTCACTTATATAGAGATACAAAACAAACCGGGGACATGGTTAGCATTACCAGACGAGACATCTGCAAATGTCTATGGTTAAGCTCTTGCAGACTCTAAACTGTGTATGTTTCAGGAGCAAAGTTCTAAATCGCATTATGTTTAATATCAAATGAGAAACATATTTGATTGTATTTTAATCAATTAGACTATCAATATAATAGTCCCACCACGTGATATAGTTTTCATGCACGGTTTCGACATGGTTTTGTCAATTCCCAGCCTCCCACTTCTCTCTACCCGCTTCTCTTCCTGTCATTCTACTACCCTATCTGTTCTAATAAAGGCAAAAAGGCCAAAAAATAAATATTAGTGTATTTAAAAAAAAAAGGTGCAGAATTATTGATGCGAGTCAAAAAGTAAAAAGAAAAAACACATCTTACAGTTGACTGCTGGCAATGACAACATCTAGGATCAACATTACATGACAAAATTGCATTGATTCACATTTATTATTAGCATGTTTTGCAACAAATGAACTTACAGAATAGTTATATTCTTCGTACAGTAGATATATTGTCTAATATAAAATGAAAATGGTCTTTGTTTTGTAACAATAAAGATCAGGGTCCAATAGTGTCTACAATCATCACAGCTACACTATCAATAACACACTTGGCCAGAAAAAAAACTATTAAACCATTTTTATTAGCTTTAGTGTCGACATGGTTATGACCTTTGCCTTTCTAGAAAAGTATATGATTCAGCTAACTTCAGCTAATATTAGCGCTAGATTTTGCTAAAACAATTTTACCAACACTGGATTACGTTGCCACTAAATTGTCCCAAAATTTAGGTCAGCAAAAGTAACTGGTATAATGCACCATAAAGCCAAACTAAGCCTTGCTAATAATGAGATTCAACAATATATTTTACATATATGTTACTCAGTCTTAAGATTCCTAAAAAGTTCCTCATCCACATATTCTTATTTTTTTTTGCAGAGGCAGGGTAAATAAAAACTATCAAGAGTGTGCAATTGTCCATTGAATTATATTGAATGCATTTCAGCGCATTCTGATTGTCTTATGTGTTTGTAAGGGATTAACCATTAAACATCTGCTGATTTGTATATTTTAATATATTTTAGTATGCATTATTTTTACAAATTGGCTCAAAATCATTTATACGAACAGTCTGGGTAATTATATTTATTGTAAAAAAAAAAAAACGACCATGAAAATGGCACAAAATAGTTAATATTACAGCAAATTTAAAGAATTTGGTAAACCCCGACTTATATTTATTTGAGTGGACCTTTTAAACTCACCTTGTGCTTTGCTAAGTAGTCTGCAAAGGTGTTCAGTTGCTTATAGTAAATCTCAAACCACGGGAGATAGCTGTCAGGGAAGAAAACAAACATTAAGATTCACTTAAGCCACAAAAAAAGAATTAAAATCATGGCATAAAGCAGGTGAGTAAAGCTATTTGGTTTGATTCACTAGGGTCTGTACAACCTGAACCTTTCTTTGTGCATATGTCACCGCTCTCTTTTCAGCTTTAAATTAATTTAAAAAGAGATTCACACCTTATCAATGAGTATTAACTAATCACACAACGACTGCCAAGGCTATCTACAACCGTGTCTCTTTCAGTCTGACAGAATCTTGGCAAAGTTGACAATCCTTTAAAGATGGAATGCGGCCAACGTGTTGTTTTGGCTCCAAGCTTTCAAGAACACACACCATTTCTTCTGTTACGCAATCTGGTGGAAAAAAAACTGCAGCCTGCTAGCGGGCTCTGACTTTTTCTTCTTTCCTGGTTTGTAGGCGTGATTACAACATGCAATTCGGCTTGCTCAGAAATCTCACACTTCTCCGGGAGCGATTACATCAGATTGCAGTTTGTTTGTCGCGAATGCTTGATTAATTCCACCAAAAAGCACTGCTTCATTTTTTGAAAAAGAAGGTGCTTTGATTTTGTTTCATTTCCCCCTTTTTGTCCCTCCATGGGTCAGTGAGCGCTCCAGCAGACTGGAATTAACAGACAACAAGAAAACACAACTAAGTGTATCTAATGCAAATTTTCAGATAAGCCAATCAGAAAGGGGCCAGCGTTCCCAAGGCCGAGCGCTCAAGCGTGAGCCTTTCAAGTCTGGGGCTGACCATTAACCTAAAACAATCATCTCTTAACATGCCAATATTTTGACGTGCATGCTGACGTTGGCAAAACCAGGTCAGAGAAATATTAAATGCATCTATGCAAATCCAAGATGGATGAGAAAAAAAGAAAATGGCCCAGATTGTTTCCCTCGCAATGGCGTGTCGTTTGAAATCTGGACATCGAGTGACACCTCGTTCAAACCACATTGCGCGAAAATATTATCTTGGTCTTTGTTTAAAATGCAAGACTCTGCGATGCTAATCCGTCACATGCAAAGGGGATTAAAGAAGGAGCCTCTGCTTGTCAGAACGGCATAGCAAACACTACTCAAAGCATGTAAATCTTTTGTTTAAAAGTCATAAAAATCACTCCATATCCATCAGTTAAAGTTAATCTGGGAGCACTGCCAAAACAAACCAGGAGTTTAAGTCATAAAGTAGAAGCACGTCATTTTTCTTAACTTTTTTTTTAACACAGGCTGAAGCCGAGCCCAATCTCTTCACAGCTAGAGAGTAAAACTGTGTTTGTTTTGGGCAAATCCTCTGATAGAGGACCATTCATCAAGCTGCACTGTGCTAAGATGAGTCAATCTACGTGGACCTTTTAGCTTCTTCTGAGCTGTGTGTATTCGTTCTCAGTGTAAACCAACTTATCTGGAGCTTCCAGGCAATCCCTAACAAACTCGGCAGCCGAAAGCATCAGATAAGCTTAAGGAGGGAGAAAAAGAAGAGAGAGAGACTGACCACCAGTTATTGAGGGAATGCGAGGGTCATGACATGATTAAACTCTCTGTATTTGTCATTTCAAGTGGTGTGAACTGCTTGAGAACTTTAACGACCGGCAGGAGAGCTGCACCGTTTTATTTGAGTTGGAAGTAATAAAGATAATAATAATGGTTTACTTTGAGTTAATTTACTTCATTCATTCAGATGATGAAATATGCAATTAATAAGAATAAAACCTTTAAAAGCATTCACAGAAAACTTTCTTAATAATTTATGCAGACATATTGAAATGTCAAGGAATTAATATTTTTTTAAGAATACAATTTTTTATGAAGATAAAAACTTAAAGCAAATCATTATCTAAAGCAATTTTTTTAATTTAAAAGAGCGATTAGTATTAGCTTTAACTTTGCTAAACTATAATCAATATTTTATTTAACCTTAAGAGCTTTAAAATCATTTTTAAACCTATTTATAAAGCAATTTGTTAATTTAAGACAACGATTAGCATTAGCTTTAACCTTGCTAAACTATAAGCAATATTTTATTTAGTGTTTAAGAACTTATAAATCATTTCTAAACATGAAAAAAACTTTATGACAAAAATGTTAATTTAAGAGAGCGATTAGCATTACTTTTAATCTTGCTAAACTACAATCAATATTTTATTTGATGTTAAGAAAGTATAAACCATTTATAAACATGTAAAAAACTTTCTAAAACAATTTGTTAACTTAAAATAGAGATTATAATTTTATTTAATCTTGAAAAACTATAATCAATAGTTTTATTTGGTGTTTAAGAACTCATAAATCATTTATAAACATGTAAAAACTATTTTTAAAAGAATTTGCTAATTTTATACAGCTGATGAGCATTATTTTTAATCTTGCTAAATTACTATCATTATGTTCACTTAATGTTTAAGAACTTACGAGCAAGTGTTTAAGAACTATTTAGAATAAACTTAGCTGTATTCATTTTTAAACAAACTTTTTAAAATAAAATAAAAAAATTTAAAAGTACCAATTCAAAAATAAAATACATAAAACAAGTACAATGATTATCTTCTTTTTTTTCTTACTAAACTATAATCATCACTCATATTCACAAAATCTGTTTTACTACTATAATGATTTATTCCAATTCTCATTAGCTGTTGCTCTCGGCTTCTAATCCCGCCGTAAATCAATCTAAACTTATATTACACATTTACTGAGGCGATTTACACTATGTAAACCATCCCGGGGTTGTCTTTTGCGCATGTAGGATGTAATCGGGTCTTAAATCAACAAGGATCCTAAATCACAATGGTATTTAGGAGCTTGAAAAGCACCTTGCATCCTTCCCAGGATGAGATATGATTACACCCTCACTTTTCCGGAGTTTTACGTCCAGCGCAAGGGAAAGAAGTGCCACTAAATGACCACAGATTGAATGAAGAAAAGCTCAGGTCCCAGCGATCAAATAAAAGACAGAGGGAGAGAAAGAGAGAGTGCATTTGAAGTCCGAGGGCTGCTCTCTGGCCTGAAGGAAGCCTGGGCTAAAGCGGCACAGCTACAAAGGCCCTGTCCACATAAAGCTGTCCCTCTCATTAGGCCGCTTCCTCGTGTAAGCTTAGGTGACAATTTTATGGTCCCAGCACTTCAACGATCACGACGATGCAAACTGCTTTAATGACTTTGCTTTTATACTCTGCTGGAGAGTGCAAATGTGTGGGAATAAAACAAAAGTGTCTACTACAAAATGCAATGAGTTAGCTTAATATAAAGTTATAATTTATGTAAAAAAAGAAGCCTAGTCGCTTCTTGCTTTTTTAAACTTGCACAACATAAATAAATAAATAAATAAATAAATAAATAAATAAATAAATAAATAAAAATTTTATTTATTCTATTCAAATTCACAAATGTGATAATGATAAAGGTTAAAATGCAGACTATTTTTATGGCTAATTACCTGCAAATTTCTCGTTCAATTCTGATCTCCCTTCCATTTTCTCTCCATTCAGATAAAAACAAACAAAAGGCGTCTAAAGATGACAAAAAACTTGGGACACATCCCTTATTACGAATGAAGGAAGCCATGCAAACTACTCAGAATGCATAATGAATCTGATACATCATGTGTCAGATGAATTAGCATGTAAAACTCAATGGAAGGGACAGGGGGAGACTCTCGCTAATTGGCAGCAGAGGTCCATGCATAATTATTACTGAGGCGTCTCTAAGCATGAATTTTGAGAGAAGATAAAAAAGAAGTAATAGACGAGAAAATAAAAATAGTGGACGCTAGCTTATCGTGGTTATCTGGAAATCATGGGAAATGTGATGGATCCCAGTTGAGCTCATTTTACACTAGACATTCAATCATGAAAACAGATTTAATTACAATTTTTTTGTTGGTAAAATATATATAAATCTGATATTATATCTGAAAAATACAATAACTCATAGTTTCACAAAACAATAGAAATGTATCCACCACTACTTAGCATAACATAAACATAGAAACTATTATTAAATTTGAATCTAATGAACATGAAGTTTATGAATATTTCGTACATTTGACTCATATTTGGCAGTTTATTTGATATTTGTTAACTTAATACAAATAAAACATAGCTTTCAGATCACTGGGATAAAAGCTGTTATAAATGGCGAGTTTGCTTTCACTTATTATGCTGCCCACGGTTAAAACTTTTACCGTTCCAGGTTAAAAACACAGTGTGCTTGAGTACCGATGTCTCTTGTAGCACTCATTTTTGCAGTGAAAAAATGACAAAATGTGATACTCCAAATTTTACATTTTTTGGGGGTTTGTTGTGGAATTTTTGTTAATAATGGCAAAAGGTTTCTAAGGTGGTTAATGTTAATTTCTTAAATTAGAAAAGTGTTTATGAAGTCCTAGATAAACTACAGAAAATATTTTCATTAATATATTTAATCCTACTAATTATTTCAATATTTCAAAACAAAACAACAAACATTCTAAGTGCAATTGTACTTTTAAAACAAAAATTAAAATTGCACATATAGAGTTAAAATAGATTTTTTTGTTACCGTTCACCAAAAAATGGTAAAATGCTGAAAAAACTATTTTTCCATAAAAAATAAAAAATAAATATCTGGAGAATGGACAATCGGACAGACTGGCGGCTGAATGGAAGAAGGTTCTCCATTACCTGAGCAGACAGATGCAGACCCGGCACCCAGAAGTCAGCCGGCAGAAACCAAACCTCTGCTTGCCATCAATATCGGTCAGCACGAAGGTGAAGTTCTGGCCAACTTGAGTCTGGGACACTCTGGAAAAAAAAATAAAAATAAAAAAATAATAAAAAGATATTAAAAAGTATAATGTCAAAAAGACAATTTCTCCAAAATGTTTTAACAAAAATATAGTGTATTTACATATTTTATACTAAAAAGATATTTTATAAGAACTGTACAACAGTAAAAATAAACACGGGAAAGTCTGGAAACACTAAAGAGTATGCAAATGATATGTAAATATTAATTTCTCTGCAAATCATCAGTAAGAGGAGAGTGTCTTTCTCTCCACTAGATGGCAGCAGCAATGCTCCTCAAATTGAGCATTAAATATAACACAGCCCCACTTCCCATATATCATTTGCAAAGCTAAGCAGCTAGCACACACGGGATGCTGTGAGAAAGACACCGAGCCTAACACCCTGCCAGACATACAAACACTCATTGTGTCCTGGGTGGAGATGTTCATTTTCGCTAGACTGCTAGATTTCTATGGGCTTCGAGATAACAGGTCTAACATTTGAGTGATTGAAGAAAGCCCGGGAGAATGTGTGAACTGTATTAACAAATCTCATACTTTTCTCTCAGGTTGGTAAACTTATTTTCTGGAAGCTAGGGGACATCTTACCTCTCAACATCAAATGGGAAGCAGAACTTTGGCACTGTCTGCAAGACCTCCTGGAAAGGAAACGAGAGCATGATTAAAGACCCTTCCGTGGATAAGCCTAAATTAATGACTTAATGGTTATGACATGACATGATGTGATAAAGAGGATTATGTGGCAAACAGATGATCTTGCTAGGGTGTAGCCGCCATCTACTGGGACTGTATGAGCCATGCTTAATGGACACCTTAGGAGAGTACAAAACAGTGTTGTTCCAAATAAACAAATATAATCTATTACAGTCTAGTTGTAGCGAGAGATGGTTAGTGGTTGAATGCCATTAGGTAATGTTTTATATCCATCACCCATCCCAGTTTACAATATCCAACAACATTCACCATTTCTTCTGCACATGTGCAGTTATACACATGCATACTTAAATAGGAATTAAATACTTTTTAGTGGGTGTGCCCTACAACTCTTCTACTAGCATCAGCCATGCTCTTGGCGGTTAACTGTTGACTGTTAACTGTTGTTCACCATGAATTGATGAAGCAGTCGCCATACACTCTCAACAACCCGCTCGGCTCGAGGTGGGGTCATCAAGACCTGATTGTTTAATAGACTAGACTTTTAAATTGTCACGGCAAGAATGCTTTTGTATTTGGTGTAAAAACTGGATTTTTGGGGAAATTCTACTGGAATTTGAAAATAAACATACCATTTTGATTTTAACATAGTCAAATGTTTTATTTACTAGGTTCCTTATCTGATGCATCTTTCAGCACAAACTGTGTACTGTACCCAGCTAAAGTGTATGAGAAACAGGAAGTGATATCATATACCACATAACAGGAAGTACATCATATGTCACATAAAAGAAAATGAGGGAGATCAGTGAGGACCCTCCACTAAACAGTATGCATGTAACCACTGCAAAGATGCTATGATGCTATATGCTAAGTGAGAAATAAAATGTTAATATTTCAACCGCCTTGGTCATTCCTTTTTGAAAGAAGAGGAATATTCTATTACAATAGGTTATAAAAACAGTCCATTCATAGTTAATCATTAATTTATGGGAATTGGGGCATTAGAAACCAAAATGTTACGTAATTCTAACATTTTCAATAAAATTGTCAAAAATGAAATAATTCCTTTTATTTATTCATTCATTGACTTGACCCAAGGACTGTTTCATTTTTCAAGAATGAAAACAATTGTTCTTCGTTTGGGAGTTAATCCTGGGACCGTGGAATGCCTCAACACTGACAAATAGGTGAGATATTTGGCTTAAAAAAAGAAGTTACCGACATACATTGTGACACCTGCATCTGACATACAAAAAGAGCTATGGCTTACTCCATGATCATCCTCTGAGCTGGATGTAAATGTGTGACCAGAAAGATGCTGACTAAACAGCGTTACCGCCATGTTAATATAATGTGAGAGGCAAGGGTGCTTCTTCTTTTACTTTCACCACATAGTCTATGCGTTGTACATCTTTGGGGAATTGGTGAGGGAGCGCAATCACAACCAAGATCATTTACGGTAGACGACTATGATTATTTAAAATAATTGAGAACTTTTGATGCTAAAGATGCCTGCTGAAAAATACAGTTTGTGATTAACAGTGACATCCCTGTTAATAGCCCACAGTGAATAGAACAAGACTTACCCTGCTACTTCTCACATACTACAAATTTGCATCATACTTGGCTCAGAATCTTTCTGTCAACACTAAATAGTATATAAGCACTTCTCCCATAGTAAAAGCATTAGAAACCAATTTACCAAGTCTAGCTACAAAGTCAAAAGATAAGACAGATAAACAAATTGGGCATCTATATCAGGCTCTATTCTAAGTCTACAATATTTTGGGTGAGGAAAATCTCTGATTTTTGAACCGTCCTGTTTGAAAAAACATGGTTGACAGGGCAAACTATAAAGGAATACGGAAATGTAAAGCTCAGCTACAGCAAGCAGAAATAAACGGTGACCAGGGGCTAAAATAATTAGCAGCCATTAGTTCGTTGATGGTTTCACTAGAGGTGTGGAGATAATGGCAGATTGTTGGAACAATGACCGAGCAGCACCAGGGGTTCAGAGGATTTAGGAGGGGTTTGGAAGGGCTTGGCGAAAGGAGGCCCAGCCTTTGGGGCTTTACCTTCTCGCACAGCCCCAGAGGGAGAGTCCCAGAACCAGTGGCATATGGATTTCCACAGCCATATGGGTTAGCCACGTCTGGCCAGTCCTGCGCTAGAGACTAGCCATGGGGAACTGCCAGTGATCCCTTGTTCAAAGTACAACAAGCTGCGACCATTCAAATGAACAGTGCTGGTGTTTTTGGAAGCAGCTGGCTAGTTCATTTCCATCCCTGCACTTCAAACTGAAATTAATCTTCCAGCACGCGTGTTTGTGCGCCAGTCTGTAAGGGTGTTTTTGTTTGCGTATATATGCAAGCTCGTTGACTGGTTGCTGTTTTTCTCAGTGGGAGGCGATGGGGGAAGAAAGACAGAGTGAGAGAGTTTGCATGTGATCCAGAGAGCGGAGAGGAGATTGAAGGCTCTGGCAGGCGAGAGAGGAACGTTGGCAGTGGTAGAAACATCCTCGCCGTGTCGTGGCGCGGCGATGACTGTACGGCAGTAAAGCTGTCACGCGTACACAGGCCTGATGCTGCCGTATGTGACTGCTACTATCATTAACTCCTATAGGCGCTTCCCCCTCGAGTGTTTATGCCAAGCTGTGCCACGCTTTAGCAGAAGTGTATGCAAACGGATGCTATGCAGATAAAATTGTCTCCTTCACAGATGCAGAAGTTGTCGCTGGTCCAATGGCGGTCTTGCTTGGCACTAGTCAACACTGGGCCCTGCTGTCAATCAAGAGTCGCTGACAGAAGCTAGCGATGGAATTCACAGTGGATATATTTGGACAAGACAAAAGATTGTTTGTAACAACACGAGGGATGAATTGTGACAGTTGAAACAGTTTTAAAGGAACAGCTCCAAATCTGATTCACCCAATCAGAGCTGATGGTGTTAAAGGGCTCATAAACTGCTTTTTAATGGTTGTTACCATTATTACATCTAAAGACACTAATTTTGAGCGAGAATACATTTTATGTTGGCATTTTTATCTTGATTTGTCCGTGAAAGTGTAAACTGATCTTCAGAAGCAGTCGAGCTTAGCTCTCTAGATTGGTGAATGTATTATTTATGTAAGGCTCTATTTCATTTATGTCAACTGATGAGTGTGAAAATAAACTTAAAAGGCAGTGGTGAAAGTTTATAAAATACTAACAAATTTATAGACATAGATAGCAGTTTACTCAATCTATAACATTAAAAAATGCACAGACTGAACGATCTCAAAATTAGGCTGCAGATCTCAATCTGATGTTCATTTTGGTAACAGAAGAGACAACAGATAAAAAAATGGATTTTATTCTTGTCCTATAAGAACTTAATATTAAAAAGTTCAATAAATGTCCATGAATATACATTTATCAACAGCTAACACAACAATTGGGGATGACTCAGGAAAAAAAAGTTTAGTAGCTTCATCTCAGAATCTGTGTGCTTCGTCTTTGTATTAGATGGGGGGGGGGGGTTAAAGTTAGATTTTTTTCAACAGATTTAAAACTGTAAAAGTACTTTTTTTACAAATATAAAGCACTTTTTCGTACATCTGTTCATGACCCCTTTAAATATATGCAATGGATTTCAGATCCTCCAAAAATACCTGATCAATAAACAAGTGAAAACATTGAGAGATAAGATGCACATTAACAAATTACATAAATTAAAGATTAAAGTTTTTGAAGGAGTCCAAAGGTGATATTGAGGGTTTACCACATTATGTGAATCATGATGGTATATATATATATATATATATATATATATATATATATATATATATATATATATACATATATATATAGAATATGTTTTTTTGTGACTATAAATTGCATTTCCAAAGAAACCAGCAACTAAGGTTTTCATGACCAACACGACACATTCTGCGCAATTACTTCAGGTCACATGGCCATGTTGCTAACCAATATTAGAATGGAATTTGAAATCGCAAACACAAATTGTTACATTTTTACCTTAAAATTCCAAACTCTGTTTACATCATCCAAGAAAAACAAAAATTCAAATCGACGTCTCTGTATAACAGTGCAGTGCACGCTTTCCTTCCTCTCCCTCTTTTATTAGCAGCATCAGGAGACCACACCAAAGTGTGCAGAGAGAGTCAGATCACATGAGTTTGTACCATTCCTGTGTGGTTGCATGGCTTTTTTTATTTCTCTGCCTCACTCAAAAGCATTTTCCCAAGACAAAAGAATATAAAACAGCTAATGCATTTACAACTCACTGGAGGAGGCAGGGTGAACTCTGCAGGCTGCATTATTTATTTACTGTTGAGACAGGGATATCACTCAATGAGACAGCAGTCTCCATTCCCCATGGTCCTGCTGCGGAGCCCGGCAATCACAGCTTCTCCTCCATCACAATCTCTCCTCCACCGGCAGCATTTATTACTGCCCCCCTGTACCAAGAGACACTGGCACTCCCTCACTATACTCCCTGCAGAGAAAGGGAGCTTCTCCTTCGCTGAAGATCCAGCACTGGCATCAGGAGAAGCAGCAGATAATCAGGGGATTCTTCAACATAATGACGATGTTCAAACAGCGAATCAAATTTCTGATGGTGAGGTGACATAGCCAGTCACACGGCGGCCTGTCTTTTGGAAAGATCTCTCGCAAAGATGCGTTTTTTAAGGGATTAAAAACTTTAATAATTGCATTACTTTCAAACTGTCTTAAAACCTCAAGTTATGTCTGCTTTTGTGTACGCTATGCACAGATGACAACAGTTAAACAAAACAATTAAAAAAAAACAAAGAACTCATGCCACTAAAGATTTTAAAATAAATCTTTGACCAAGATTACTTCTAGAATGAACATAGTTTATCTCGTACCACCTGCAAAGCATGCTGAAAGTACTTTTAAACTTTCATTTTGTCTCACTTTTAAGAGTTTCAATACTTTGAGTGTTCACATTTTTACCATAAAAATATCTGTCATGTACATTTATGATTTTGTATGTTTTAAATAAATATACAGCCAGATCATTGGGGTTCTCCCAGGTAAACTCACTGGTCTGTTTCATTGTGCTTGATCTTTTGAAAAATAGAACCACATGAATCACTGAAATTTAGGAATGTGAAGTTTGATACATTTTCCGAACAGTTTTGACAGGAGATTGCGACTTCTGCATCAACCATGTCACTTTATAAATCTCAGATATCAGTGTTTATCTGATTAGTGTGTTTTTAAATGGTGTTTGGAAACCAAAACACATGGAAAATACTAGAAATACTCCTCATTGTGATTGAAACAGCAACCAAAGGTAGCAGCACTAACCACTAGGCTAGATAAAGTAACATCAATTATCTGGCTTCATTTTAAGACCAGTAACAAATTACAAAAAATGTTCTTTCATACTAAATATGATGATTCTTAACACAAATGGATTAAACTGTTGAAATGTGAAATCCCCATCAATTCAGTTTACAATAATCTTTCATGAGCTAGGAATTTGCTGAAGTGGGTTTATCCTCACCGTTTGCCATGTGACTCAAAAGGAATCACAGCACATTGATTACACCAGGAAAGAAATACAATTTTCACATCGTAAACTATTAAGTTAGATGTACCGGTACTTAAAAATGTATAGATTGGGTAAAATACTAGGCGTGAGATATATCGAGCTACTGGGAGATATCATCTAAGAGCTGAAGTGTATTTGCTTCTTGGGGTGATTGTGGTCACTTCTGAAACTTCTTTACCTTGTCTTCTTTTTAAATGTAGTATTCACTAGGAGACAACTATCATTTACTCACAGTTTTAACAAAGGGGGATTATAAAATTAGCTCTCCTCATCACTTAAGAGTACAAAAAGATGCCTTAATGCAAACATTAACACTGCCCCCTAGTGGATGGATGGTATCAAATGCTCTCAAACAAATCAAACTTCTTTGCTTCTTGGTCTGAAAACTTTTTAAATTCCATCAATGATGGTTCATTATATAAACAGCTTCAATAGTTGGTTAAAAATATTGTGATGCATATCGTATCGTTGACAATATCGACGTGTGTATCGTACCGTGAACAATGGTTACACGCCTATAAAAATACCAAAACCAAAAATTGTATTTAATTTTTTTGTAAATTATACATTCCTGCAAATTATAATGCATTTATGCAGTTTGCCTCCCAACAAGTGAATCTTGGTCATTTTAAGCAGAGGGTTGCACCTTGCTGATGCTACAAGATGATGTGAATGTTAAACTGAATATTTAGATGAGACCATGCAGCTAGACAGGACTGGGAGAGAGAGAGAGAGAGAGATGTTGTTAGTGGGAACTAAGCGGTGCTCCGGATGAGCAAGTGCAAAGCATTTCTTCATTCTGTCAATACTGCGATGGAGGAGGGAGGGAAGCGGTGACTGCGAGAGATATGCGAAGAGAGAAAAGGAGCAAAAGCATGGGAAATGAGGGTTGCAGACAGGCAGGCATCCAGGCAGACAGACCAACAGACGGAGATAGGAGAGAAAAGAGAGATAAGGTGAGAGAGACAGGAATATAGTCAGAGAAAGAGAGAAAGACAGCAAACGCCCCCTTTTCTCTCTGCAAGCTGGTGGGATTCCTCCCCAGGGGTTTCTGTCTTTAAACCTCCATGCTCTTTAAAAATTCTGCCAGCCAGCAGGTCTACACGGCACTGTGGAACTGTCTCCAGCAGGGGAGAAGTGTGTGATTGTGTGTGTGTCTGAGGAAAGAGAGACAGAAACTGGCAGAGCCACCATGCTGACGGCAAAGAGATCCCAGTGACAGGTTCAAACCCAATCTCCCTACAGGTCAGTGTTCACTGTACCCCCAAACCCCAATTAAGGCTTGCTCCTTCTTTCAGCACATCTATCTCTCTCTCTGACTCGAACACATGCTGCACCGTGAGGTTACTATGACAAAAACATGACTGGCCCCAAATGAAATGCGTCTACGGCTACAAATAGCGTTTTATATTGTCTACGGCAATTGTGAATTTGCTTCAAGGGTGGATACTATTCTTTCCTTACAATGAACCCGGCCGCTATTGTGTTGTACCTGGAGGTGTGGCCTGGAGGCAGTCAGCATGGCAAACAACGATCCCTTGTGACAAAAATCATTAAAGTTTGAGTGGCATGGTTTTATTTTTAATAACATGTTGTTAACATTGGTCACATTGTATGGAAAATGTTGTGGTATAGCAACTTCATTTATTGACTTTACATACTTGCGTTTGTTTCTGGACATCCTGAGAGAAGGCATTGCTTTGTGGATAACACATCACTTCCAGGGGAGGGAAATCGGATCTTTCATATCCAGCCTTGACGAAACCATTTGACTTGTGTGACTTGTGTTTTACAATTAAACCAGTTTTTCTACTCTCATAAAGAATAGAATGATAGCTGAGATTCATTCTCTTATTTAATTGTAAGAGTTGTGTATATGTGGAAATATTTCAGAAAGATTAGTAAATATTTTAAAAGTCATCAAATAACTATTTTCTAAAGATAACAGGATGCATTATTTGTTATTTTATATTTTGTTCTTACAATGTTTTAGAAACACTAATATTTAGTTTGTTTTTCTGTTTGACTCTTCTGTTTTTTTGGAACAATACCTGCTCTTTTAACATTTCTTTTTATTAAAGAGGAAAATGCAGTTTCAGGTCACTTAGAGAAAACATCTATGAAAAAAAACAAGGCAATTTGAGGAAGTTACCCAATTGCCATAGACCCATTCATATGAACTTTAATGTGTATTATTATCACCATGCCTGGATGGGCTCACGATAATATCACCACCAGTTTTATTGGCAAGCTCCTGACATGGGGGACAAAATAGGGGAATATTTTTTGTAATAATTAAAGGAGAAAAACTCAAAATGTGTGGTTAACATTGTCATTCTGAAGGATTAATCTGTAGAAATCAAAGCCGTGTTTAAAATTGTAGCATATTTTATATTTCCAAGTAGAAGATCAGAACTAAAATGTTAATAATTTGTGATCTCAGATAAGGCTGTATTCTCCGTGACGCACACAGGCAGTTAGAGGTGAGATTGCTTAAAGCCGATCTGCTCTAATAGCACCAGCGCCTGATGCAATGGCACATCAATGGGGATGAAATAATCTTCTGCCTTCTCTGGGCCCTCAAATCTCCAACCAAGATTCTTTTCATTACATTTTAATCATATGCTGCTGGCTGCTGCTTTTGACCCTTAACTCCGCTCCTTTAACAAGTGCCGACTTCGCCCCTGGACCAAGGAAAAGTGCTAAAGGGGTAGCTCTTCCAGAATTTCAAATTGACACAGGGCATTACATTTTTTACTTAAAACGAGCTGAGTGGAGCGGGAGGTTGGTTGATTTCTCTTCTTAAGTCCTCGCTTTCCTTTTCTTTTTGCGCCTTCTTGAACTGACCCTTAGGTGGTCAGGAGCTCATATACTGTGCGCTGGCACAGGGGTTATTTCTTTCCCATGCAAACATGCCATCTGTGAAAAGCTGCTTAAGGAAATGTAGCAGGTGATTTATTGACCCTCTGCCCACTTAAAGAACTGACAAGTGCGTGACAAGGCCGTAGGGATGAGACATGGGGCAGTGCAGATCCACAACCTCCACTCTTACCATCCCAAGCCTTCCACTGCCTACTTTACTAAGTCTCTGAACTGCAGAATTTAGACTCCTTCTACAAAATGCTACGCATCACACATCAATTATTCGACAAAATTATTCAGTCACCCTGAATGTGTCTTCATGCGAGATCTCAAAAAGGGTTACAACCTAAATAGAGTTTAAAAATACTGTCAGATCATGTAGTCAGGACATGGTAGCATATTTTTGGTAGCAGCTCCAGCTGTCTAATTTGGAGGAACAGGAATGAGCACAATCCTGAGAAGTATGTGAAGTTGAGCAGGACAATGACCCCAAACACACTAAAGATCAATAAAAAGCATTTTAAGGTCCTGAAGTGGAATCTCTTCAGGTTTCTTGTGGCATAGAAGGCATGTAAAGCATTACACAAGCTAAGGGTTCCCAGCCCAAGCAAAAACATTGAAATGTCAGTCACTTTTGGTAAAAAAGTGCTCCTGTATGGAGGAGTGGTCCAAAATCAATGCTTCAGTGAATGCAAACCTGTTTAAGAGAGATGCACTCTGCACCACACAGGAAAACAGGAGAGAAGACGACGACAGAGAAGAAATCAAAGAAAAAATCATGGATGTCGAGTGGTTTCTACTGTTGATCGCTGATCACAGGGAGCTGTTTGACAAAAAAAGTGGAGAAAAGAGAGGTTTTGCGGAAAAGACAGGATTTCCTGTGTGAAGTTGCTAAGAAAATGTGGAAAAAGAGTGTAACCGACTGGCTATTTTTCGTCCTTCTAGTGTCATTAAAAGAGCCAGTTGTCATTGGTTGTTCTCCTCGGATCTGATATGGCAGAGCCAAACTCTGTTCCACTGACACCACTCATTCGGTCAGATGTGTGATGTCCCGTTGACACCTGTGGTTGCTGCATGAAACTTCAGACCGAAATTTCAGATCAGTGCGTAGAGGCCTTGAAAGTAGAGAGTTTCCATTCAAGGCAGCAAGTTGATGTCTACGTTTTTACCAAAACCCACACCAGAGTGTCATCTCTTGCCTTTTATTTAAAAAAATACCAAAGTGTTTTAAATTCAATCCATGTTCACATCAAATTATTTTCAACTTAGCCATCGTTTTATTTTTATGGCGTTTCTGAATAGTTGGTTGCAGTTAAAAGCTTAAAATACTCTAAAATGGAACAGTGATGATCGAAATATTTCAAAATGACCAGCAATAGTGGGATGCACGAACTGCCCAAAACAAAAGGATAACTTGCTTTATTTACTAACAACGTTAATCAAATGCAAGCTGAGGTCGCTAGGTGGTTGGCAAGGCATTGTGGGATCGATAAACCCACTAATAGACTGGTTACACAGTATTCAAACAAGCAGGTCATGCTTAATTTTGAAAGCAAAAGCAGGAGGTGAACCGTTTTTTTTTTTTTTGTTCATGAGAATCCACAACCTATATTCAACAGGGCCAAGTTGAGATTCAGCTACATATGCCCGGGAACTGCAGAGCCAGAAACATCATTAATTGAGTGCCAAGTGGCCTGGGGGATTTTCTGCATTTAAGCTGTCAACTCCCATTGGACCACGCGATCGCTTGCTCACTCACTCACTCACTCTTTCTCTCTCTCGGTTGTGGCTAGAAGCTACATCAAGTGTGTGGAGTCTCAGAAATCCAACCACCACCACCACCACCCCCTCAAAAAAATATATCTCTTCCGCTACCAAACCAGGAGATCCTTCACTTTGTTTGAACAATACGCATTCCTTACATCCACCCAACATTGACGTATGGTGCGCAGGTTTAGAATACGTGCTGCTATGTTGAAAATGCAAGTCTGCTCTCAAGTTCTTCTTTTCAGTTCAGTAGATGGATTGAAACTGTAGCTAAAAAGGAAGTCCAACCAACTAGCAATCAATCTCTTGGTTCCATGTTTAAAGAGGACATGAGACTAGTGTCATTCTATTCACTTTCCTAATGGCTTTCACCACCATCTGATAAATTCAGTGCAATGATAACGATTTTCTAAGAACCTCTTCAAGCATTCATGGCACGTCTGGATGTTTCGACTCGCCCAATGCAAAGGCCAGCTAAGTGGAGATTTCTAGTGAGTGAAACTGAAAGAAAATCTTCAAAATGAAACAAGACCTATGTGAAAAAAATCTTTCCCACTGACCAAATCCAGCAGATCCTGCACACAATGTTTTCCACTATCACGGCTTATACTGCACATGCCCTCCATGTTAAACCACTATAGTGCTCTTAGTCCTCCTTCATGATGCTAGTCTTCCCCTCCTGGACTACTGGTGCGTGTCCACAGGAGAAGGGGGGCAGGCAGCGGGTGGAAAGGCTACCAATCATGAAGTGTCAGACTTGGGGCATATGATTGTACACTGTGTCAAAGCTAGACAAATATTTGCCCCACGAGGCTCCAGGGACGCAGTTTCTCGCTTTGTTACATGAGCTGTAGCTTCACTCAGCATGCCGGTTCACTGCCTAACTAAGGAGATGGAGGGCCGGGTGACATCTGGAGCATCCCGTGAAACTCTCCAACATACATCAGGTCAAACACACTCCACTGGTGGCTTGGAATGTGATGTTAATGCAGTGCTATTCCCTGTGGGGGAAAAGCAATGGAGAATGCCCATCCCAAGATGCAGGCTAGATCTGGGATGGACAACAAGAAATTTTGATTACATCTAAATTAGATGGGGTTTAAAGTCAAGTTTATTTTTGTCCCATTTTGTAATTTAGTTAAAGGCAGAGTAGGGATTTCTGTGAGCCCCTGATGACTTGCAATACAAAACAACCCCACCTCCATGTAGAGGACGTGAAAGAGATGGGAAATTATACAAACAGCAGTAACTTATTGCAGTCAGGTAATTCCTGTAGATGACAACAAAGAACATAAAAACAACTGACCCTCTAAATCCACTGCTGACTTGGACCCCACCAGCACAAAGGTAATCGATGTGCACAAAAGAACAATGAACCAGGAAGTGCAAGGTTGGTAGTGCAGTGTCAAAATAAAAGTCAGAGAAATGTGATCAACTTCATGAAACAAGAAAAAGGTAGTGGGGTTGATCATCGTTGCCAGGTGAACGTCCATATGTAGCCGAGAGAAAGAGTCACATCGTGGGAGCAAGCAGACTAAGCCGAAAACAGTGGATGGAGATCACGAGAGCTAATGGGAGTCAAAAGAGCCCAGGAGATGCTCACCGACCGGGTCTAAAGGGGCGCTGGAGGACCAGTTGTCACTGAGCTCGGCTGGCCACCCACTATCCGAGAAAAGGCTTCTGGAGTGATCTGGCAATTCATGGCCCCGAAGTCGCCAGCCCTGGGAGACAGGCCCATAGTTTGAAGCCCGGGGATCACAGAAGAGACTAGCCACAAGAGATCTCATACCTCAAAATCTCAAACCACACGTCACGGGACTAATGGGGAGAAGAAAGGCATACTGGAGTACCAGGAGCCTGCGTGCGCCTATCCAGCTCACCATCATCTCTATTGCCACACTAAGTGAATCTTTTAATTATTTGTTGGTGCAACAATTTTTAGTAAATGCCATGAGAGGCTTTTAACCAGAGCAGTGTGGCCATGTCTCTCTCGCCCACTTGGCTTAGTGACTTCATGTTCTATGCCTGACCTCTCACAACTAACCATTTCCAAACCACTGAGAAAACGTTAAAACCTTCATCTTGTGGGTGTTTTTTTATGTCCATGGGAAATAAGTTATATAAAATAAAGTGTGGCGCACCATTGAAAATAAAGCTGAAATTTTGCAGAAGTGTGCATCTAATACATTTTTCTTCAATCTTACAACTTCTCGAGAAAATAAACATGTCTCATGACGGAAATTTTAATAAAAAATACAAATAAGCACTAACATAACGTACTGTAAATATGTTTCCATCTTCTCACAAGGCCTATGCTGTGACGTTTGTAGACCAAAGCTCCACTGGTCACAGAACCAACCGTTTCTGTTTGTTTTCAAAATGTGATGGTGAAACATTTGATGGTGTACCTGCATTAAAGGTATCAAAAATGGTGTGTGGTTTCTTCACAGCACCAAATAATCAGTTGAATCGCACACAAGTCACGAGATCAAGCACATAAGTGTAAAAAAGAAGAAGATCTAATCGCTCCAGTTATTCACAAGCTGCTCCTCCTTAACCCCTAATCACTGAAAACACAGAATCCTTTCAAATAACTTCAAATAAACCCATCTCCACAGAAATGCAGAAATGAGAAACAAAAACAATAACCCGCATATGCATATTTGTTTATTTTCCCTCTAAACAGACATCCGGAAGAGAGATCTAAGAGAGGCCGGCATAATAAAGTCTCGCTTTTCCATCTGTCTGCTTGATTTGCAAAAAAAAAAAAATGGCCTCCTTGTGATTCAGAAATGTCCACGGGACTGGTGCGTCTCCACATGGCAGCTGTAGGTGAGGAGAGGATAAAAAAAAAATCAATTCATATTTCCATAATCCACAGTCCGTCTCTTCCCCTCTCACTCCCCTGGGGTAAAGTAACCCCTCCACCCCTAACTACGGCCTACAACTGTCATTACGTGCCGCAACAATAAGAGGATAAACAAAGGAGGCCTGGAGAGATGGGAGCTGCTGCCGCCATATGCTGGCTATCTTGGGGGGGAAAGGGGATTTTGGGTGGCTATAGAAGGAGCAAGACGTACAAAGATGCAAAAAGAGCTTAATCCTGGTAATGAGGTGACTCAATGAGAGCCTTTATGTTTGTGAGCAAAGGGCTGATCCATCTGTACACATCCTAAACTAGCAAACAACTTGACAGTCTTGAGTTCTGGCAGAGACTTTGTGAAGCATCACTGCCTGACCAAAGTGCAAACGAAAGCCAAAGATGCTCAAGTTGTTCTTGCTTCGGTTCATAATGAACTGTCCAATTTGCTTTGCACTTGTGCATGGAGACCTCGAGGCCGAGCCAGCAGAAGGAAACTTACAACTGCAAGGCTGCACTGTGACCCAGCCCCAGACCCCAGACACAGATACACATGACCTGAAGGACACTGTAGAAACTACCGCAATTATTTCAGTTCTGATCAGAAACTTTGGAAGTGGTTTGAGAAAAAGAGTTTCAAGAGGCAATGATCCATTGAACATGAGAACGCTTTGGGCTTTTGATGCGCATTTCTGTTCGGCAGATGTAAGCTATTTAAAGGTACACAATTTTCACACTAGCAGAAATTAATAGCAACTGATTCATATTTCTAGCTAATTTTATATGTATGTACTATTTACACTGAGGTGGTAGAATCTCACCAAAGACACCAGAACAAAAGTGAACAAAAATGTGACAATCAAAACATTATTCTTTAAAAAAAAAAAGCTAACCTTTGCTTTGATTGCCATCACATCACTGGAAAACATGGCCAGCCATCATTTATACATGCATTTACAAAGTGATTGGGCAAAAGATCTCAAAATTGGAATAATGAAACTATTGTTTCTTTTGTGCCATTTTATTTAGTCACTTTTCTCTTTAGCAGTTCTTCATTTTTAGATGAATGCCACAGTGTTCACAAATCAGCAAATAGGGCAGTCAGCTGTATACCAACCTGACACAACTGATGCTCCCAAAACTATTGAGAAGTAAAGAAATGAATACGGATTTGTAGCGCTATCAACAAAACAAAGGCACTTTTGTGTAAAAACAAATTGAATGTTACTTCTAACTTCCTTGTTCACAATATAATTCCATGTTTTCATTCACATAGTGGCCCTGCGAGCGGTTTACCGCCGCCTCTCACCAGATATGCGGTAGAGATAGGCACCGGCAGACCCCAATGACCCCGAAAGGGAATAAACGGGTTGGAAAATGAATGAATGAATGAATTCGCATAGCCCTCTGATACCATAGATTCAAACTTTAGATTGGTAGGAGATCTAAAGAAGAAAAATTAGCAAAATTACTAACACCAGCCTTAGCAATTGGAGAACGTGAGTAGCCTCTCCAACGTCCGTACCATTAGTTATGAAAAATCTTCAGACTTAATAGAACTTAAATGAATGGGAAAAATGCACAAAAACAATCTCTGAGCCATTCGATGAAAATTAATCATATACATTTAAAATGCCTGTAAAGATGCCTTAATTCTGCTGTTTACTTCTGTACAACTCTGCATATTTATATTTTGAATGTATATGTTTGTGTGGGTGGATATTTATTATATATATTACCACCCACTGGGTTGATGGTAAAGCAACCCCAAACCAGATAAACATCAACCCAATCTGCTGCATCAGTCTACCACGACTCGTCATCATGCTTATTATACATTACTACTATGATACGAATGCAACCCCTGAATGACACACAGCTGTACAGGTGTGAGATACACCAGTGGGCGGGAAAAAAAGCTCCATACGCAGCCATTCACATCCCAGCCAGCTGATAATTACCAGAACAACGCTTATTGAAGACCTGCTCACCGCTTTTCATTATCAGCAACATCACACCACACGGGGGGAAGGAAAGAGGGAGAGTGGAAGCGAGAGAGAGAGAGGCCTTGAGGAGCAGGAGGGGTCATAGATGTGACGCTAGGTGGGGGGGGGGGGGGTAGAGAAAGAAAAAAAGTTCTATCTCCAACCTGGTCTCCGAAGTCCTGGGGGAACTTCCACAGCACTGTCGGATCTGTAAGAAATTGACAGACAGCATTAATCAGCAAGCGTGCGCCGTTCAGAAACCATACATATTAATGAGGGGGTGGGGGCAGGGCTGGATTCTCCTATGTGGCAGCCTGCGCAGGCATGGAATGCTCTGCATATGCAAATGTCATCCGATGGTGAGCTAGAGGCCCTTAGAAGCACAGGCTCAGTGAAACAATACTCTGCTACCTGCACAAACAGCAGATATGTGACATGCGACTCTGACTTCACAAAACATATTTATTACTGGGAAGAATTTATGTTTCCAATTATGTTTACATTTTTTACTTAATAAATACTTAAAGTCTGGGCATTAAAAGATTGTACTTTGGATTTGGGAGAACATATATACAGTAAAAAAAAGAAGTCTTTATCTAAAACTTGAATTTACTTTTAATTAATTTTCACTACGAATCTACAAATGGTTCATCCAGTGACTACATTTTCCAAACCCCTCCTTAACAAACGAAATTCAGTAGCAATTGGTAGTTAGAGTCTCAGTGTGTAGTGATTGGATTACTGTGTGCAGCACAAGTCAAGATGGGATGCACATCACCATTACACAGCACTAGGTTAAGGTATCAGGTTTACTATGTAGGGTAAGTAGGTACGGTCTCATCTCAAGGAAAAAAAAATATCTTCAGGCAATAAAGTGATCAGAAACAGCATTTGAGAAGGAGGCTCAAGTGTGAAAAAAAAAAAATTCACGATCGCCAACGTGTTTCAAAAGGCTGGACTGCTGGGTGATGAAGATGGCAACACAAGCTCAGGGACAATTGACTCTAAAATAAAGTGGCATTTTGAGCAACAACGAACGAAAAAAATATTTGTGTATAATCTTTCTGTATAAATATCTTTAATAGATACATAAATAATAGTTGAACAATTAGTAGTTTTCCTCCACTTGTTACCATTTGACATGTGAACGACAAAGCATCTAGCATGTTAGTCAATATATAAAAGCACAGTCCCACCCCCTCATTAAAAAAACTGTTTACATATTGTTCAATCTATGACCTTTAAATTGAACAAATCCTCAACAAAAAAGGGAATGTTTTCTCTGTTTATTGTTTCCATCACAATGACCAGTAGCACTTTATATTACAAAATCGGAACTAATTTGAAGATTTCAAAGATGATATTGATTTATATAAAATAAACCCATGTGTAGACTATAAACACAGCCTGGTATTTGATAATATAGAAGTGCTGCAGACAAAACATCACCTCAGACCACATAAACAACAAACTCATGTGGTGAAGGTCAGTGTGAAAACCATGAAACCACATACACTCTCGTACATGGAGTACAAAGTTTCCTGGTACACCAGCAGCATATAATTCACTAATAAATAATTCCAATTCAAGTTTCTTGAACTTTTCATGTCTCAGATTCTTTATAAAGTGCCAGCCTACACAAGAACATTTAAGCACTATATCTCAGATATAGTAAAAGAAAGTTTCATAAGCAGAGCATCATTAGCTGTGTTTCCATCCACCTATTTTTATGAGCAGTTTGGAATATCGCATAAAAGACCCTGGGTAGAAACGCCAAGATGTGGGAGAAACTTTTTATCTCATAAGAAAAACTGCATAAACTACGATGGAAATTAATTTACTGAACAAACCCCACAGCAATTCAATGGTGTTTCTCTATCGGAACTATAGGACTAACCAACGAACCGATTTCATTGTACAACATCTGAAATGTTGCATTGGTTATTCTAAAATTCCAGAGTCCGTCATTAAAGTGGTTATGGATAATCACCTTCCAGAACTGTCTTGACTGTCTGCGTTCCAAAAGAGTAATCTCCCACCTCCAAAAGCAAGATGACATGACTGTGCATATTATATACGAAAAAAGGGCCTTCTACTAACAGAGCAACTTCCATTTTTTTATCAAGAAGTGACAATTTTGTTCTCTTGGACTCTTTGGATTGAAACAGTACTTTATTTGTGAAAATTTATGCAATATTCCAGTTTTGCAAATAAATTAAATTTGTATCTTTGGATAGAAACATGGCTATTGGGAACTTGAACAAACAAATCAGACATAGCAAAAAGAAGAAAAGAAGTCATTTTTATATGAACCAAAACCAATATCCCATTCAGGGTTGATGCAGATTCATAAATCAATAGTTTAGACATAGAAAAGAGCACAGAAAGAATAGAATTGGCCACTCTGATGAGCTCAGTGAATTCCAGTGTGGTTAACAATTCCTTGTTCTATCAGTTTAGAAAAGGCCATGTACCGTAATTAATAATGTAAGTAAAAAATTTTAAAACTGTTTTGTTGGCAAAAGAAGATCTGGTATTTTCTATACGCTGTGCATTGGGTTCAATAATCCGTTTTGCCTTAACTTTTATTTTTATTAGTCAATCCTATAAAATAATGTGTGTTCAAAGAATTGACAGCTCAAATTGGCTGACTAGACCCTATGCATGAGACCCTAGAGATGCAAATGGTAACTCCTGTTCAACACCACTCATCGGCCCATGCAGTGACTACTGTCCATCATATCAGCCTCCAAATGTTGCTTATTTACTGGTAGAAAGTCATGACCTCTCAAACATTTTTTTTGGTCAGTTTTATTCAATCACAACATTATATCCATTTCCCCTTTCATGTTCCCATCAGTTCAGAATTAAACATTTCCCCATCACATTAGAATGAAACTCTTTCTTCTGCATTCACTGTTAATTCAGCTCTGGAAGTGACATAAAATGAGGCAATGCACAGCAAACTAATGGCTGTCATGACAGAGTAAATCCAATTTTCACCCATCTACATTGCACAAATCTGTTAAAAACAGTGATATCCCATCCTGTCACTATTTCAAAAGTGAACAATCCACGATATTGTCCAACCGTGCTGACCAAAAAGGGAGGGGTCAAAGTGAAACGACTTACAAAGGTGCGTTACATAATCCCATTGTGAGATTTCACGGACCTTGTCTTATAATATTTTTACAAAGGCTGAATTTCCTTCTCCCCAGGGATCTGAAGCCCAACTCTTCCATCTGATCTGGCAGAGTCAGGTCAATTTTATGCTGATTTTATGGGTGAGAGGATGGGAACCACTGCCAGGGAAACAGAAACACAAGCTAAGAGGGAGAAAGAGACATAGAAGAAACACATTCTTATCCAAAAGAGAGTAAGACGCTTGGATGGAAACGACACCTTTTAAGACTTTTGATACAATAGACAATAAATATATGAATTAAAGGACTTTCACTGTTTTGTTTAATATTTAGAGTTTTCAATACATAAGTTGCCATGGTTGCACTAGATGGTATATTGAAAGACAATTTCAGGCATTCAAATCGATATATTTTCATAAGTGATGAGCAGAATGTGAATCACCACGAGGTGTAAGATGGAACAGCCCAGTGTCAATATCATCACCATGTTCCTCTCGAGTGAATCTCATTGGTTGCCCAGTTTTTAAAAGGTGCGAGGCATTATAATGTGCAAGGCAAACAGTTAAAGCTGTTATAGCTGCAAAGGTTGGGCCAAATCCCATTTAACCCTTGGTATTCTTAATGGGTTGTTGCTTACATTCATATAATGTAGAATCAGGTTATTTTTGGCAATGTAATAAAGAGTGTGATCTAGTGCTGGGCGATATGACGATATATATCATGGGGACGATAGAAAAGTGTCTATCGTCCTATTTCTCTTCTATCGTTTCTATCGTTTCTAACCTAATTTTATCAATTACTAAAGAAAATATTGCATTAAATAGGCTATGACAAATGTATGACAATGTCTTGTGGCTATGCAATGCATACTCTACCCTTTATATAAGTGATAATCAAGAATAAAACTTTTTCGCAAAGAAACTCCGTCTTGTGATTTTGCGACGTGACACTTTACGTTGTTGCGACATGCTTTACGCTAGTTAACTCGTGAGTGCTTAAAGATGGAGACGCAAGAGGTTGAAGATGAATGCCTGGAGTCGCAACAAATTGAAACTGCTATGCAGGCAGCAGCCCAAGAAGTTCTTTTACCGAAACGTGGGAGTACGTCAGTGATTTGGTTGCATTTTGGCTTCAAGAGCTCCGACGCAGAGCAGAAGACAGTCATCTGCAAACTCTGCCAAAAAACTGTTTCCGCGCCCGACGCCAACACAACAAACCTCTTTTACCACTTGAAGAAGCTTCACGAAAAAGAATACTGGAGAATCGAAGAAATGCGACGTAAAGAAAGTTGTGAAACAGCCCGGGCAAGTGGCGAGAAAAAATATAGCCAGCCTAAAATTAAAGAGTCTTTCATAAAATGCACACCGTATGAAAAAAAGTCCCAGCGCCATCAAGAAATCACATGTGCCATCTTGCATTACTGTTGTTAAGGCATGATCCCCATGTATGCAGTTGAGAAGGGTAGCTTCCGATACCTTGTCAAAGTGCTTGACCCGAGGTACGTTATGCCCAGTCGTAAGCACTTCAGAAAAATCAAGTTGCCTCGCTTATATAACGCATGCCGGGCCCAAGTAGAGAAGGATGTTTGCAGTGTGGTTCATTATTTTATTTTTTTTAAATAGTTTATTTTGATAATACTATTTAAATAACTATGATGTGGTTAAAAAAATGTGAAGGCTACTGTAGCTCTACCTCCACCACATCTGTTGTCATTTGATACGTTTACATTGCTGCACTAAAATGTAGTTTTTCTCATTTGTGACAGTTCAGTTAAATTTCACTTCAAAATAAATAAATAAATATTTTTGTCAAACTTTTCAGAGAATAACTGAAAACGTACTTTATTGTGGTATATCGTGATATATATCGTTATCGTGATATAAAATAATCCATATTGTGATATATGATTTTTCCATATCGCCCAGCACTAGTGTGATCTAGCAATTTTGAAGAAACTTCCCTTTGTTTCAGTTATCAGTTCCTCCGATGCATTATTCTTTCTCCATGCCACCAAAACAATGCATGTGAGTATCAATAGCTCAGCTTTGGTCAATGGACCCAATTATTGTTGCAATCGAGCACCAACAAGAAAATGAACTTGCTTCATCAGGATTGTGGAGCTGTAGTATGAAAGTAAAGATGGATAGAGCAAAATTAATAAAACATTAATGAAAATATTTATTACATTTAGGCAAAAACTAATAATCCTGTTATTTACTTGACCTTAGTACGATTGTTACTTTTATTCTTGCTCCTGTACTTTTAAAGAAGTCAACTTAATGGGGACAAATTATTCAAGTTTTCTGTGAGTGTTTATACTGTGTTCATGGGTTGAACATTGTTGAACAACAAACAAGAACAAGAAGTGTGAAGAAAGATGGTACTGTATTGGTATAAACCTACTAATAGATGTTCCAGATGTTCCTGATATCTGACAAAACTTTTCCACATGCCTTAATACCGACAAGACGAGGTAAATATTTAGTGCTGAGAGGCAAGAAGCTACAATACTTTCACAAAGCTCAAGTCAAGAGCTAAAACACATCCAAAATGAATATACATAGCCTCACTTTTCTGACTACAAATAATGACTTTGATGCAGTAGGTTTTAAATCATGACAAAATGAAAGCAGCTACTGGAAATAGAGAAGCACATGGTCTCAAATGCATCTTAGGGTCGCTTTCTGGTAAAATACATGCATATGTCCACGTTCAGAAAGATATTCAAACACGAAGTGAAAGAGGAACTCTGTGTCACTGTCCCACCAGTATCGAAACTGAATGATACAGTTGCTAATTAACAAGACACAAAAAGATAACTCCGAGTGCTTTAATGAGATGCTATTATATAAAAAGTTTTATATAAGTGTGAAAAAAATAAAGAAAGGTTGAAAATAAATCAATATTTGGTGCAACTACCTTTTGCCTTTCATTGGTACACTTGCACAAAGTTTTTTTTGTAGGATTATAGTCAGGCATTAGGTAAACCAATTATACTAAACAGGTGATAATTACAATAGACTCAGCTGTGTAGGAGGCCTAAAAATCTGCTACCAAGGTGAAGTTGAAAAACGCTTTTGTCAGGGCATAGCATGTTTTTCCCAAATATCAAATCAGATTGGGTTTCCAAGATGTGCTGTTCAAGCTCTTTAGAAGAAGTCCAAGTATTCACAACAACATATGAAGCATGGTGGAGGTTTCTTGAATCTTTGGGGTCAGTTTTATTCCGCAGCAGGACGATAATGACCACTAAGAACCATCTTCAGTGTAAAGAAAAACAAGAAGTACTTGAAGTGTATGACCACCAAAAAGCCATAATCCCAACATTATTGAGTATGTTTGGGATTAAACGAAGAGGCTGAAGGATGTGAGAAAGATCTGAGGATAGTTCTACAAAATGTTTGGAAACCTAGAAGAATTGCTGCTGAAGGCAAAGTGTGGCTTAAATATCACAACCTAATAAATATCTTAAGACTTCTAACATAAATCACTTATTACAAATAAAAGAAAAATGACAAAAATAAATAAATGGCAAGATGGTAAACTTTGAAATCAGAAGCAATAGAAGGTGAAGGGGGTGGGGTGCTAATGTAGGGGCATTGGCCTCCAACCACGCACCTTCTGTGCAGCATATCCTGCAGGCTCCAGGTCTTTAACGATTCTGAAATACCTTGAGACACATGCTTATTCATACACTGAGGCAAAGGACTTGCAAATTTCAATCCCTATGGGACATTCACGAGACGGGGGGGTTCACATGAAAAGTCCCCAAAATTCAGATGAGCTCTTCCATTATTAAAGCACCCTTGGTCCCTTCAACAAGCCCGATCGGCTTCATATCTGAGCAATGGCATCAAATAGTTGCCCTTAGACTTAAGTAACTTGCTTTTCAAAGCAGACATCCAGGCTGGCGAGGGATAATGGGTTATGATGGGTTAAGAAAAGATTTAAGATAAAATGTATAGTACATTGACAATTACCACCATAAATGCACATTGGCAAACATTCAGCTTTCAGTCATCATTTGGAGGCTTTGTAGTTCACATCACAGAGAAGAATAAATGTAAACAAATTACAAAGAAAAAAGCAATAAACCACACAGTTCATAGATTATATTGTTTATAGGCACAATAGTTGTGTCTCAATTTCAAATATTCACAGAAATCCTAAAATGTGTTTTGGGGTGTTTTCAAGAGCCTAACCCCCAAGTTTCGGTGAAACACATACAAAAATGACCGATTGGAAGACCAACTGTCTGTTTTGGAAAGCATGGGGGGGGTTGTCCACTGGGGAATGTAAAGAGATGAAGGCCCCTGTCTGTGGGTGAGAAGCTGTCAAAGGGACCCCGGCTCCTTGCCTCCGCTGCCTCCTGCTGCCATATTGTGAGTGTGTTTGCGCGGGGTGGGTAGACACAAAGGGATTAATGGGTTAAGGCTGAAAGTTGAAGGTTAGGAGGGTAAACCCAACCCCTGCTGCTGAGGCAAGGGAGAGAAATGTCACCATGACAGACCTGGAGCTGCTTAATCCCCCTCTTGGCCTTGGCGCTCCCCAACGGCCTCCCCTACTGGGCCTGACAGTGCCCCGAGCCAGTGGGCACACACACAGACACAGGAAGAGGAGCAGACTGAGCTGACAGACTCAGACCCAGTAGCATTTCATTGATGAGAACAATCTGAAGAGTTTTGTTCCTCCATCCTGAATTTCCATGTAAAATGAGCAAATAAGTAAGCGTCAATTCGTTTCCAAACTGATGCAAATGAATTTGATACATTTGTAATTGTGACCGCTTGTCTTCAAATGATATCAAATGCCACGATGCACCATGATTCAAACCTACCGCATCGTGAGATATAAGAAACCTTATCCGCTTGAAGGCCGAACGTCGGGTAATGGGTGAGAATTGAATTGAAATCACCTCATCGTGGCGAGCTGTTTTTCTTTTTGTTTCGCACCCCAATGTGATGCGGGCCGTAGGTGATGGCAGGCTTGGGAGGGCCCTTCTTCCAGAGATTCCTCACAGGCTTTGTGCACAGCTAACCTTCGACAGGGCCGCCGCCGCATGGCAACACGCCGCCGCCCCAAGCACAGACAGCACGGGTCAGTCGTGAATCAATGTTTTGACGTCCCGGGAATGCTTGTCTTTAAAAGTCGATACACACTGCTTTGATAGAGCCGAGGCCGGTGGGAAGAAGGTTAATAGGTGAGTGGTGGAAAGAGCTCAGAGCTGACACCACTTTTTACCACCTCTGTCTGTCTATCTATCTGCAAATGGTTGTAGAACCAATACAGTCAAGGCAAACCGAGGTGATTGAGTTGCTAAGCTGTCAACACACACTGATGGAAAGCTTCAACGCACTTGTAATGGCTACATCACATCAACTTGTGTTTAATAATCTGTGTCAACAGGTACCAGTTCTGAGGTGCTATTATTATCCTAATATAGTATGCATGCGTCCAAAGATATGAACGCTAAATATAGAAATGTGACCAAAAAAATTGTACGGATCATCAGATTTTTATAGACCGTTGATATAGATAAATTACTGGGACTTTTTAAAACAAGGCAATAAGATGAAAGACAGGACATTTAGTCAACATTGGATGAAATTTCTTGAATTTACCTTTAAAAAGTGAAAACATTATTGCTGTTTTAGAATCAAGATGAGTCATGCACTGCCTTATAGGAAAAAGTACATTTGAGTGAGTCTGAGAATTTGAGTATTCATCAACATTAGTTACCAGCAGGGTGATAGGGGAGCACGCAAGCATTCAAACAGAGGGGTAGAGACCAACAACAAGGATCATGGTCCAGTAAACTTTTATTTGATACATGAATACACATCGGGTCAGGAATTTACATATTTGTTGATCCATCCAAACCCTAAATAAAGGCTCATTTTTTTAAAAGTGTAACAAAGTAAAAAGTGCACAATATTTTACCACTGGAGGTTTCTAAAGGTACAAAATAAACTAAAACCATTATGAGATTACCTTTAAAATAGGTGATTACATCACACACCATTTCATGGTCACAAGAAATTAGCAAGAAATGTCTATTAGGCTATCACAGTAAATCGAGAGCTATATGGGGAGTATTCTACGATATAAAATTGTCACGATACCACTCTCTTCAGCTGGTAAAGTATAGTGCATGAGTTCTCTCACTGTAAGAATCATAACATGCTCATCCGAGTCCTGAGCTTATTCTTCTACACCCACTTCTAATGCAGTAGGTAAGCGAAACAATTATGTTGTAAAGCTTACATTTACATTTTTATTTCTTTGCAAATGTTTTGTTTAATATTCAGATGCATATTCTTAATCACGTCATGTATCGTATTCTCTGAGGAATAATCACGGTTTGACAATTATTATGCCTTTATTCATATCACAAGATTTCTATTATTTAAAATCACATGGACGTAAGGTAGTGGGTCTCAAGCTGGACACCCCCGTGTTGAACCCTACTGATTTTATATGCATCTATATAGAGTTAACATTGAATTTGTACTGATGCCAGGGAATACCCTTGCAACCTTTATAGCTGAGAAACTAAACATAAAAAATAGAATAACACAGTTGTCCTCATAAGTTTACACAATGACAACAGAAGTCCAAATAACCTTGATCAAAAATGTAATGATTTTGGCCAAAAAACTGCCACAGAAGGGTTTGAGTGGCTGGTAAAGGTAACCATCCTCGCCTGCAGCCTGTTTTGGGGCTCCTGATAGACCCTTGCCTCTTTCATCCGGTGAAAAAAAGCCAAGAAATTTTTAGCTTAAGCTCCTGAAATGGTTTCTTAAAGAATCATCCAAGGCAGTTACTGTGAATCCTGCATGTAGCAAACTTGAGGAGACCCGTTGAACATCACTGGTTCTGTTTTATCCAAAGATGAAGGGCTATGAGTCCCCTTGCTGCCATTTCTCGCTCCACGCCTCCTCCTCCTTTCGCCTTATTCATGGCCAAGGGTTAAAATGCTGAACTCACAACCTCCTTGGCGAAACCTTTTCTTCTTCCGCTCCTTTTTTTGGCTCATCTCTAAAAGATTTATTTCCCAGTATGTGGAGGTCTGGATTAAGCCACTCCAAGGCCCAGAACAAAGACATTGTCTTTGTGGCTGAACAGGTCCCATGTAAAGAGGAAGCAGCAGCTCCTCGACATCCACAATCATGTCATTGTGCCTGGCATGCTGGAGGGGTCGTCTAGACTTTGAGCCAGCTACTCAAGAAACTGGTAGAAAATCCCATCAAGCACTGGAGTGAACGTTAACTAAGGTAACCTGCTGTGAACCTGATGAAGATGTCAACCGAACATATGGCTAAAAAAAATCTTTTGTTGGTACAAGGAGCTTTTTTTCTTCCCTTGCAGAAAGAAGGGGAGTGGAAAGGGGAGGGAAGCCAGCATTTGGAAGCCAAAAGCAAGGAATAACTGTGGTCATCAGTTTACTTCTGGATCAGTAACTTTATTCTAGCCTCCAGCAGCTCTGCCCCCAGATCTCACAATTAAAAGGGTAAGCAGATTAGCAGGCGTCTTTCAAGCTTGAACAGAAAGAAAACACTCTGTGGTTTTAAAATGTTTTTCTCCATTCCACCAATAGCATTACATTTCATGCTACTTTAGCTGGCAAGACTTTAAAAAAGAGGACATCGTTTACTGCAATGATATGCTTCTTTAAAGCATCACACTGATCATTTACTGCCTGTGAACTTCCGTGTGAGAGAGGAAGCCACTCTGAAGTCTGCACCTGTCAAGATGATACGTTTAGCTTATGAATATATCTTTCAAGAGTTGCTAGTCACATGGAACAGATGCCCGTTCAATTTTGCCATTTTAGTGTTTAGTGGGAGGTTCAATCCTGTAGATACCATGAGTGATAAACCTTTTTTAACAGGAAATAAATAACAGTACAGTACAGTTTAGAAAGAACTAACTATAAATGCGTAACTTTTTGGAAAATAATTTAATTTACTTTTACTAACTGCATTTTTTCCAGTATTCATAGTTTTTGGTACTAAAATTTTTACTTCTAACATTATATTTGTTAATGCTCCATAAAAGCGTTTCAATGCTCCAATCCAGAGGAGAAAACACCACACCAGGTGTTTTACTCCCCTGGTGAAAGTAAAACTGTCCAACTCAGCAAAGCATCTACTCTCACATGTGATGGCTTTTGAGTGGGACAGGACAAGGTTAAAAAAAAAAAAAAACACTTGCTGAGTAATACAGTCTTGGTTTGTTCGTGTTTTTTTTTTTTTTCAAACAGCGATAAACGCCAGTGACGTTTTTTTTTACCAAAATGCCATAATAAGTCCACTAAACCAAGGATAGTGCGAAGAAAATGAGGTGCTGAGGTTGTGGAAAAATGCCGGCTGTCATCATTCCATAAAGACGGAACAGAATCAAGCCATTTACCAGCTGATCACTGAATCTCTTTATTAATCACTGATGCGGAGACATCCAAAGTCACTACAAGGCGAAAGGAGAGACTGTGGGGCACAGACTCACTTGAGCGAGCAGCAGATAACTCCGCGCTCGGGGCGGTGAGTCCAATATCTGCGTGTGAGTTCTGACACTTTTTAACCGATCTATTCTGGAACCAGTCACTTGATTGGTATTGTATTTTGAATGGTTTAGTGAAAAAAAAAAAAACATTTACATTGATGTCTTGGATTTATAGTCTTTTGTGAATAAAGGGTCACAGAGTTTTGGGGAGAAAAAAAACTTATTCTAAAATAATAAAATTTGGATGAAAAATGTTTGTATGACTTTGACAAAATCAAAATTTTCTGTTCCAAACTTTCATAAAGCAGCTAGAACATATTTTACTCAGATTCGTCAAAATAAAGTTATGGCGTCTTGGATTTATAGTCTTTTGTGAATAAAGGGTCACAGAGTTTTGGGGAGAAAATAAACTGATTCTAAAATAATAAAATTTGGATGAAAAATGTTTGTATGACTTTGACAAAATCAAAATTTTCTGTTCCAAACTTTCATAAAGCAGCTAAAACATATTTTACTCAGATTCGTCAAAATAAAGTTATGGCGTCTTGGATTTATAGTCTTTTGTGAATAAAGGGTCACAGAGTTTTGGGGAGAAAATAAACTGATTCTAAAATAATAAAATTTGGATGAAAAATGTTTGTATGACTTTGACAAAATCAAAATTTTCTGTTCCAAACTTTCATAAAGCAGCTAGAACATATTTTACTCAGATTCGTCAAAATAAAGTTATGGCGTCTTGGATTTATAGTCTTTTGTGAATAAAGGGTCACAGAGTTTTGGGGAGAAAAAAAACTTATTCTAAAATAATAAAATTTGGATGAAAAATGTTTGTATGACTTTGACAAAATCAAAATTTTCTGTTCCAAACTTTCATAAAGCAGCTAGAACATATTTTACTCAGATTCGTCAAAATAAAGTTATGGCGTCTTGGATTTATAGTCTTTTGTGAATAAAGGGTCACAGAGTTTTGGGGAGAAAAAAAACTTATTCTAAAATAATAAAATTTGGATGAAAAATGTTTGTATGACTTTGACAAAATCAAAATTTTCTGTTCCAAACTATCATAAAGCAGCTAAAACATATTTTACTCAGATTCGTCAAAATAAAGTTATGGCGTTTTAGTCTATGTCTTAATTTTATGCTTATACATGACCTGCTTTTATAGTTGATTTGAATAAATTTACTTTCTATTTATTCTGTTTCCAATGTAAAGCACTTTGATGCTGTGGACGAAATGGCTATACAAATAAACATGCCTTGCCTAATCAAAAATGTCAAGGCGCCTTTTATATAGTGAATGTTAAGGTTGTACCAATCAATTTCAGAATATCTTGATTTCCATGCGATCACCCTGCATCAATTGGCAGTCTCTAAAGTGAGATAATCATAGTCTGCTTTAGTGTCTCACAATATATGTTATCATTCATGGGTCCCTCAGTGGTTCCCTCTGGGTATTCATGCAGCCCCAGACCATGACACTCCCACCACCATGCGTGACAGAAGGCAAAACACACTTGTTTTTGTTTTAGTGTGGAGGAAACCAAGTGAGGAGTTTATCTTGGTCTCATCAAACCATAGTACATGATCCCAGTAATCCTTTTCATTAGCCTGCTTGTCTTCAGCAAACTGCTTGCAGGCACTCTTGTGCATCATCTTTAGAAGAAGCTGGGATGACAGCCAAACTTTGACAGTATCCACCCTTTCAACCTCTGCAGCAATGCCGGCAGCACCCATACATCTGTTTCCCAAAGACAACCTCTGCATATAAGACTGGCATGTCCACCTAACTTCTGTGATCGCCCACGATTAAGCCTGTTCTGAATGCAAATTGTTCTGTTAAATCTCTGCATCATTGAGAACACTGTGCTGCTGATCAGTTTCAAAGCCAATCAATCAGTAAAATAAAAACAATAACATATACATTCTTTTTTTGTCCCTTTAAAATATTTTTTGGTTTGTTTTTGAATCAGAAGCAACCGAATGACTTTCAATTCTGCACTAATTCCTCTTGACATTTAAGTGTGTCTCAGTTAAACCCCTAAGCAATCTTACGTCTGATGGCCGACAAGCTTCTTGCGACTTTCCTCAAACCCAAATTTGGAGAAACCTCTGAGTCTGTCACATTTGATTAAAAAGCCCTTGTCTATGACACTGACGAAAACATGAATCATGCTAAAATTCGTTTGTATACGTGTCCAAAACTCTAGCTGGCCATGAATAATAAAGAAGTGTTGAAACCATTCAATTACACACATAAATACACATACAGTACAGCAATTAAAAATACTACACATGAAATGGCACTCAGTAATATGCAAAAATATCCAACAAACATCAAACACTGATTGCTTCGGTGCTTTTCGCAATGTGTGACAATTTGTCAAAAGCCTGTGTGGATTCATTTGCATATTCTTCTCTAGATTTCAGCTACTGAAAAGGAATGAGAGAAAAGGAGAGGAAAAAAAATCTTGAAGCTAGTTGGGGTGCAACCCAATTTCACAGCTTCATGATTGAGTGGAGCAGCATATGGATGTCGGCTATGTGACAGTCCCGGCGCATCACTGTACATTAGCACAGTCTGTCACAATATACACGTCCAATCGTGCAAATGTTTATCGACTGTCTGCTTGTAAGCGTTTTTTTTTTTTTTTTGTTTTTTTTTGGTGCATACCATGTGGTCTGCCTCATAGCTAGCATGCAACGTCAGGAAGGAAAGCCACAAAGAGAATACTCAACATGGAAACAATCTGCCTGCCAAATTATACCTTAACTCCTGACTCAAGGCTAATTTATATGCACGGCACAGACGTGGAAGGGAGTATTGCCGAGCTCGCTAATCATAACAGTCATCAAACTGCCTTATCTCAAGCTAGGCTACATCTCATGGACATTAAAATGTCTTTACCTCTTAAAGGGGGGCAGCCATGACTCGGGTTTGGGTGTGCGAGGAGAAAAGCTGGAAAGGGGCTGCAGCAGGTAATCACAAGTTGCAAACCATATGCTCGCACCATCTGCCTTACACATAACACATACACACTTCTAAAAATGGGCTAGCTTGCAGGAAAAAACTCAATTATCTATTAAAGCGTGTGACAATTAGCCACTGGACAGGGAAGGTGTTTTTGTAAATATCAGACAGTCTTGTAGTTATGCCTCCAGGCGATTGGCAGTGACCTCTGGGAAACAGACTCTTCTGGGATGCAAAGTAATTTTTGACTTGAGTGTTGTGAACTCTGCAATTTGTATTCAGGTAAAGCCTCATGAGGATTTTTAAAGCCAAACATTTCAGATAAATGTGTGAATTAATCTTCCCAGTGATTACAGTGATCCAAAGATTCAGGATCTATGGGTTGCTTTCATTCCTGCCGCATTCGAATTGCACTAGAGTTATTTTGTCATATTTTTGTCATTCATAGACAAAGAAAAAGCTTGAAGAGGCGAACAAAAGGTGAACTAAACTCCAATAATCCCTGACCACGTGTTGCACTGGATTGCCATTGATTGTCTTTGCATTCGAATATCCATTAAATTAGCCTCTTCAGATAGAAAAAAAAATGTAGAGGTCTCTGTAAAGTATGGGCAATTTTCTGAAAAATATAGTAAAATAACACTATCTCCAATTAATAAATAACAAATACATTTTTTTAAAGCATGTGTTGCAAACATTTGGATAGGTAACTACAAAACTATTTATTCATTCATCCTAACAAAACAAAAAACATCAACTGGTCTCCGGTTCCCATTTTAAAAATCCTCATCTTTTGAAACCTGATAACAAGACCCCATTGTCAATTCCCCTGGGGGTAACGCACTTCAGTACCTAACTCAAACATTTTGATCTGATTTATTCTCTATGGTTTAAATCTAATTTACATCCATTTTTTTAGAAGTTTCAGAAATGACTAGGAGTTCAATCGCTTTTAGAAGTTGGTCATTCCAAGCCATAGAAGCAGATTTTAATAGTTTGGTTAGTGTTAATAAATTGGCTTTCGTTAACATTTGACAAGCAAGCACTGGTGGCACCTGCAGATACCATGCGGTTGTTAATAAAAACAATGTACACAACATATTTTAAAAACCCCTTTAATATGGGTAAAACAGCATCAGATAGATCACTTCACTGAAGCCTGAATTAAAACAGAAATATCACTGGAAGAAAACTACGATATTAAACTAAACAATCCACACACACAACTATGTCAGGCCTGAAATATTTAAACAGTATTGCGGTGTGTCATATGACTAGGAGCGTGGGATATGAAAGGCCTGCTCAAGTACTTAACTAATGACAGTGTTGTATGCTAATTCCACCTGAACCTCCTTGAATCAGAGAAGGAGCCCAGGACCAATCAGGTGTGAGAAAAAGCTTCCATGTGTGACAACAGAGACCTCATGGACAAGTCACATGATATTCAATGACAAATAGCACAGCAAAGCCCTCACAAAGAAAAGCGGTGAGGACTGACCTACATTCAGTGGTGAAAAGTGGGCTGAAGCCCAAAAAGAGGCCAGCACTGGTATACCAAACTCAAAAAAATGCCACAAGTCACTCTTCATGGGAACATTTTTAGAAGAGGTAGGTCTATAGTGCACATCTGAAAAATGAGGTGTGATGCTAATGTAGCAAACTTTGCCTACACTTAAGGTTACTGGAAACTTTTCAACTCGCTCTAAGGATCAGAATTAAGAAGTCCTCGTCTACAAAGCATTCTACATGTATATGTGTATATACATGTAATTTAACTACATGTTTCAGTACGTTTAGAAGGGCACTCTTGATTGTAGTCACTGACGTGGAGTAGGTGACGTAGGTGTGTGTAGGCCTACATCAATGTTTCCTTGAAAAGAACACTACACTGCTACAAAAGTGCCAAACAACAACACTTTAAAGGGGTAATGAACCACTTTCTTCTGTCTAAGTTGTATTAGCTGGTTATTGCACTTTTGTTTATTTTTATAAATACAACTTTTCCCATTGAAATCAATGGGAGAGGGTATTCAAATAATCAATATAGATGCATCAAGTGACATAACCCTCCAGCAGGGGCCGGAAACACACTTTTCTTAACTTGAGAAATCAACTTCTGCCCCTTTTCCATCAGTTTTCACTACACTAAAGTCACACTAAGAGCATGCACATTTCAAATCCGATAGCAAAGCCAGAACAGTCTCTGGAATAACCCTGACTCTGACCGTAATGCATCTAAAAGCAGGTTTTTTTCCATCTATGATGACTTATTTGTTAAGTTCAGAAAACCCAATTAAAAGTTCAGAATTATAAAAAACAGTGTATTTACCACGTGTTCACAAGATCAAATCCTTATTTTTTAATAGTCAGTCCCTAAAAACACCTTTTAAAACGATTTTAAACATGAACGTTTACACAAGTGTTGTTTTAGGGCCCTTTTAGATTGGCGTCTGTATTTAGTTTCCAAAAACACTCCGGTAAAGTTTAAACGTTGCGACCATTCTCAGAAACAGAAAAGACGAGGGCAAGGGGTCAAAATGTTTGCCGTGCTTTATACTGAATACGTAGCCCACTTTTTCCCAATGTACGCTGAAAGTAGATCCTCGTGAACTCAACAAGGACTTTGCGGGTTAAGAAAATGATCAGAAAATGATCAGTAAATATTCTCTAAAGAAATATAAAAAGGGATATAAAATATTGCACTTTTCACCTCTGAATGTAGGTATGTGAAAAAGTGGCCTGAAACAAAGATGTTTCAGAATGGAACACTACTCAGTACTCAGATCTGTTAACTTTGGTAAAGTGCCTGATTAGTATTTCTTGATCAAGCTTTCCCTATAAAAGACCCTACGCAATCGCAAAGAGCAGGATTAATTATTTACCACATTCTCCCTTTCAAACTCAGTAAACCAGTCTAATTAAAGATCTGGCGAAAAGTTTTCCGATGTTCTTGTATTGCAACTGCAACGGTTAAGTGCTGTGCTGAACAGCTGTCATGTTGTCCGAGTGCTGGGTCAAATCATCTGGGAAAATACAGGAAGACTTCCTACAGGGCCTGACTGTTCCCGTCACATCTGCTAAAGCTCACTCACTTACACTACAACAACGGCACTGCTATCCAGTCACAAATTAAGATTTAACATTTAAATATCAGCTATATATTTAACTGTAACAATTTTGCCCAGAAGCAATATGGTGTTAATAGAATTGGTGAAACATTATGCAAGCTGAGTAACGTATCTGAAACTAAAGTCAATTTTGGAAGTATCAAATACATTTTTGATGTTATTAGACCATACAATTTCCATTATCAGTCGCATCCTCAACCGACGTAAAGTGACATTACAACCAGGTATGGAGTGACCCATACTAGGAATTTGTGTTTTAACCATAACCCATCTAGCACCCACAGCAGTAAACAATCAAACGATAAAGGAAAAGACATTACAGAACACTACAGTGCATTCTTTAAACAGTTAGTAATAGCCAATCAACACCATCTTAGGCACAGCAGCATTGTTAGTCTGACAGCGGAGCCCCAGCAAAGTGTTAGCTGGCTCTGAACTCGAGACACAGCTGAGCGCCAATCAACTTATTTAACAAGGCGAGGGTCGAATGGTGGAAAAAAGACCCTTACTCAGAATCCTGTCAAAAGCTGATTTGTGATATTTGAGTCAGAGATATGCACGTGCTGCAGAATTTCTTCAAGAAAGGCACATGTTCTTAAATTATAGTGAGTCAAGCTTTACACATTGAACACAACAGGGAAAAACCATTGTATTGTCTTGGTCCAGTCATTAACTTCATAGTTAAAAATGTATATTTTAAAGGGAAATATTTATTTACTATGTAATTCTACTGACAAAAATACTCAATCCTCCATAAATTCCGCTGTTGAACGTCAGCTAAACAAACTAAAACACTAAACTAACTGTGATAGAAATACAGACATTCAGATACAGGAAACCCATCTAGCTTCCCCATCTGCAGCATTTCTCATTGCATTCAGGAGTACGCAGGCGCACACGGGCCCAAGGTCAGGCTGACCTGAGTTCACGAAACTTACTCGCCCCCACCGCTCCTGAATGCTGAAGTCAGCATCTTCTTGCAGAAAGCACATGATGTCCTACGTCCCTTTTCTTGTAAAAACTTTGTTAACACCCATTGATCTGAACTGTATAAAAACCCCGAACAAACTGCCAATAAATTCGTGACTGGTTGATGCATGATCTCTGTGTCGTGTTTCTTTCCTTGTCACCTCTGGGATCCTGGAAAACTTCGTCTCGAGACAGAAAGGAACAGAGTCCTTCCATCACACTTGGCGCCCAAACCCGTGGGGCCGCTCAGGCTGAGCCGAGAACCAGGAGCGGAGGCGGATGATCCAGCGGCCGCACATCCCGGTTAGGAATTTCCCGTCTGGGGTCAAGAGATAGAAAGACCTTGGAGCCCGAGCAACTCTTCTCGGCTCAGTGACGCGGTGTATCGAACGAGGCAAGTGGGATGATTCTGTTCTTTTAACTAACTTAGACCAAATTTAAATTAGAGAAACTAAATTCAACAAATTAGGAAACTCTAAAAGCAATTGCATATAACTTATGAGCTCTGGTCCAGGGGACCATTTAGCAGTCTGGGACTGCTTTCGTCAACTTGAAGGGACCGAAACAGTCAGGGACTGTTTTTCTTGCAGTCTGGGACTGCTTTGCCAAGATTGACGAGGCCCGATAGGATCTTCTAGCAGTCAGGGACTGCTCTTGTCAATTTGAAGGGGCCAAATAAAAATTTAAAAATTGAATAAAAAAAAGAAAAAATAATAATTAATAAAAGCAGTCAGGGACTGTCTTTTGCCAAGTTGACAGGGCCCGATAACAACTTTTAGTAGTCCGGGACTGCTTTCGTCAACTTGAAGAGGGCAGACAAAAAGATAAAAATAAATTAAATTTAACAAGACAGTCAGGGACTGTTTTTTTGCCAAATTGGCGAGGCCCGAGAAGATCCTCTAGCAGTCTGGGACTGCTTTCGTCGACTTGAAGGGGCCAAGACGGTCAGGGACCGGCTTTGCAGTCTGGGACTGCTTTTTGCCAAGCCGACGGGGTCCGAGACAGTCAGGGACTGTCGGTACCAAGTTGAATAGTCCGGGACTGCATTCGACTTGAAGGGGCCCGAAGCGTTCGCTCAGCAGTCTGGGACTGCTTTTTAACATCAGACAGCAAAATAAAAGGTTAACCGAGAAAATAGGGAACGTTCTAAAAAATTAAAATAAAAAAAAAAAGTAAAAGAGCCTGCAAATCTTTATCCTTTAACCAAAGTGTGTTTTGTGTCTGTCTCTCATCTTTCCCCTTTATCTCTCCGTTTCCTTCTGAGTGTGAGAGTGAGTGTGTGAAGAGAAGGGAGGGAGAGTCAAATTCTTTCTGTTGTGTGAAAAGAGTCGGCCGGGGATATTATCAAAATGGGCAAAAGCAACAGTAAAGAGAAAACACCATGGGATGGTAATATTGAGAGATTTTTAACACACCCAAACATAAGATTTATGCAGATAAACTATGGTGCGGAGAGCTTGAACCAATTCAAACTTTGGGTAGATGTATGTGGTTTTCCCGATCGAGGGAGTTTTAGTGAAAATCAGTTGTTAAAGTTGAGACGCAAACTTGAGAACTTGTCTGAGCCAGGAGTGAGCCCGAACTGGGAGGCATTAAGAATGTGGGAGAATGAAGCACTTGTCCGCAGAACTAAAAGAGTTGATACCAACCCCTGTCTTTTTTCTGAGCCCATCCAGAGCAGAAGGAGAGGAGATCTGGACCTCGACGGGGCTCCCCCTCCCTATCCACCATTCCCTCGATCGCCAGACGATGAAACAGCCGCTGCACAGAGATCTCAAAGGACGGCGCACCATAAGGCATCCGCTCCAGCCTTCGAAGGGGACGACCTCCTCAGCCCAGAGAGACAACCGCTCTATCCTGACCTAACAACGGAGACGCTCTCATCTTCTGCGACGAGCCCCGACAAACAAGACCGGCTTTCCCCCCCTGACAAATCCACAAGCAACCCCTGCCAACCCAGCACGGCCTCGGGAAAAGGACAAGGACAGAGAATTTATCCGCCTGTTACAAGAAGCCAGGGTGGATTGTCTGAACTCAAAATGCCCATGGTCGAGGTTGCGGGAGCAGAAGGTGTGGTGCTGGTTCAAAGACCCTGGACTGAGGCAGAACTAACGGAGCTTGTCAAACATCTGCCCGACCCCAGAAAGGTGGGAGGCAATCGTTTTGCCACGGAATTTACCATTCAATGCAAAGAGTTCAGACCAACGGTGCCCGAAATACGGAGGATGCTAAGACTTTTGCTGGGCACAGACATGTCAAAACTCAGCATCATTTGGCCTGACAACATGGTCGCTCTGTCACACCCGACATGGCTGAATGAAAATAACACCCATTATGTGAACGCCGTCAAGGAAATCGGGGACGCGGCCAAGATAGTGTTCCCGCTACGAACAGACACCTCAGAGATCGCCAGATGTAAGCAGAAGGAGGGAGAGACGGTTTCCGAATATCTAAACCGCCTGACTCAAGTCCATGATGCACACAGCGGACTAGAGAGACCCACTGTTTTTGACGGACGAAGCATCTCCGTCTATGAGTCACACCTCAGAAACTCTTTTCTATTCGGGTTGCGGAATGAGATTGCGGACATTGTAAAAAAGAACTGTGTGTCATGGGGAATCAGCACTCTCAGCCGAGTTGAACGTTATGCTTTGCATGCAGAAGAGACTCTGAAAGCAGAACGGGAGAGAAAACAGCAGGAGCAGGAGATAAAAACCCGCCGATTAACAACCGCCCAGCTCGCAGCTATGGAGCAGCCAGCTGGTCGCTATCCCGGACAGCATTTCAGAAGAAGAGAGAGAGCTGGACGCCCTCCAAACACACTGTACAGACCCCAGGAACACTACAAGAAGCCTGGAAACAGAGCCAGTCGCTGGCGGAACGAGAGAAATGAGGGGAGACAAGAGAACACAGAAAGAACCGGATGCTTCAGATGTGGAGAGGAAGATCATTGGGCCCGAGACTGTCCGAAATGGAGATCGACACCAAGCAGAGATTGAGGAGTGGTGGCTGGGGACGGGACGGCTCCTGACGAGTGGGGTGAGATCGAACCTTCTCCTTCCTTATGCTGTGGTGATATGTCTTTTTACACTAATTCTAAAAATAAAACAGTAGTCACTTTATTTAATGAGAACATTGACAGAACCCAGTATAGTGAATATGACTGGGAACCATTTAAAAAATTACCCATAATAACACTTGTAGTTGAAGGGAAAGCTTTGTCTTTTGTGGTCGATTCAGGGGCAACTAGGTCTACTATTAGGTCAGCTGACCTAAAACCCAAAATGAGTGGTCAAATTACTCATTCAGTGGGGGCCACTGGTGTCACTTTTGTTGAAGAGTTCTCTGTCCCGCTTATCTGCAATCTTCCAGGAGGCCCAGATTTTTTGTTCCGCTTCCTGGTCTCGAAACACTGCCCGATAAATTTATTAGCTAGAGATTTGATGTGTAAATTAGGAATTTCAATCCTAAGCTGGCCTGAAGGCCTGACGGTGGCAGTGGAGCCCATGGAGCTGAGCAAGCTGACATTAGGAGCACGTCAAGCAGCCTGTGAGTGGAGAATTGCAGATCGGAGCTCTGAAAAGGCCAATGAATCATTCCTTGACATGGCTAGAATCAGAGTGGGTCATGATGCGGATTTCATGCGTGCTGAGAGTTTGCACTGTACCGCACGATTATGCGAGCTTGATGACAGTGACTTTCTAGGATTGTGGTTGAATGGGATAAGTGATGATGAGGTGGTGGTTTTAGACGGCATTTATTGGAATAATTGTGATTGTGTGTTGAGTGTTGATTTGTCTGAAGATCAGAGAAGTTTGTATGAGGTTCGGGCCTCCGTACCACATGTATCTCTATCAAAAAATACACATAAAACATGGGCAGATTTGGGGAAATGGCTTGCCATCTTAAAAAATGTGCACGACTGGGAAATCATCGATGAAAAATCAAAAACTGAATTCAGTAAAACAGCAAAAACCTTTAAGGCTCCCCTGACTAAGACTGTAAAAGCCCTTAGGGGCATACAATTAATTCGTACTGACATGACTTTGACGCTTTCTAAGTTGACCGCGGATGACCCGAGGTTGACTACAGTCCCACCCACACTTTGGGCAAAAGTAAACATGACGTGGGCCTAGTAAAGAATTTTCCCCCTGTTGTTATAACAGCAAAATCTGATTTTCGGCCCAAAAAAGCACAATACCCACTCAAAAAGGAAGCAATAGAGGGCATTAGGCCTGTGTTTGAAGATCTACTGAAGGCTGGTGTGATTGTTCCTTGTCCAGATTCACCCGTGCGTACTCCAATATTTCCTGTGAGAAAGGCTAGGCAGGAAGGAGAACCTGAGGTCTGGAGGTTTGTGCAGGATTTGAAGGCTGTGAACGAAGCAATCGTGTCACGAGCTCCGAGTGTACCAAACCCACACACACTTTTGTCCCAGCTGACACCTGACTGTGCGTGGTTTTCTGTTGTTGATCTTTCGAATGCTTTCTTCAGCATTCCAGTGGACAAAGATAGCCAATTCTGGTTTGCTTTTGAATTTGAAGGGAGCAGCTACACTTTCACTCGTCTGTGCCAAGGCTTCTGTGATTCACCGACTATTTATAGCGCAGCCATAAAATCTAGCTTGGAGAGTTTGAAGCTTACGAAAGGCTCTGTGCTACTTGTTTATGTTGATGACTGTCTCGTGGCTAGCCCATCCCGTCAGCAGTGTGAAGCAGACACTCTTGCTCTCTTGAAACATCTGGCCAGAGAAGGGCACAAGGCCAGTTTGTCTAAATTACAGTTTGTACAGAAGGAAGTCAGGTTTTTAGGCCATTTAATTTCAGGAAATGGCAAAAGGATTGAGCCAAGCAGAGTGACTGCTATCCAGAACATTCCAAAACCCAGAACTAAAAAACAGTTGATGTCTTTCCTGGGAATGTGCTCATACTGCAGGACTTTCATTCTTGACTTTGCCTCAAAGGAGGCTCCTCTAAGTGCCATCGCTCATGGCAAAGGACTGCAGGCTAGCAGCCCTCTTGTGTGGACTGTTGAAGCCGAAAACGCTTTTCTTGATCTTAAACGCCCGCTGCAAAACACTCCTACTTTGGGCATTCCTGACCCTCAGCGACCTTTTGTTCAAACTGTGGATGAAAACCAACGCTGT